>VZQC01002342.1:215442-485328 GCA_009823505.1 Rhizomys pruinosus
CAACAGGGACTTACTGCCTTTGCCTTTCTCCTTGCATATATCCGAGCGTTATAGGCAAAGGCCTTTATAATTTGGGATATCAGTGCACCCCAGTCTCTCAGGGCCTGTGGAGAACAGAAGTGGCAGTTAGATCTCCTGAACTGGAGTTATGGACCATTGTTAGCGCTTATGTGGGTGCTAGCAATTGAACCAAGGTCCTCTGCAAGAATATCTAGTATTCTTAACCCCTGAGCTATCTATAAAAAATCTGAGATCATTTTTTGTTTTAAAATTAATGGGGTGAGCCGGGCGTGGTGGCACATACCTTTAATCTTAGCACTCGGGAGGCAGAGGCAGGCAGATCTTTGTGAGTTCAAGGCCAGCCTGGTCTACAGAGTGAGTTCCAGGTTACCTGGGGCTACAGGGAAATCCTGTCTCAAAAAAATTAATGGGGCCTGGAGACTTGGGTCAGAGGTTAGGAGCAGGTACTCCTCTAGCAGAGAACCTGAGGTCAGTTCTAGCAGGCGTGTTGGGAGACCTCCAAACACCTGTAACTAAAGTTCCAGGGGATATAGCACTCTCTTCTAGCTTTCATCATCACCTGCATTCGTGTGCAAATACCCACACCCAGACATACATGCACATATGCATGATTTAGAAATAAATAATAAATTTTTAAATGTTTCTCTTACGTTCATCCTGTTTTTGCTGTGTCCAATCATACGGGCACTGGGGGGGGCTCTATATTCATCGTCCTTCAGGCAAAAGCCCTCCCTCATTGCTCCCTCACTACACTGTGAGCCTTTGCTCTACCTCTCATACACCCCAAAGTCATGGCTATGAATGTTCCTTGGGAATGAGGCCCTTTGGAGGAAGATGAACAAAAGAGCAGCCCTTGGAATGCAGAGAGACTGGTAGGGATTCAGGCAAGTGTTGAATGAGTTCCAGGACAGCTGGAGCTACAAGAGACCCTGTATCAAAAAGACCAAAAAAAGAAAAAAAAAGAAAAGAAAGACTATTATCCTGCAAACCATATATCCCTTAAAGAAAGAGGTTATTTTTTACCCTGTACATCCAAAGTCTTCTGAAAACCCTGGCTGAGTAAGTGGCTGAGTGACAACAGCACAGCTGAAGGATACACACACTAGTGGCACTAATAGGGCTACTCAGTGTGACAAATACATTTTCTGTATTGTCATGGGGCTAGTGAGTCAATGATTACAATAATAACAGTAAAAATAATACAAAGGAATAACTAAATAGTTTGAATCTAAACTGATATTAATTAGCAACCCTTTAGAAATGAGAAGAGGTTCATCTAAGAAAATGGTCTCCACAACTATTCAAAGAGCTTAGGGTTAAGTTAAAATCTTTCTGGGATATAATGACTTTAAATTACTAAAAGCATCTACATAGCTCATGAACTGGCCACTGAGTCAAAATGACAATTTGCCAAGGCAGCATGCTGGGCCTCATCCCTGGGGTTTCAGCTTTACCACTGCCATGGTAAAATTGCCATAGTAGCTTATAAAACCTCCCAAGAATTCAATCTTGGGACTCACCAAATCTAGCCAAATAGAGATCAATGGTTTAAATAGATGCATAACATGTAAGGAAATTGAGATAGTAAGAAAAATTTCAAACTGAAAAAGCCCAGACCATTTACACCAGAATTGTTCCAGAATTCCAGAAGAGCAACATTCAATACTTCTTAAATTTTTCACAAAAATAGAAACAGAGGGAGAACCTCTAAGTTCCTTCTGGAAACCAGGCCTCACTCTAATACCAAAACCAAGTGAAGACAAAAAGGAAACAATACACTCATACCCTTAATGCACATAGACACAAATATTCTCAACAAAATACTTGCAAACCACATACAGGGACATATTAGGAGGATCATTCACCATGTTAAACTGGCATTATTCCAGAGAGGCAGGAATAATTCAATGCATGAGTCAATAAATGACATAAATCATACAAATGGACTCAAAGACAAAAATCACATGGTTATATCAATAGGTACAAAATAGGTCTTTGAAAAATTAAACATGCATTTATGATAAAAGTCCTAGTAGGAACTGGACTGAAGGGAGCATAGCTCAACTTAATTAAAGCTATATACAGCAAACCCACAGCCAACATCATTCTATGGGCTAGCATTCCAGCCATAACCTCCCAGAAGCACAAGTGAGAGTCATAAGACCTCCATGGTAATGCCCATGGATTGGGATGTAATGATCCAAAGCTCTGGGTTTGGACCCTGGGAGCGAGATCACACTGCCTGTATAATCAATTGTAACATTTGAATAAAGCACCATTCTGTGTTTGGATTCATACCACCATGTGGCTGTGTGTTGGACTTATCACACTTGTGCTTCCTGCTTGGCCTGGTCCACTGTAGAAATGGCCTGGCTTATTTTTAATACCTAATGCTAAGATCTGAATGTTTTACAGAGGAGAAAATAGTTGAAGATGTACCCAATACACCTAATGGAACAAAGATAATAAAGTACCTGCATTTAGGAGGGATACCAGGGACAGGTATAATTGGGAAATTTTTAAAAGTAAGAATTGGTACCAGTAGGAAAACTGAATTGTCTGTACATCCAAAAGGTATGGTGACATGGACATTTGTGCCTGTCTTTTGAATAAATTTCCTAACTCTATATCTTGCTTTATGGTCAAATGATACATATGGATAGACAGATAAAAGAATATGGTACCGAATCTCTCAGAGTTCAAGGCCAGGCTGAACTACATCACCAGTTCCAGGGCAGCTGGTATTATGGGGAGACCCTCTCTCAAAAAGACCAAAAAAAAAGAGAGAGATAGAGAAAGAATAAATACTCACCATTTTGTTGTCTGCCAGAACCTTCTCACCTTCAGGGACAGTTACTACCTTAAGGTGAAAGATGGAAAAAAATATTCCAAGCAAATGTCACTAATCAATAAGCAGGGGCTATAATGCTAATATCTGATAAATAGACTTCAAACTAAAACTAATTAGAAGAGATAAATGGGGTCACTTCAATCCGATAAAATGAACCAAGAGGATGTTTCAATCCAACTCTGGTGTACCACATTTCATAAAAACAGTACGGTAGTATTTTCAGACTCAGAATAACCCCATATCTTTAACAGGACAGGACTTTAGTACCACAGTTTCCAATTTGAGAGGTCAAATAGACAAAGAATAAACAGAAAGATATCCCAAATAAATGATACATCAAATGGGTCTAACAGGTATCAAATATTTCACCTAAGAATCAAAGAATCTACTAAAGATTCAGCACCCCATGGAACGTTATACAAAACTGACCACATGCTGAAGCCCAATATAAACCAAAATAAAGTTGAAAAAAATGAAATAATTCTTTCAAACCACAACAAAATAAAGCTTAAAATTAACATGGAACTGGGCATGGTAGTGCCTACATTTTACCCCAGCAATCAGGAGGCAGAGGCTGGCAGATATCTGAGAGTTCAAGGCCAGCCTGGTCTACATAGTGAGCTCCAGGCCAGCTAGTACTAAATGGAGACCCTGCCTCAAAAAGACAAAAGAAAAGAAAGAAAGAAAGAAAGAAAGAAAGAAAGAAAGAAAGAAAGAAAGAAAGAAAGAAGGAAAGAATGAGAAATAATAAGAGAAAGGAAGAAAGAAAGAAATCAACATGGAAAGGAACATGAGTAATAACAGTAACCGAGGAGATTAAACAACAAAGTACTGAAAGATGAATGGGTATAAGAAGAAATTAAAAATAGTAGTAAATGAAAAAGAACACTAACTGAAAAAGGACAATGCAAAAACCACTAAACCTGAGGAAAAGTTTAAATGCAGTCCTAAGAGAATGATTTATAGACATGCTCATTACAAAATCAGGAAGTGCTGAAATAAATGACTTAACATTGCAACTCAAGTCTCTGCAAAGGCAAGAACAAATGAAACCCACACCCAGCATATAAGAAACGACAACAAAAATCAGAGCAGAATTTAGTGAAGTAGAAACAAAACAATTAAATGGATCAATGAATCAAAGAGCAAGTTCTTTGAAAACATAAACAGGTAGACACTTAGCCCACTTAACCTAAAGAAAAAAAAGATCAAATACAAATCAATAAAATCAGATTTGAAAGGGGCAACATCACAAAAGACAATGTAAAGATAAAGAACATTACATACTTTAAAAACCTATACTCTATGAAACTTGAAAACCTAAAAGAAATGGCTATCTAAAATCTTCAGAATCATCAAAACTAAACTAAGATGAGATCAACAATACAAGCAGACCCATAACACCTAAGGCAATTTAGACAGTAACAGAAAATTTGCCAACTAAAAAAGCTCAGGCCCAGATGGATTTACAACAGAATTCTCCCAGACATTTAAAGAATATCTACAACCAGTGTATCTTAAATTATGCAAAAAGAAAGAAACAAAGAAACCGTAAATTCCTTCTATAATGCAAGCTCCAGTCTAATACCAAAAACCAAGAAAAGATGCAACTTCCCACACAGAACTATTGACTCATACCATAATGAAAAAATAATGCAAAAATTCTCAAAAAAATGTGAAAATGTCACACGGGCACACATCAAAATATCATCCACAATGATCAACTCCTCATTATGCCAGAGAGGCAGGAATAGTTCAAAACATGTAAGACAATAAATATTATAAATCATATAAATACACTCAAAAACAAAAATCACATGGTTATCTCAGTAGATGCAGTATTGACAAAATTAAACATGCATTTATGATAAAAATCCTGGCACAAATTGGACTGGAGGGAACATCTTAACATAATTAAAGCTGTATAAAATACATCCAATGCTACCTTTATTCTGAATGGAAAAAATCAGGAACCACACAAATCCTCCACTCATTTTAAATATAATAATTGAAAATCTTGATAGAGCAATTAGTCAAAGGAAGGAAAGTACAGGAGTACTAATTGGAGAAGAGGTTAAATTACCCCTTTTACAGATAATACGACAGTATACCTATGAGACTAAAAATATATTCCACCAGAAAATTCCTAGGAGTGATTAATACTTTCATATATTTTGCACCATGTGACACTTCAACACTACCAACAGCTAACTACCTGGAAAGCAAGAATAGCCCGAACCCTCAACTCAAACAAGGCCAAAGTTATTCTGGACCCAACCATTACTGGGCTCTTATGAGCAGGTGGCGTGTTGTGCTCAGGGGAACATGTGCATAGGAGGGTGTGGGTAACAAGGTCCCTGGGGCTTTGCAGGTAATAAAAATAATCTATGGTCTTATATACCCAATGACATACTAGAAAGTGGAGACTAGATGAATGACAATCAGGGATGAGGTAGGGAGAATGGGATGACCCTGGGAGGAAGAATATTTGTTGAGATGGTATGGGCAGGGTGGATTGGAAACACTTCTGCTTCCTCATTGCTGAGACACTGGGTGAAGTCAGCTTCTCAGATCAGTGTGGTATGGTGAGGGTAGTGGAATGGAACAGTGCCTGGTTCACATGCAATAGGGGAAGGAAGGGTGTAAGTAGCCCAGGCAGCCTTAGAGAAGGTCCACTGTGAAGAAGAGGCTAGGGTCAGAGGACCCCAGGGAGTGACCTCAACTTTATGATATCAGTCCAAAAAGAACTCAGAATCCTGGTTACCAGCAACTACAGGCCAGTGGTAACCTGAAACACCTCACATGTCTTGAGAGACTGGACTGAGCAGGATGTTGCTTTGCTGATTGCAGCCTTCTGGAGGCTCAGGCCCCAGAATACCCAGGAATCCAGTGTTTGGAAATTTCTGGAAATGCAGGGTGCACCCTCTACCCATCATATATGGCCATTTTCCCACGGGGACACACAAGTGACACTGGTCAGTCCAAAGGAGAAAGTTTGTGATCCCCCTGATATACCCAGCTCATCAGTGTGTGTGTGTGTGTGTGTGTGTGTGTGTGAGAGAGAGAGAGAGAGAGAGAGAGAGAGAGAGAGAGAAAGTCAACATGTCCACTGTCTCAGACATGTCAACTGTCTCAGTCTCTGTTGTCTCAGACATGCCCACTGGCTTGAAACCTGTTGTCTCCAACGTGTCCACTGTCTCAGTCCCTGTTGTCTCAGACATGTCCACTGTCTCAGTCCCAGTTGTTTCACACATGTCCACTGTCTCAATCCCTGTAGTTTCAGACACGTTCATGGTCTCAGTCCCTGTTATGTCAGATATGTGTGTTGTCTCAGACATATCTGCTGTCTCAGTCCCTGTTGTCTCCAACGTGTCCACTGTCTCAATCCCTGTTGTCTCAGACATGACCACTGTCTCAGTCCCTGTTGTTTCACACATGCCCACTGTCACAGTCCCTGTTTTCTCAGACATGTCCATGGTCTCAGACCCTGTTGTATCAGATATGTGTGTTGTCTCAGACATGTCCACTGTCTCAGTCCCTGTTGTCTCTGATGTGTCCACTGTCTCAGTCCCTGTTGTCTCAGAGATGTCCATGGTCTCAGACCCTGTTGTCACAGACATGTGTGTTGTCTCAGACATGTCCACTGTCTCAGTCCCTGTTGTTTCAGATATATCTGCTGTCTTAGTCCCCAGTGTCTCAGACATGAACACGGATCTTAGTCGCAGTTGTGTAAGACATGTCCACTGTCTCAGTCTCTGTTTTCTCGGATATGTCCACTGTCTCAGTCCCTATTGTTTCAGACATATCCACTGTGTCAGTCCATGTGGTCTCCGACATGTCCACTGTCTCAGCCCCTGTTGTCTCAGATATGTACACTGTCTCAGTCCTGGTTGTCTAAGATGTGTCCACTGTCTCAGTCCCTGTTGTCTCACATGTGTCCACTGTCTCAGTCACTGTCATCTCAGACAGGACTTGTCCACTGGTGAAGATATGTCAACTGTCTCATTCTCTATTGTCTCAGACAGGTCCACTGTCTCAAACCCTGTTGACTCAGATGTGTCCACTGTCTCAGACTTGTTGTCTCAGACATGTCCACTGTCTCATTCCCTGTTGTTTCACACATGTCCACTGTCTCAGTGCCTGTTGTCTCAGACATGTCCACTGTCTCAGTCCCTGTTCTCTCAGACATGTCCAAAGTCTCAGTCCTGGTTGTCTCAGATATGTCCAGTGTCTGAATCCCTGCAGTCTCAGACATATCCGATGTCTGATTCCCTGTTGTCTCTGACATGTCCAAGGTCTCACTACCTGTTGTCTCAGACATGTCCACTGTCTCAGTCCCTGTTGTCTCAGACATGTCCAATGTCTAAATCCCTGTTGTCTCAAACATGTCTGCTGTCTCAGTGTAGTCTCAGACAAGTCCACTATCTCAGTCCCTGTTGTCTCAGACATGTCCACGGTCTCAGTTCCAGTTATCTCAGACATGTCCACAGTTTCAGTCCCTGTTATCTCAGACATGTCCATGGTGACATTACCTGTTGCCTCAGACATGTCCACAGTCTCAGTGCCTGTTGTCCCAGATATATCCATTGTCTCAGTCCCTGATGTCTCAGACGTGTCCACACTTTCAGTCCCTGTTGTCTCAGATATGTCCACTGTCTCAGTCCCGGTGTTCTCAGATGTGTCCACTGTCTAAGTCCCTGTTGTCTCAGATGTGTCCACTGTCTAAGTTCCTGTCTTCTCACACAGGACATCTCCACTGTCTCAGACATGTCAACTGTCTCAGTCTCTGTTGTCTCAGACATGTCCACTGTCTCAAACCCTGTTGTCTCAAACGTGACCAATGCCTCAGTCCCTGTTGTCTCAGACATGTCCCCTGTCTCAGTTTCTGTTGTTTCACACATGTCCACTGTCTCATTCCCTGTTGTCTCAGACATGTCCATGGTCTCAGTCTCTGTTGTCTCAGACATGTCCATTCTCTCAGTCCCTTTTGTCTCAGACATGTCCACTATCTCATTACCAGTTGTCTCAGACATGTCCAATGTCTAAGTCCCTGTTGTCTCAGACATGTCCACTGTCTCAGCCAGTGTTGTCTCACACATATCCACTATCTCAATCCCTGTTGTGTTAGACATATCCACTGTCTCAGTCCCTGGTGTCTCAGACAGATCCTCGGCCTCAGTTCCCATTGTCTCAGACATGTCCACGGTGTCAGTCCCTGTTGTCTCAGACATGTCCACTGTGGTGTCAGTCCCTGTTGTCTCAGGCATTTCCAATGTCTCAGTGCCTGTTGTCTCAGACATGTCCCAAGTCTCAGTCCCGGTTGTCTGAGATATGTCCAGTGTCTGAGTCCCTGCAGTTTCAGACATGTCCAAAATCTGACTCCCTATTTTCTCAGACATGTCCAAGGTTTCAGTCCCTGTTGTCTCAGACATGTCCACTGTCTCAGACCCTTTTGTCTCAGACATGTCCACTGTCTCAGTCCCTGTTGTTTCACACATGTCCACTGTCTCATTCCCTGTTGTTTCACACATGTCCACTGTCTCAGTGGCTGTTATCTCAGACATGAACACGCTCTTAGTCACAGTTCTATCAGACATGTCCACTATCTCAGTCCCTGTTGTCTCAGAAATGTCCACTGTCTCAGCCCCTGTTGTCTCAGACATGTCCACTGTCTCAGACCCTATTGTCTCAGGCATGTCCACTGTCTCAGTCTCTGTTGTCTCAGAAATGTCCAATGTCACAGTCGCTGTTGCCTGAGACATGTCCAATATCTCTGTTCCTGTTGTTTCAGACATGTCCATGGTCTCAGTCCCTATTATCTCAAACATGTCCACGGTCTAAGTCCCCGTTGTCTCAGACGTGTCCATGGTCTAAGTCCCCGTTGGTTCAGACATGTCCATGGTCTCAGTCCCGGTTTACTGCGACATGTCCACTGTCTCAGTCCCTATTTTATCAGAACATATCCACTGTCTCAATCCCTGTTGTATCAGACAAGACATGTCCACTGTCTCATTCCCTGTTGTCTCAGACATGTCCACTGTCTGAGTCCCCATTATCTCAGCTATGTCCACTGTCATTCCCTCTTTGCTGAGACATGTCCACAGTCTCAATCCTTATTATCTCAGACATGTCCAATGTCTCATTCCCTGTTGTCTAAGACATGCCCAGGGTCTCATGTCTTGTGGTCTCAGATATGTCCATGGTCTCAGTCCCTGATGTCTCAGACATGTTCACTGTCTGAGTCCCTGTTGTCTCAGACATGTCCAATATCTCATTCCCTGTTGTCTCAGCCATGTACAAGGTCTGAGTCCCTGTTGTCCCAGATATGTCCACTGTCCCAGTCCCTGTTTTTTCAGAACATATCCACTGTCTCAATCCCTGTTGTCTCCGACAAGACATGTCCACTGTCTCATTCCCAGTTGTCTCAGACATGTCCACTGTCTGAGTCCCCATTATCTCAGCTATGTCCACTGTCATTCCCTCTTTGCTCAGACATGTCCACCGACTTAGTCCCTGTTGTCTCAGACATGTCCACTGTCATTCCCTCTTTGCTCAGACATGTCCACCGACTTAGTCCCTGTTGTCTCAGACATGTCCACTGTCATTCCCTCTTTGCTCAGACATGTCCACCGACTTAGTCCCTGTTGTCTCAGACATGTCCACTTTCTCAGTCCCTGTTGACTAAGACATGTCCAATGTCTCAGTCCCTGTTGTCTCAGACATGACATGTCCACTGGCTCAGACATGTCCACTGTCTCAGTCTCTGCTGTATCAGACATGTCTACTCTCTAAGTCCCTTTTGTCTCAGACATGACATATCTGCTGTCTCAGACATGTCTACTGTCTCAGTCCCTGTAGTCTCATACATGTCCACAGTCACAGTTTCTATTGTCTCAGACATGTCCAATGTCTCAGTCCCTGTTGTCTAAGACATGTCCAGGGTCTCAGGTCCTGTGGTTTCAGACATGTCCATGGTCTCTGTCCCTGTTGTCACAGACATGTCCACTGTCTCAGTCCTTGTTGTTTCATATATATCTACTGTCTCGTTCCCTGTTGTCTCAGACATGTCCAATATTTCATTCCCAGTTGTCTCTGACGTGTCCACTGTCTCAGACCCTGTTGTCTCAGACATGACCACTGTCTCAGTCCCAGGTGCTTCACACATGTCCACTATCTCAGTCCCTGTTGTCTCAGACATGTCCATGGTCTCAGACCCTGTTGTCACAGATATTTGTGTTATCTCAGACATGACCACTGTCTCAATCCCTGTTGTCTCAGACATGTCCGTGGCCTCAGTCCCTGTTATCTCAGACATGTCCACTCTCTCAGTCCCTGATTATTCAGAACATATCAACTGTCTCAATCCCTGCTGTCTCAGACAAGACATGTACACTGTCTCATTACCTGTTGTCTCAGACATGTCCACTTTGTGAGTCCCAGTTGTCTCAAATATGTCCATTGTCATTCCGTCTTTGCTCAGACATGTCCACAGACTTAGTCCCTGTTGACTCAGACATGTCCAATGTCTCAGTCCCTGTTGTCTCAGACATGACATGTCCACTGACTCAGACATGTCCACTGCCTCAGACATTTCCACTGTATCAGTCTCTGCTGTATCAGACATGTCCAGTCTCTAAGTCCCTTTTGTCTCAGACATGACATGTCTGCTTTCTCAGACATGTCTACTGTCTCAGTCCCTGTCGTATCATACATGTCCACAGTCACAGTCCCCATTGTCTCAGACATGTCCAATATCTCAGTCCCTGTTATCTAAACATGTCCAGGGTCTCAGGTCCTGTGGTCTCAGACATGTCCACAGTCTCAGTCCCTGTTGTCTCAGGCATGTCCACTGTCTCAGTCCCTTTTGTCTCAGACATGTCCATTGTCTCAGTCCCTGTTGTTTCAGACATATCTACTGTTTCAGTCCCTGTTGTTTCAGACATGTGGCCTGTCTCAGTCCCCATTGTCTCAGACATGAACACATTCTTAGTTGCAGTTGTATCAGACATGTCCACTGTCTCAGTCCCTGTTGTTTCAGACATATCCACTGTGTCAGTCCCTGTGGTCTGAGTCTTGTCCACTCTCCCAGTCCCTGTTGTCTCAGATATGTCAACTGTCTCAATCCTGGCTGTCTCAGATGAGTATACTGTCTCAGTCCCTGTTGTCTCAGATGTGTCCACTGTCTCAATCACTGTCATTACAGACAGGACTTGTCCACTGGCGAAGACATGTCAAATGCATCAGTTGCTATTGTCTCAGACAGGTCCACTGTTTCCACCCCTGTTGTCTCAGACATGTCCACTGTCTCATTCCCTATTGTTTCACACATGTCCACTGTCTCAGTGCCTGTTGTCTCAGACATGTAAACTGTGTCATTCCCTGTTCTATCAGACATGTCCAAAGTCTCAGTCCCGGTTGTCTCAGATGTGTCCAGTGTCTGAGTACCTGCAGTCTCAGACAGGTCCAATGTCTGATTCCCTGCTGTCTCAGACATGTCTACTATCTCCATCCCTGTTGTCTCATACATGTCTGCAGTCTCAGTCCCTATTTTCTCAGACATGTCCAATGTCTCAAGCCCTGTTGTCTAATCATGTCCAGGGTCTCATGTCCTGTGGTATCAGACTTGTCCACTGTCTCAGTCCCTTTTGTCTCAGACATGTCCACTGTCTCAGTCCCTGTTGTTTCAGGTATATCTACTCTTTCAGTCCCTGTTGTTTCAGACATGTGACCTGTCTCAGTCTCCATTGTCTCAGACATGAACACGCTCTTAGTAGCAGTTGTATCAGACATGTCCACTGTCTCAGTCCCTGTTGTCTCAGTCATGTCCTCTGTCTCAGTCCCTGTTGTTTCAGACATATCCACTGTTTCAGTCCCTGTGATCTGAGTCATGTCCACTGTCCCAGTCCCTGTTGTCTCAGATATGTCCACTGTCTCAGTCCTGGTTATCTCAGATGTGTATACTGTCTCAGTCCCTGTTGTCTCAGAGTGCCCACTGCCTCAATCACTGTCATCACAGACAGGACTTGTCCATGGCGAAGACATGTCAACTGTATCAGTTGTTATTATCTCAGACAGGTCCACTGTCTCGAACCCTGTTGTCTCAGACATGTCCACTGTCTCATTCCCTATTGTTTCACACATGTCCACTCTCTCAGTGCCTATTGTCTCAGACATCTCCACTATCTCAGTCCCTTTTGTTTCACACATGTCCCCTGTCTCAGTGCCTGTTGTCTCAGACATGTCCACTGTCTCAGTCCCTGTTCTCTGACATGTCCAAATTCTCAATCCCGGTTGTCTAAGATATGTCCAGTGTCTGAGTCCCTGCAGTGTCAGACAGGTCAAATGTCTGATTCCTTGTTGTCTCAGACATGTCCAAGGTCTCAGTACCTGTTGTCTTAGACATGTTGAATGTCTCAGTCCCTGTTGTTTCAGATATATCTACTGTCTCAGTCCTTGTTGTTTCAGACATGTCCCCTATCTAAGTCCCCATTGTCTTAGATGTGTCCACTCTCTAAGTCCCTGTTGTCTCGGACATGTCCACTATCTCAGTCCCTGTTGTCTCCGAAGTGTCCACTGTCTCAGTTCCTGTTGTCTCAGACATGAGCACTGTTTCAGTCGCAGTTGTTTCACACATGTCCACTGTCATAGTCCCTGTTGTCTCAGACATGTCCATGGTCTCAGACCCTGTTTTCTCAGATATGTGTGTTGTCTCAAACATGTCCACTGTCTCAGAGCCTGTTGTCTCCGACATGTCCACTGTCCCAGTCTCTGTTGTTTCAGATATATCTACTGTCTCAGTCCCTGTTGTTTCAGACATGTCACTTGTCTCAGTGCCCATTGTCTCAGACATGAACATGCTCTTAGTGACAGTTGTATCAGACATGTCCACTGTCTCAGTCCCTGTTGTCTCACACTTGTCCACTGTCTCAGTCCCTGTTGTTTCAGACATATCCACCATGTCAGTCCCTGTTGTCTCAGACATGTCGACTGTCTCAGTCCCTGTTGTCTCAGATATTTCCACTGTCTCAGTCCCTGTTGTCTCAGAAGTGTCCACTGTCTCAGTCGCTGTCATCTGAGACAGGACTTGTCCACTGGTGAAAACATGTCAACTGTCTCAGTCTCTATTGTTTCAGACTGGTCCACTGTCTTGAAACGTGTTGACTCAGATGTGTCCACTATCTCAGTCCCTGATGTCTCAGACATGTCCACCCTCTCATACGCTGTTGTTTCACACATGTCCACTGTCTCAGTGCCTGTTGTCTCAGACATGTCCACTGTCTCAGTCCCTGTTGTCTCAGACATGAGCACTGTTTCAGTCGCAGTTGTTTCACACATGTCCACTGTCATAGTCCCTGATGTCTCAGACATATCCACTGTCTCATACCCTGTTGTTTCACACATGTCCACTGTCTCAGTGCCTGTTGTCTCAGACATGTCCACTGTCTCAGTCCCTGTTCTCTCAGACATGTCCAAAGTCTCAGTCCTGGTTATCTCAGATATGTCCAGCGTCTGAGTCCCTGCAGTCTCAGACATGTCCAAGGTCTGATTCCCTGCTGTCTCAGACATGTCCCTGGTCTCAGTACCTGATATCTCAGAAATGTCCACTGTCTCAGCCCCTGTTGTCTCAGACATGTCCATGATCTCAGTGGCTGTTGTCTCAGATATGTCCATTGTCTCAATCCCTGTTGTCTCAGACATGTCCATTGTCTCGGTCCCTGTTGTGTCAGACATGTCCACTCTCTCAGTCCCTTTTGTCTCAGACATGTCCCCTGTCTCAGTTACTTTTGTCTCAGACATGTCCATGGTTTCAGTTCCCGTTATCTCAGACATGTCCATGGTGTCAGTCCCTGTTGTCTCAGACATGTCCATGATGTCAGTCCCTGTTGTCTCAGGCATTTCCAATGTCTCAGTCTCTGTTGTCTCACAAATGTCCAAAATCTCAGTACTGGTTGTCTCAGATATGTCCACTGTCTGAGTCCCTGAAGTCTCAAACAGGTCCAATGTCTGATTCCCTGTTGTCTCAGGCATGTCAAAGGTCCCAGTCCCTGTTGTCTCAGACATGTCCACTGTCTCAGTCCCTGTTTTCTCAGATATGTCCACACTCTCAGTCCCTGTAGTCTCAGATGTGTCCACTGTCTCAGTCCCTCTTGACTCAGATGTGTCCATTGTCTAAGTCCCTGTCTTCTCACACAGGACATCTCCACTCTCTCAGCCATGTCAACTGTCTCAGTCTCTGTTGTTTCAGACATGTCCACTGTCTCAAGCCCTGTTGTCTCAAACGTGTGCACTGTCTCAATCCCTGTTGTCACAGACATGTTCCTTGTTACATTCTCTGATTTTCACACATGTCTACTGTCTGAGTCCCTTTTGTCCCAGACAGTTCCACGGTCTTTGGCCCTGTTGTCTCAGACATGTCCACGGTCTCAGTCTCTGTTGTCTCAGACATGTCCACTAGCTCGCTTCCGGTTTTCTCATACAGGTACACTGTTTCAGACCCTGATGTCTCAGGCATGTCCAGGATCTCAGTCCCTGTTGTCTCAGACATGTCCATGGTCTCAGTCTCTGTTGTCTCAGACATGTCCACTACCTCACTCCCGGTTTTCTCATACATGTACACTGTCTCATTCCCTGTTGTCTCAGACATTTCCATGGTCTCAGTCCCTGTTGTCTCAGACATGTCCACAGTCTCAGTCTCTGTTGTCTCAGACATGTCCACTGCCTCACTCCTGGTTTTCTCATACAGGTACACTGTCTCAGTCCCTGATGTCTCAGACATGTCCAATGTCTAAGTCCATGTTGTGTCAGACATGTCCACGGTGTCAGTCAGTGTTGTCTCAGACATGTCCACTATCTCAATTCCTGTTGTGTCAGACATGTCCACTGTCTCAGTCCCTGGTGTCTCAGACAGGCCCCCGGACTCAGTTCCCATTGTCTCAGACATGTCCACGGTGTCAGTCCCTGTTGTCTCAGACATGTCCATGGTGTCAGTCCCTGTTGTCTCAGGCATTTCCAATGTCCCAGTGCCTGTTGTCTGAGATATGTCCAAAGTCTCAGTCCTGGTTGTCTCAGATATGTCCAGTGTCTGAGTTGCTTCAGTCTCAGACATGTCCAATGTCTGATTCCCTGTTTTCTCAGACATGTCCAAGGTCTCAGTCCCTGTTATCTCAGACATATCTACTGTCTCAGTCCCTGTGGTCTCAGATATGTCCACTGTCTCAGTCCCAGTTGTCTCAGATGTGTCCACTTTCTCAGTCCCTGTTTTCTCAGACATGTCCAAGGTCTCAGTCCCTGTTGTCTCAGATATGTCCACTGTCTCATTCCTTGTTGTTTCACACATGTCCACTATTTCAGTGCCTGTTGTCTCAGACATGTTCATGGTCTCACACCCTGTTTTCTCACATATGTGTGTTGTCTCAGACATTTACACTGTCTCAGTCCCCGTTGTCTCAGACATGAAGAAGCACATAGTCACAGTTGTATCGGACATGTCCAATGTCTTAGCCCCTGTTGTCTCAGATGTGTCCACTGTCTCAGCCCCTGTTTTCTCAGATATGTCCACTGTCTCAGTCCCTGATTTTTCAGAACATGTCCACCGTCTCAATCCCTGTTGTCTCAGACATGTCCACTGTCTCATTCCCTGTTGTCTCAGACATGTCCACTGTCTGAGTCCCTGTTATCTCCAATATGTCCAATGACATTCCCTCTTTTCTCAAACATGTCCACAGACTTAGTCCCTGTTGTCTCAGACATGTCCACTTTCTCTGTCCCTGTTGACTCAGACATGACATGTCCACTGGCTCAGACATGTCAACTGTCTCAGTCTCTGCCATATCAGACATGTCCACTCTCTAAGTCCCTGTTTTCTCAGACATGACATGTCTGCTGTCTCAGACATGTCTACTGTCTCAGTCCCTGTTGTCTCATAAATGTCCACTGTTTCAGTCCCTATTGTCTTGGACATGTCCAATGTCTCAGTCCCTGTTGTCTAAGACATGTCCAGGGTCTCAGGTCATGTGGTTTCAGACATGTCCATGGTCTCACTCCCTGTTGTCTCAGACATGTCCAGTGTCTGAGTCCCTGTTGTCTCAGACATGCCAATCTCTCATTTCAATGTGGGACTCAGACATTAAGAAGCACATAGTCACAGTTGTATCGGACATGTCCAATGTCTTAGCCCCTGTTGTCTCAGATGTGTCCACTGTCTCAGCCCCTGTTTTCTCAGATATGTCCACTGTCTCAGTCCCTGATTTTTCAGAACATATCCACTGTCTCAATCCCTGTTATCTCAGACATGTCCACTGTCTCATTCCCTGTTGTTTCAGACAGGTCCACTGTCTGAGTCCCTGTTATCTCCAATATGTCCAATGACATTACCTCTTTGCTCAAACATGTCCACAGACTTAGTCCCTGTTGTCTCAGACATGTCCACTTTCTCTGTCCCTGTTGACTCAGACATGACATGTCCACTGGCTCAGACATGTCAACTGTCTCAGTCTCTGCCATATCAGACATGTCCACTCTCTAAGTCCCTGTTGTCTCAGACATGACATGTCTGCTCTCTCAGTCATGTCTACTGTCTCAGTCCCTGTTGTCTCATAAATGTCCACAGTTTCAGTCCCTATTGTCTCAGACATGTCCAATGTCTCAGTCCCTGTTGTCTAAGACATGTCCAGGGTCTCAGGTCATGTGGTTTCAGACATGTCCATGGTCTCACTCCCTGTTGTCTCAGACATGTCCAGTGTCTGAGTCCCTGTTGTCTCAGACATGTCCAATATCTCATTCAATGTTGACTCAGACATGTACACGTTCTGAGTACCTGTGGTCTCGGACATGTCCAATGTCTCAGTCACTGTTGTCTCAAACTTGTCAACTGTTTCTGTCCCTGTTGTCTCAGACATGTCCACTGTCTCTGTCACTGTTGTCTCAAACTTGTCCACTGTGTCAGTCCCTGTTGACTCAGACAAGTCCAAGGTCTCAGACCCTGTTGTCTCAGACATGTGCACTGTCCCAGTCCCTGTTGTCTCAGACATGTCCACTGTTTCAGTCCCTGTTGTCGAGGATGTGTCCACAGTGTAAGTTCCTGACTTCTCAGACAGGACATGTGCACTGTCTCAGATATGTCAAATGTCTCAGTCTATGTTGTCTCAAACACGTCCACAGTCTCGAACCCTGTTGTCTCAGACATGTACACTGTCTCAGTCCCTGTTGTCTCAGATATGTCCATGGTATCATTCCCAGTTGTCTCAGATGTGTCCACTGTCCAAGTTCCTGTTGTCTCAGACATATCCACTGTCTCAGTCTCTTTTGTCTCAGACATGTCCGCTGTGTCAGGCCCTGTTGTCTCAAATATGTCCACTGTCCCAGTCTCTGTTTTCGAGGATGTGTCCACAGTCTAAGTTCCTCTTTTTTCAGAAAGGACATGTCCTCTGTCTCAGATATGTCAAATGTCTCACTCTCTGTTGTCTCAGACATGTCCACTATCTTGAACCTTGTTATCTCAGACATGTTCACTCTCTCAGTCCCTGTTTGCTCAGACATGTCCATGGTCTCAGTTCCTGTTGTCTCAGATATGTGTGTTATCTCAGACATATGCACTGTCTCAGTCCCTTTTGTCTCAGACATGTCCACTGTGTCACGCCCTGTTGTCTCATATGCGTCCACTGTCCCAGTTCCTGTTTTCGAGGATGTATCCACAGTCTAAGTTCCTCTCTTCTCAGACAGGACATGTCCACTCTCTCAGATATGTCAAATGTCTCAGTCTCTGTTGTCTCAGGCATGTACACTGTCTTGAACCCTGTTGTCTCAGACATGTCCACTGCCTCAGTCCATGTTGTCTCAGATATGTCCACTCTCTCAGTCCCAGTTGTTTCACACATGACGAATGTCTCAGTCCCTGTTGTCTCAGACATGTCCATCGTCTCACAACCTGTTGTCTCAGATATGTGTGTTATCTCACACATGTCCACTGTCTCAGTCTCTGTTGTTTCAGACATGTCAACCTTCTCAGTCCCTGTTGTCTCAGACATGTCCACTGTCTCAATCCCTGTTGTCTCTGACATGTCCACTGTCTCAGCCCCTGTTGTCCTAGCCATGTCCCCTGTCTCAATCCTTGTTGTCTCAGAATGTCTACAAGAAACACATCTTAACTTCCAATACAGGCACCACCTTAAATTGAAGGGATGGAAAAAAATATTCCAAGCGAATGGTACCAAAAGGAAAGCAAATGTTGCTATTTTAATATCAGACAAAATAGATTTCAAAGTAAAAGAAATCAGAAGAGACAATAAAGCTATTATATTGTTATCAAAGGAACAATTCACCAAGATGATTTCACAATTATGAATATATATGCCCCAAATTCTGGTGCACCAACCTTTATAAAGACAATTTTCCAGGACCACAAGTCACAGACTAACCACAGTACACTCATAGTAGGAGATTTCAATACCCACTGAGTCCTTTGGAAGGTCAACAGGAAAAAGAATAAAGAGAGACATCTGAACTGAACTATATGATATACCAAATGGACCTCATAGACCTCTACCGAATATTCCATCCTAATAACAGAGAATACACTTTCTACTCAGCACCCCACGGAACATTCTCCAAAATTGACCACATACTGGGACACAGAAGAAACCTCTACAAATACAAAATGATTGAAATAATTTCATGCATTCTATCAGAACACAGTGCAATAAAGCTCAACATCAACACCAGGACAAGCCCTCCTGCCTACAAGAACACACGGAGACTAAACAACACACTCTTGAATAATGAATGGGTCAAGGAAGAGATAAAGAAAGAAATAAAAGATTCCTGGAACTGAATGACAATGACAATACAACACAACAAAACCTGTGGGATACCTTAAAAGCAGTCCTAGGAGGGAAGTTTATAGCCTTGGTTGCCTACATTAGAAAAACAGAAAGAGCACAAGTGAATGATCTAACACTACATCTAAAAGCACTTGAGAGGCAACAACAGAGGAACCCTAAACGCAACAGACAGGAAGAAATAACAAAAATCAGAGCAGAAATCAATGAAATAGAAACAAAGAAAACAATACAAAAAAAATCAATGAATCCAAAAGTTGGTTCTTTGAAAGAATAAACAAGATAGACAGACCTCTAGCCCAGTTAACCAAAAGAAATAAGGAACAACTCCAAATCAATAAAATCCGTGATGAAAGGGAAATATCTTAACAGACAAGGAAAAGTCCAGAAAATCATATGGGAATATTACAAGAACCTATATCTACCAAGTTGAAAACCTAGAAGAAATGGATGATATCTGAATCCGGGAATCACAAAGCTTGACAAAAGATATCGGCAGCTTAAACAGACCTCATAACATATGAAGAAATGAGGATGTAGTAAGAAACCTCCCCAACTAAGAAAAGCCCAGGCCAGACGGTTTTCAGCAGAAATCTATAAAACATTTCAAAAAGACCTACACATTATTAACTGAAACTGTTTTAGAAGGATACAATCAGAGGGAAGTCTCCCAAACTTCTTCTTGAAGCCAGCAATCACTCTATTTACAAAACCAGGCAAAGATACAACTAAAAAGAAGAAATAGAATTAGATAGACCCATCTCCCTAATGAACCCAGATGCCAAATTCTAAACAGGATGACTGGCAAATTGCTATACAGACCCACATCAAGAAGATCATCCATCATGACCAAGTTGGATTCATACCAGAAATGCAAATGGTTCAACACAAAAGCGAAAATCATAAATGTCATCAAACACCAATGAATCAAAGACAAAAACACACCATCATCTCAATTGATGTGAAAAACCTTTGACAAAATCCAGCATCCCTTCATGCTTAAAGTCCTAGAAGCAGTTTGGATTGGAGGGATCATTCCTCAAATGTAACCAAAGCCATATTACAGGAAACCAACCAATATCATCTAAATAGGAAAATGACAGAAACATTCCATTTAAAGGTAGGAACTTGGCAAGGCTGCCCTATACCACTCCTTTTCAATATAATGCTGAAACATTGCTAGTGCAATAAGGCAAGAAAGGAAATAAAGGAGTACTAATTGGAAAAGAGAGGAAGAGGAAGTCAAGAAGCTATTATCCCTATTCTGCTGAAGGATTGATTTTTTATTTAAGGGATGTTCTAAAAACTCCACCAGGAAAACTCCTCCTAGAAACGTTAAAACAGTACAGCTCAAGCAAAATGGCAGGATAACAAAATAACGCTTAAAAAATCAAGTCCTTTCTTTACAAAGCAAAATAAACAAAGGATGGAGAAAATGATTCAAGAGACCTTCCCACTCACAATAGCCTCAAAAACAATAAATAACCTAGGAACACACCTTAACCAAAGACACCAAAGATCTCGACCTCTACAAAACAAAATTTAATTTTAAACCTTTAAAGAAAGAAATTTGAAAAGAAAAGGACATCTGAAGATGGAAAAACCCTCCCATGTCTCATGTGATCTGGGAAAATTAACATTGTAAAAATGTCATATTTCTACCGAAACTCTTGATATAGTTTAACGACAACAATTCCAAAAAAACCCCAAGAGTTCTTCACAAGGCTTGGAAACAAAAGTCCTAAATTCATTGGAATACAACAGACCCCGAATACTCAAAACAACCCTGAAGCAAAAAGCGCTGCACAGGGGGGAATATCTATACCAGACTTTAAACTAAACTAACACATGGTCTATAGTCATAAAAACAAGCCTGGTACTGAGGCACAAAACAAAAACAGACCTCTTGAACCAATGGAAACAAAACCAAAGATCCAAATCTGAGCACAATCAAATTTCATCAGCCATCTTATATTTGACAACGGGGCCAAGAAGCCACAATGGAAAAAGACAGCAATCCAGCAGTGGTGTTGGCAAAGCTGGATCACCAATTTTAGAAGAATGAAATAAACCCTTGCCTCTCACCCTGCAGAAAAGTCAACTCCAGATGGAATCAAAGAGTTTCTCAGCATGAAAAACCCCAAAGTCTGAAGGTGATAGAAGAAAAAGTTGGCAGCAGACTTAACAACAAGACATAGGCATAGGGAAAAGACTTCCCGAAATCAGAAACCAGCAGCTGTGCAAGATTAAGGTTGACAATTGACAAATGGGAACCTCAGTAAAAAACTCAAAAGCTTTCTGTACAATGAAAGAAACAGTCAAGGAAATGTGAAGAGAAATCCCACGAGTGGGAGGAAACCTTCTCAACAGATACATCTGACAAAGCATGATTTTCCAGAATATAGAAACTACTCAAAAACAGAGAAAAAGAAAACAAATGACCCACTCAAATAGATGGAGGCAGAAGAACTGGAACAGAGACTTCACAAGTGAGGAATTAGAGATGGTCAAGAAACACCTTAAAAGTGGTTCAACATCAACTAATCATTAAGAAGAAAATGCAAATGAAAACCCTTTAAGATATCATATTACTCAAGTAAGACTGGCTAGGAAAAGTTGGTTTGGGTTTTTGGGTTGGGTTGGGTTCCCCCCCCAAGAAAACAATGATACTAAGTGCTGGGAGATTGTGGGGAAATGGGAACGCCATCCACTGCTGGTGGGAAATGACAAACCCACGTACAGCCCACTGTGGAATGCAGTGTGGAGAACCTTTGGCAGACTTGGAATGAACATGCCACACGACCCAGCCATAATACCACTCTTGGGCTTGTACCCTCAAGACTTACACAACCACAGAGATACATGCTGCTTATGTTTATTGCAGCGCTCTTCACATAGCAAGAATCTGGAACCACTCAATGCCCCCCATCAAACTGATGAGTGGATAGAGAAAATTGGTACATATACACAACAATGGAGTTTCTATGCAGCAGTAAAGAAAGATGACATCAGGAGCTTTTTTTTGCAGGAAAATGGCTGAGCTTGAGGACAGTCAATGCTGAGTGAAGTAACACAGTCCCCAGGAAAAAAAAAAAAAAAAAAAACGACGAATGGTAGCCCCCTCATCTGTGGATGCTAGTGCCAATTTACTACTTGTAAATATTTCTTGTTTGTGTAGGTCCCCTAGCCTTTTGATCCCAAGCAGTTGGTCATGATTGCGCTTATTGAGAAACAACAACAACAAACAAACAACAACAACAACAACATAAATGACTGCAATCACAAAAAATCACAAAACAACTGAAATCAGTGGAAACTTCTTCCTTTGCTCCAAAACAGTCAACTTCCTTCCTCATGGAGAATATTGAGAAGACTGAGAAAGAAGATGGAAACCATGTTGGGCAGAATGCATGAGCTCTGGTTTTGGGTGGGGGAATGGGTGGGAAAACACAGACGGTTCCTAAATTTTGTAAAAAAATAAAAATAAATTTTATGTTAAAAAACAACAACTCAAAATGAGCCTAACACACACAGACCATCCTTACCATGCCTGGGTACATACCCACAAGACACATCCTACTGTAGAGATACCTATATATCCATGTTTGTGGTTATTCTCTTCACTATAGCTAAGAAGTGGAAATAGCCTTTGTCACTTAATTGACCAGTAGATAATGAAGAGGTGGGGCATTTATACAATGGGTTTCTATGCAGCATTAAAGAAGGACAACAAGAGCTTTTCTGTAAATAGATGAACTCAAGGCCATTATGCTAATGAAGTAACAACAGTCCCAGATAAACAAAGTCGAGTGGTTTCCCTCATTTGTTTTAATTGCTAAAAACAAACACCAAATCCCCCTTTGGCAGGCATACTGAGCAAATTTATTATTATATTTCATTGTAGCATAAGAGGCATTGTAACAGGAGTGGGAACCATAGGCATTTGGGCAACTTCTTCATGTAACTTGTTTGTGCACTCAGGGCCTGCCTGGGCCCTGTCACGTATGTACCATTTCCATTTGACAATGGACTGTTGCTGTGCACGTCCTACTTATGGTCTGGTGGGTCAGATAACACCCAGGTCATGATGGGCAGCTCAGGTTGCATGGTGGCTTGGTGGCCCATTGTCAAACATTCAGTTTTCACTAAGTCCACTAAGGCCCAATAGGCAGGCTAAGCAGGCTGTCTTTCAAAAGGAGAATAGTAGTTTGCAAATGAAGGTAGAGCCTTGCTTCCAAAATCCCAAGGTCCCCCACTGTGATTCCCCTATGGGAGCCTGCCACAGACTCCAGACAGCATCTCTATCTGCACTGATACCTCAAGCACCATTTGGTCTACTGGATCATATGGCCCTAGGGGGCAGAGAAAGCTGCACTGCAGCCTGGAACCTGTTTTGAAGACCTTTTTCCTGTTCCAGGCCCCGCTCAAAGTTTGCTGCCTTCAAGTCACCTGATATATGGGCCCTAGTAACAAAGAACCCAGATGGAAGGAATGTGGGCTGCCTCCAGAAGCCAAAAAGGCCCACCAAAACGTTGTGCTTCTTTTCTTGGTAGGGGCCAGGTGCAACAACTTATTCTTACCTTAGAAGGAATGTCCCTGCATGCGCCACAAACACAACTGAACTCCTAGAAACTTCACTGAGTAGATGGCCCTTGAATTTTTATTGGATTTATTTTCTTCCCCATCCTCTCATGCGCAATATGCTTTTACCAACAAGTCCCCCTAGAACCCCGAGCGGCTAAACCTCCCTGTTCACACTGGTTAAATCAGAATACATCCATAATATAGTGGACCATTGTGATATTTTGTGGGAGAGTCAGGTGATCAAGATCCCTTCTAATAAGTTATGGCACAACGCTGAAGAGTTAACATACCCCTGAGGTAAGACAGTAAAGTTATACTGTTGCCCTTGCCAGCTGAAAGCAAATTTGCTTCTGGTGGTCCTTAATGAACCGGTATTGAGAAGAAGAAAGCATTGGCCAGAAAATAGCTGCAAATAAACCAGGTTACCAGGAGAGAGATTAATCTGCTCAAGAAGAACAACACCACATCTGGTAACAGTGGCTGCAATTGTTGTCACTACTTGGTTGAGTTTTGAATAGTCACCTGCTCATTTCTCCATGATCCATCTGTCTTTTGCACAGGCCAAATTGGAGAGTTAAATGGAGATGTGGTAGGAATCACCACCCCTGCATCTTTCAAATCCTTGATGGTGGCACTAATCTCTGCAATCCTTCCAGGGATACGATACTGTTTTTGGTTCACTATTTTACCTTGTAGAGGCAACACCAATGGTTTCCATTTGCCTTCCCAACTATAATTGCCCTCACTCCACAGGTCAGGGAACTAATGTGGGGATTCTGCCAATTTCTAATTATATCTATCCCAATTATACATTCTGGGACTGGGGAAATAACCAGAGGATGAGTTCTGGGACCCACTGGGCCCACCGTGAGTCGGACTTCAGCCAAAACTCCATTTATCACCTGACCTCCATAGGCCCTTGCTGTTCACTGGCTTGCTCCCCTGGCTCATGCCCAGCCCACCTTTGTATACAGTACACAAGAACCTTCCCAGGATGGCACCACTCTTGTGGGCTGGGCCCTCCCACACTGCTCGACCATCAAAACAATACTCCACAGATGTGGCCACAGGCCAATCCAATGGAGCCAATTCCCCAACTGAGGCTCCCTCAACCCAGGTGTGTCAAGTTGACACTAAAGCTATCCAGCACACCAGTATAGTATGGTCAGGAATGTGGTGTCTCATTCTGCATACTGTTTCAGTGCATAAGATTGAGGATGATTATGAAACCATAGGTGACTAATTGAGATACATAGTAAAAGGGATAGGTCCCTACAAATTAGTTTCAATGAAACTAAAGAAGACTGACCATCTACTACTCTGAGATCTAAATGATTTAATTCAGAATAATCTCAGAGCAGAAGCCATATTTAGTGTGATTTTGTAGTTCCAACAAATCAGGACAGGATCCCTAGGGACTTTATATTGGTAACTTCCTACATGGCTGTGGATAACAGTTCGGTTGGGCAGATAAATTGCAAGGTGAAATTAGAGGAGGTTTGTTCAAAGGAAGAAAGAACAGCCCATGTTGTTTTATTCATCATCTATTTAGTGATCACAAAGGTAGTTGATTAAGGTGCAAAGATTGGTACAACTTCTTTTATCACAGAAAATATAAAACAGAAGATAATTGAATTTAGGAAATTCCCAATAATCACTTGTATATGTTATAGTACATAATAAAGTTTGAGATTCAACGTATGCCAGGGAAATATTTAAGGAGATAATTTATGTGATTTGATTCACATAGTAACAAACTTATATTTTCAAACAAGGCATATTTGATGAGAATGTGAACAGTGATTTAAATGAGGATATCTTTATAAAATATTTCAGCTTGTTTAGTTTTTTGGTCTTTTTGAGGGAAGGTCTCCCTGTAACCCTGGAACTCACTATGTAGACCAGGCTGGCCTTGAACTCACAGTGATCTGCCTGCTTCAGCCTCCCAGTGCTGGGATTGAAGGTGTGTACCAACATGCCCAGAAGGTTGTTTAATTTTCAAAAGTGACAGTAATTTGTTTATTTATTTGTGGACTGCACATGCCCGACTATGTATGTGGAGATCAAAGGCATATCATGTGTGAATGGTCTATTTTTTCATGTGGGTCTAAGAAACTGAACTCAAGTCTTCAGCCTTTTCAGCGAGTGCCTCTTACTTGCTGATAAGTGACCCTTCCCATTGGGTCTATATTTCAGCATTAAAAGAAAGATTAAAGGAATGTGCAGTCATTTTAAGAAATAAAGGATGACCCGGCATGGTGGCACATCCTTTTTTAAAATTTTTTATTAATTTCATTTATTTCTGTATGTGAATGAATGTACTGTCTGCATGCAAGTTTGTGCCCCCGTGTCGTGCAATGCTGCGGAGAGCAGAAGAGGGTGTCGGACTCCCCTGGAACTGGAGTTCTCCTGGAATTGGAGCTTCAGACGGTTCTCGGCCGCCATGTGGGTGCTGGGGATCGAACCCGGGTCCTCTGTAAGAGCAGTCAGCGCTCTTAACCGCTAGGCCATTCCTCCAGCCCCGGCACATGCTTTTAATCCTAGCACTTGGGAGGCAGAGGCAGGTGGATCTTTGTCAGTTCAAGACCAGCCTGGTCTACATAGCGAGTTCCAGGACAGCTGGAGCTACAGGGAGACCTTGTATCAAAAAGACATAAAGGAGTGGAAATAATTGAACATGAAACAAATGCTTTGTACATTTTGCCATAATTTTAAGGCTTCAAAGCATGCTTAAAATTCATGTACATCTGTGTGTGGTGGTACATACACATTGTCCTGGAACTTGGCAGACTGAAGAAGTTGGATTATGAGTGGATGGCCATCTTGGGATATGGAGAAAGTTCCAAAAATGCCCAGGTTATGCAGTGAGAAATTCCAGAGTGACCTGGAGCAAATACTGAGATCCTGCATCAACTTTCCCTCAAAGAATAATATATAGTAGCCTGCAACTGGAGAAAAGGATACATGGAAAACCGTTCACTACAGCTACAAAATTTTTTGGAATAAAGATAACCAAAGACATCAACTATCTCTTTAATAGACATTTTACCTCTTTAAGAAAGTGATTGAGGAAGACAGAAGATGGAACCTCTACACCTAAGGCTCAAGAAACAGAAAAAATGGCAAAGAAGACTTCATTACTTGTCTGACTTTTACATTTCCATTACAAGTTTTCTTGACTCCTTATAATTCCAGTTGTATGCAATTATGTATTCATCTCCCTATCATCTTTTTATAGTGGTCGAGTGTGGTAATTTAATCTATATACAAAGTATTTCAAACTTTCACTTGTCCTTGGAAACCTGCACTGAACTATTGCCATGATCCTTGTTGATAATCCACATCCTTGGAACAGAAAAGTTTACACTTGTTCTTTTCTGACTAGAAACCAAAACTCTAAACCTCACACTACAACAAGCAACATAGAGCAAACACTAATGCAAACCCATGCAAAAAAAAGGTCCCCCTAGAGTCCAACACCCAAACTGAAGGCTTTCATTTACCTGAAGTCCCTCAGAGTCTGAGTCCTTTCTGTGTGCAATAAATACGCAGGTATGTAACAGGTGGCTGTATTAAAAACAACTGTTTTAATTCACTTCTATTCCTTTTGACCATCACATAGTCATACAATACTTATAGTTTTTTGAATAAAGGGTTATACTAAATGTAATGTGTGCTTATTGCCAAAAATTGGGGAAAAATAAGCAGGAAAAATTAAATCACTCTTACTATTGAGACTCAGATAAAAGCTGGCCTAATTATTCATTGCATTGTCTTCTAAACACATTTACTTAAATTTTAAAAGTACACTTTGGCATAAGTCCATTCTTTCATTTACCTGGATTTTCCTATGTTCTAGAGATCATTTAATATTATTTATTTTATGTGCATGAGTGTAATATTTGCAATATATATGTGTAATAATTGTAAATATATATGTGTAATATTTGTAAATATATATGTTATATATAATATATAAGAAACATATGATATTATATATATATGTTATACATATAATTATATTATTATAATATATATATATATATAATAATATGTCATGCACCCCCAGTCTCCAGCCTGTGGGAAAACAGAAGGCAGTTATATCCTGAACCTGGAGTATGGACCCATGTTGCTCTTATGTGGTGCTAGCATTGAACAAAGTCCTCGCAAGAATATATAGTGTTTCTTAACCCCTGAGCTATATATACAAAATCTGAGATCATTTTTTTAATTAATGGGATCTGGAGACATGGGTCAGAGGTTAGGACAGGTACTCCTCTAGCAGAGACTGAAGTCAGCTCTCAAGCATGTTGGGAGACTCCCAAACACCTATAACTAAAGTTCCAGGGGATATAGCACTCTCTTCTGCTTTCTTCATCACCTGCATTCGTGTGCAAAATACCCACACCCAGACACACATGCACAATTGCATGATTTTAAAATAAATAAATAATAAATGTTTAATGTTTTCTCTTACATTCATTATGTTATTGCTGTGTCCAATCATACGGGCATTGAGGGGGAGCTCTTTATTCGTAGTCCTGCAGGCAAAGCCCTCCCTCATTGCTCCCTCACTACACTGTGAGCCTTTTCTGTACCTCTCCCCCACCCCAAATTCATGGCTATGAATATTCCTTGGGAATGAGACCCTTTGGAGGAAGCTAAACAAAACAGCAGCCCTTGGAAGGGAGAGAGACTGGTAGGGATTCAGGCAAGTGTTGAATGAGTTCCAGGACAGTGGGAGCTACAGGGAGACCCCGTCTCAAAAAGACCAAAAAAAAAAAAAAAAAAAAAGAAAGAAAGAAAGACTAATGTCCTCCAAACCATATATCCCTTAAAGAAAGAAGTTGTTTTTTACCCAATACATCCAAAGTCTTCTGAAAACCCTGGCTGAATAAGTGGCTGAGTGACAACAGCACAGCTGCAGGACACACACACACTAGTGGCACTAATTTGGCTACTCAGTCTAACAAACACATTTTCTGTATTGTCATGGGGCTTGTGAGCCAATGTTTACAATAATAACAGTAAAAATAATACAAGGGAATAACTAAATAGTTTGAACCTAACTGATATTAAATAGCAACCCTTTAGAAATGAGAAGAGGTTCATCTAAGAAAATGGTCTCCACAAGTATTCAAGCAGGTTAGGGTTAATTTAAAATCTTTCTGGGATGTAATGACTTTAAATGACTAAAAAGCAGCTACATAGGTCATGAACTGGCCACTGAGTCAAAATGACAATTTGCCAAGGCAGCATGCTGGGCCTCATCCCTGGGGTTTCAGCTTTATCACTGCATTAGTAAAATTGCCATTGTAGCTTGTAAAACCTCCCAAGAAGTCAATCTTGGGAATCACCAAAGCTAGCCAAGTAGAGATCAATGGTTTAAATAGATGCATAACATGTAAGGAAATTGAGATAGTAAGGAAATTTTCCAACAAGAAAAAGCCCAGACCAAGAAGGATTTACACTAGAATTATTCCAGAATTCCAGAAGAGCTACAATCAATACTTCTTAAATTTTTCACAAAAATAGAAACAGAGGGAGAACCTCTAAATTCCTTCTATAAACCAGGCCTCACTCTAATACCAAATCCAAGTAAAGACACATCCAAAAAAGAAAACAATACACTCATACCCTTAATGCACATAGACACATATATCCTCAAGAAAATACTTGAAAACCACATACAGGGACACATTGGGATTATCATCCACCATGATCAACTTGGCATTATTCCAGAGAGCCAGGAATAATTCAATACATGAGTCAATAAATGACATAAATCATACAAATGGACTCAAAGACAAAAATCACATGGTTATATCAATAGGTACAAAATAGGTCTTTGACAAAATTAAACATGCATTTATGATAAAAGTCCTTGTAGGAACTGGACTGAAGGGAACATATTTCAACTTAATTAAAGCTATATACAGCAAACTCACAGCCAACATCATTCTTTCTTTTTTTTATTCTTTTTTTCACATAAATTTATTTTTATTTTTTTAACAAATCTATACCCGTGTCCCCCCCATTCGCCCACCCCACCAGAGCTCATGCATTCTGCCATATATGCTTTTCATCTCTTTATCAGTCTTTCTCAATATTATCCATGAGGAAGTTGAGTGTTTTGAGCAAAATTTCACTGTTTCACTCAGTTCTTCGATTCAGTCCTTTCTGTTGTTGGTGGTGATGGTGTTGTTTCCAATATGCATCACTCCCAAATGCTTTGGACAAAAGCTCAGGGGGCCATACACAAGAAATACTTACAACTAGGTAATAGCCCAACATCATTCTATGGGCTAGCATTCCAACCATAACCTCCCAGAAGCACAAGTGAGAGTCATAGGACCTCCATGGTAATGCCCATGGATTGGGATGTGATGATCCAAAGCTCTGGGATAGGAACCTGGGAGGGAGGTCACACTGCCTGTATAATCAATTGTAAAATTTGAAGAAATCACCATTCTGTGTTTGGATTCATACCACCATATGGCTGTGTGTTAGACTTCTCACACTTGTGCTTCCTTCTTGGCCTGGCCCACTGTAGAAATGGCCTGGCTTGTTTGTAATACCTAATGCTAACATCTGAATGTTTTACAGAGGAGAAACTAGTTGCAGATGTACCCAACACACCTAAAGGAACAAAGATAATAAAGTACATTCATTAAGGAGCGATACCAGGGACAGGTATACTTGGAAAAATTTTAAAAGTAAGATTTGGTACCAGTAGGAAAATTGAATTGTTTATACATCCAAAAGGTATGGTGACGTGGACATTTGTGCCTGTCTTTTGAATAATTTTCCTACTATATTTTGCTTTATGGTCAGATGATACCTATGCATAGATAGATAAAAGAATATGGTACCAAATCTGTAAGAGTTCAAGGCCAGGCTGAACTACATAGCCAGTTCCAGGACAGCTGGTATGGGGAGACCCTATCTCAAAAGGAATGAGAGAGAGAGAGAGAGATATATCTGATAAAGTAGACTTCAAACTAAAACTAATTAGAAAAGATAAATGGGGTCACTTCATTCTGATAAAATGAACCAAGAGGATGTTCCAATCCAACTCTGGTCTACCCCATTTCATAAAAACAGTAAGGTAGTACTTTCAGACTGAGAATAATCTCATTTCTGTAACAGAAGAGGACTTTAGTACCACAGTTTCCAATTAGAGAGGTCAACTAGACAAAGAATAAACAGAAAGACATCCCAATTAAATTATACATCAAATGGGTCTAACAGGTATCAAATATTTCACCTAAGCATCAAAGAATCTACTAAAGAATCAGTACCCCATGGAAAACTCTACAAAACGGACCACATGCTGAAGCCCAATATAAACCACAACAAAGATGAAAAAAATGAAATAATTCTATCAAACCACAACAAAATAAAGCTTAAAATTAACATGGAACTGTGCACAGTAGTGCCTGTCTTTAATCCCAGCAATCAGGAGGCAGAGACAGGCAGATATCTGAGGGTTCAAGGCCAGCCTGGTCTACATAGTGAGCTCCAGGCCAGCTAGTGCTAAATGGAGACTCTGCCTCAAAAAGACAAATGAAAAGAAAAGAAAGAAAGAAAGAAAGAAAGAGAGAGAAAGAATAAGAGAAAGGAAGAGAGAAAGAAAGAAATCAACAAGGAAAGGAACATGAGTAATAACAGGAAACAAGGAGATTAAACAACAAAGTATTGAAAGATGAATGGGTAAAAGAAATTAAAAATAGTACTAAATGAAAAATGACACTAACTGAAAAAGGACAATGCAAAACCACTAAACTTGAGGAAAAGTTTAAAAGCAGTCCTCAAAGAATGATTTATATACATACTCATTACAAAATCAGGAAGAGCTCAAATAAATGACTTAACATTGCAACTCAAGGCTCTGCAAAGGCAAGAACAAATGAAACCCGCACCCAGCAGATGAGAAACGACAACAAAAATCAGAGCAGAATTTAGTGAAATAGAAACAAAGAAAACAATTAAATGGATCAATGAATCAAAGAGCAAGTTCTTTGAAAACATAAACAGGATAAACCCTTAGCCCACTTAACCTAAAGAAAAAAAGATCAAATACAAATCAATAAAATCAGATTTGAAAGGGGCAACATCACAACAGACAATGTAAAGATAAAAAAAAACATTACATACTTTAAAAACCTATACTCTATGAAACTTGAAAACCTAAAAGAAATGGCTATCTAAAATCTTCAGAATCATCAAAGCTAAACCAAGATGAGATGAACAATACAAACAGACACATAACACCTAAGGCAATTTAGACAGTAATAGAAAATTTGCCAACTAAAAAAGCTCAGGCGCAGATGGATTTACAACAGAATTCTCCCAGACATTTAAAGAATATCTACAACCAATATATCTTAAATTATTCAAAAAGAAAGAAACAAAGAAACCCTAAATTCCTTCTATAAATCAAGCACCTCTCTAATACCAAAAACCAAGTAAAGATGCAACTTCCCACACAGAACTATAGACTCATACCGTAATGAAAAAATAATGCAAAAATTCTCAAAAAAATGTGAAAACCACACAGAGGCACACATCAAAATATCATCCTCGTTATGCCAGAGAGACAGGAATAGTTCAAAACATGTAAGACAATAAATGTCATAAATCATACAAATGCACTCAAAAACAAAAATCACAGGGTTATCTCAGTAGATGCAGTATTGACATAATTAAACATGCATTTATGATAAAAATCCTAGCACAAATTGGACTGGAGGGAAGATCTCAACATAATTAAAGCTGAATAAAATAAATCCAATGCTACCGTTATTCTAAATGGAAAAAATCAGGAACCACACAAATCCTCCACTCATTTTAAATATAATACTTGAAACTCTTGCTAGAGCAATTAGTCAAAGGAAGGAAAGTACAGGAGTACTAATTGGAGAAGAGGTTAAATTACCCCTTTTACAGATGATATGACAGTATACCTAAGAGACTAAAAAAAAAAAAAAATTCCACCAGAAAACTCCTAGGAGTGATTAACACTTTCATATATTTTGCACCATGTGACACTTCAACACTACCAACAGCTAACTACCTGGAATGCAAGAATAGCCTGAAACCTCAACTCAAACAAGGCCAAACTTATTCTGGACCCAACCATTACTGGGCTCTTATGAGCAGTTGGCCTGTTGTGCTCAGGGGAACATGTGCATAGGAGGGTGTGGGTAACAAGGTCCCTGGGGCTTTGCAGGTAATAAAAATAATCTATGGTCTTATATACCCAATAACATACTAGAAAATGGAGACTAGAAGAATGACAATCAGGGATGAGGTAGGGAGAATGGGATGACCCTGGGAGGAAGAAGATTTGTTGAGATGGTACGGGCAGGGTGGATTAGAAACACTTCTGCTTCCTCATTGCTGAGACTCTGGGTGAAGCCAGCTTCCCAGATCAGTATGGTATGGTGAGGGTAGTGGAAGGGAACAGTGACTGGTTCACATGCAGTGGGGGAAGGAAGGGAGAAAGTTGCCCAGGCAGCCTTAGACAAGGCCCACTGTAAGAGGCTAGGGTCAGAGAACCCCAGGAAGTGACCTCACCTTTATGACATCAGTCCAAAAGGAACTCAGAATTCTGGTTACTAGCAACTACAGGCCAGTGGCAACCTGAAATTCCTCACTTGTTTTGAGACTGGACTGAGCAGGATGTTGCTTTGCTGTTTGCGGCCTTCTGGAGGCTGAGGCCCCAGAAGACCCAGGAATCCAGTGTTTGGAATCTTCTGGAGATGCAGGGTGTGCCCTCTAGCCCATCATGTCTGGCCCTTCTCCCACGGGGATACACAAGTGACACTGGTCAGTCCAAAGTAGAAAGTTTGTTATCCCCCTGATATACCTAGTTCATCAGTGTGTGTGTATGTGTGTGTGTGTGTGTGTGTGTGTATGTGTGTGTGTGTGTGAGAGAGAGAGAGAGAGAGAGAGAGAGAGAGAGAGAGAGAGAGAGGTCAACCATAGGAAATTATCTACTTTTGAATTTAGTGTATGGCAATAAATCATTGAGAATTCTGTTAGAGTTTGTAAGTTTGAACCTTCCTTTCTTTGTCCTTCCTCAGGATGAAGAAGCAGCAGCTCATATTCTTCCTGAGCTCTGTAGCTTAAGGCCCCAGAGTGCTAAAATTGAAGAAGTTGGTGAGCTACCTGTCAACTGCTGTGTGGAACGGGGACTGTGACTTTGTATGTACCTTCATTAACATCTACACAAGGTATACCACCACCTGGAAACCGCTGGATCATAGAAAGGCAATTGAACAGGTTCAGGGCAGCCTAGTCTTCCTGTTTTCTTGTAGGAAGGCTCTGCTCTTCATGGAGGCACATTCCTCTCAGGGGCTTTGTCAAGAACAAGAGGGATTTGCCCATGGCAGCACTGGCCCTGGTTCTAGCCTTTCAGATTACTCAGGCCAGGATAGAAGACTCTAGTTTATGGCATTGGCTTCTCCTAAGCTGCAGATTGTCTAGCACACATTTTGAGGCTTTGAGGATGATAGTCTTTCTCCCATTTGTAAACAGACTTTCACTCTACAATTGTGGTACAGGGCATAACTGTAAGGATCCCAAGGGGAGCACCAAGAAGCCTTGTCCCAACCAATGAATCAGGAAATGAGGAGTTTGGGTTCAGTCAGATTACATGAAGCTCCCTGAATCCTCTGTGACAGCAAGCTGTTTCCCAGGCTCTCATTTTAGATCTCTCAAAGCAGCAAAGTCTAAACCCTCCCAGTTCAGTTATAGCTTCTGCTCATAACCCCATAGATTTCCTGGTGGGGGGGGGCCACAGTGCCTTAGGGGTGACATCCTTCTGTATTCATACAGATATGGACCCTTCCAAACTGATGATGGTGAAGATGACCAAATGGAAAAGAAGCGTGTGGGTTTTGGGTGAGGAGGGATGTAAGATACCATCTGCAGAATGGAGTAGTGTGCTAATTTGAGGGATTGAATCATGGATAGACATCCTCCTATTGGGATTTCCACTAGAGGGAAGAAGCTGAGACTTCACCTGCAGAGGGGAATGAATAAAAGAACTTAGGATGTCTTCAGGGTCAAATAGGGCAGAAGGGAGGATGGTAGATAAATATCTGTCCCTGTGAGAATTCATTCCCACCACAGACCAGGCAGTTTTCCCAGTCTGTCCACTGGGTGACTGGACATAAAATGTTGGCACCCCTCTACACATGGGCGCCCAATTACTTCCCAACATGCCCAAATGCACATTGACTGAAAAGACATCGCCTTGTCTGCCTGGGGCCTAGGCATCAGAGTAAATATCAGGAAGGCTTCTAACTGTCTACTTTGTCTACCTCCATTAGTGCAATAATATTTTTCCTGGACCTATGGATGGAGAAATGTCCAGATGAGTTTTGTCAGAATCTGGACCGTCCCAGACTTAACCAGCTGATGGACTACGTGAAGCTCTACATGCCTCCCTCACAACTGGTCATACAAGTTCAGGAACTACTGACAAAAATGGAGGGCCAGGAGTCCACAAAGCAACCCCCAAAGAGGAGGAGGTTGCTAGTATGTGTCTGAGAAGGTAGAAATGGGGGATCAAACCGGGCGTGATGGTGCACGCCTTTAATCCTAGCACTCAGGAGGCAGAGGCAGGCAGATATTTGTGAGTTCAAGGACAGCCTGGTCTACAGAGTGAGTTCCAGGACAGCTGGGGCTACAGGGAGACCCTGTCTTGAAAAGACCAAAAAAATAAAATAAAATAGAAATGGGGGATCAATGCTGTATTCCAGCAAGGAGTTGGCGTAATTTGAAACTTGATCTCCAAAGAGACTTGGGATACAGTCAGTTGGATGTCCTGTTGTAGGGACACAGACTGCAAATTCTCTGGCAGGCAGAGGCCTTTCTTCCATTGCAGAAGTCTTAGGAAATGACAGTAATCTTTGGGAAGCTCATCTTTGGTCAAATCTCCCTGGTGTTCACTTCAAAGCTGCCTATGCTGACAATTCATCTGTTTCCTTCCTTAGATCTGGAACCCTCTTCCTCATCAGCTCTTGATATCCCAGCACAATGTATACTAGAAATTCCAGAGACTGTGCATGCCAGACTATCTGCTGCATCAGACCTTCAGGGGGAGCTGGAACCCCAAGACGATGATCTGGTATCTGATATCATGGAACCTACTCTATTGGTGCCCAGGCCAACACCCCTCCTGCAGGTTGTAGATCTTGTTGTGCCAGAGATGGTCGAACCCAATGTATTGGTGCCACAGTCAACACCCCTCCTGCAGGATGTATTAGAGGAGGATCTTCCCACTGCAGGTGATACACAGCCACCTCCAGATGTGGCAGCAGATGCCCCAGATCCTGGGCAGGGCCTTCTTTCTGCTCTTGTTGCACTGGAAGAACTAGACCAAGTTTTCTCTCCACCTGAGATCAACATCTTGTTAGAAAGGTTTAGAATGACCTGCTGCATGGTAGCCAGCAGGGCAGAGATCCATTTCATGGCTGTACCAACTACAAATCCTTATTTGTTCTTATCAATTTTTTTATATTTTATAGTTTTTGCGTTGTTTTTCAGATATTAGGATTATATTATTTCATTGTTTTGGGGTTTGGGGATTGTTTCTCAAATATCAAAATTATATATATTTTTTGGTTTTTCACTAGAAAAATTCACTAGAAAGAAACATTATCTTCATTGTTATTCTACTATTATATTTATTAATCATTATATTTTTATTGTATGGGAAACATCATTTTGCTGTACAGTATATTTCAAAGACACAGAAGAAGGCTGCATACGCTTCCATTCATAAGATGTACAGAATCTTGAATGCTCTGTAGAGAACTGTCTCTCAATATTCAATAGCGTATTCGTTGCTATGTCCTGCAACTTCTTATTTTAAGGTGAATGACTTATAAATGGCTTCCCCTTCACCCAGGACACTTGTACGGAGAAACTTCCATTCAAGATCTGGAAATCCACTGCTATAATAAAAGTCCTTATTTTATATAGAGCAACTGAGGCAGAAAGAAGTGGTCTACTAGGTCTGGTCTTTTTACACATCAATTTCAAATAATACAATTATAAATCTGGTGGTACCCTCTAATTCAGAGTTAACATTGCTTTTATTTATTTTGGCTGACATATACAAATATAACTTTTATATATTTACAGGGTCACATTATGTTTCATGCATATATAGATTGTTTAAAACTTAAAACTGCTGTCTCTAGATACATGCTCTAAAAAAACAAAAAAAATTAAAACTGCTGAATATGTCCAGATCTTTAAACATATATAAATCCTTTATGTTTTAAATTCCACAGTTCTGAACAAAATTATACAGTTCTTACTTTGAGGCTTTTGGAATGCATGCAATATATTTAGTTGTTGTGTTTGAGACTTTTTGTTCAATTATTAAGATTATATTTTCTTTGTTTTTTTGATAATTGTTAACAAATTAACATTAATAAAGTTCAATATTTACTCATTCGACTTTGCGTGCTTTGGGCATGAAATCTCTACCTGGAGAGAACATGTAGTATAGGATGTCTATTCAGACAGCAGTCCCAAACCAAGCACTTGTTCATGGAATGAAGACCCTTCTAGGACTCAACTTAGCTCTATGGGCTGTAATTCTCACCACCCTCGCAAAGCTGGGCACACTCACTGACTACACCTAGGATAATAAGCAGTACACAATTTGAAAGGACAAGATACAGTTTGAGCATCTCTTTATTCCTCTGAACATGTTTAAACAGATGATTTCCATAAGAAAGATTCTCACCGTCTAAGGATATCAGCAAATGATGAAGCACAGCCCCTCTAGAGTCAGCTCATATATTGAGAACAACTAGGTGATGCTTCAGCAAGGCATGCACTGTCCAAAGATGCCAGAAGAGCTGTAGCAAGCCCCCTGGAACCAGAGTTACAGGTGGTTGTTAGTAGCCTTGTGGGTGCTATAAATTGAACTCCCAAACCTCTCAAAGAAGAGCCAATGCTCTTCATTGCTGAGCCATCTCTCAAATGGAAATTCTTCCCACCATTTGATTTTTTAGTTGTTGATGACCACTTAGTCTTCAAATCCAAAATTTGTCTCAAGTAAGTCTGGGTTTTACCTCCATAACCCCGCAGTATACAGTCTAATAATAAAACAATTTGGATGGGCTTAGAGTACCCTTGCAACTTGGTTGCTGTCTAAGACTATGTAATGCAACTCTTGCCTTTTAAAAATGATACACCAAAATATAGGAGTCTAATAAACAAGAGGAAATGTTCATTTCATAGTACAAATAACCAAAGGGAGAATGGAATATGCCTCCCTCTGGGATGCAGTTGACAGAGCATTCTCTACTCTGAATTTTTGGCAATTTTTTTCAATTTTGAAATCTGAATTGAGAACTCCAATCCATAAATATTGGAGCCCTCTAACAGGCCATACTAGATGCCATTGGTGCTATGGCATGGTACAATATTGGTACAATGAAAAAAACCCAAAGCTACTACTCACATGGGAAAAGGGTTGGATTGTGTCTTCCCACATATATAGCCCCCATCTGGGTTCCAACAAGAAAAATTCAAGATATGGATTGAGTCCTACCAGCAGGGAAGCTAGCTGACTTTTCTAAACATCCAGAACGTGTTGTAACATGGACATCTGTGCCTGTCCATTTGGATTAATGCCCTACCACTAAATTTGGCTTTGTGGTCAGCTAAGAACTATGGATAAACAGAGGCTTTGATACAACTTTCAGCTACTTTATCAGGAGCTGCAGGCTAGGGAGGCTTCAAAATACAACAACCAAAGGTTATTTGCCTGATGATGTGGTACATGCAAAAAATGGACAGTTATATCTTATTGTTGAACACAATGTGGTGTAAGCATGAAAAGGAAAATTGGTGTTGAAGTCTAACACTGCAATTGGATGGCTGAACATCATAAGGCTAGAGAGTGTCATGCAGATCACTGGAAAAAATGGTCTCCAGAGTTACTTCAAAAAAAAAAAAAAAAAAAGAAAAGAAGTCAAGGATAGTTAAAAAAACAAAAAGAAAATGTCATTCTCCATTTCTGAGGAAAATGTCTGACATTTTAAAACTGTTAAGGAGTACTTATTTTAATTTATTTGTCCACTTTATTTCTCTGTACAGAAAGTATATGTTAAATCATCTATGATTAATGTACTAATGTCTCTTGTTTCTTTCATATAGAAGTCTTTCTATTTTATTATGGTTACCCTGTGATATTTAATGTAAGTATTCAAAGGTGCCTTAACATTGTCATAAATAGTAAACAATAACATTATAAAAAAACATATATGCTACATCTCCACTTGCCTATGAAGAGTGCATGTAGTTTCAGGCTGGCATTTGTACACCCAGAAAAAATTAATTGAATATATAGCCCACTCCTGGGAGGGTGGGGGGAAGTAATGCAAGACTGATGCTAGAACCTTGCCACCCGCTAGTGGCAGGAGAGTTTATAGGTCATGATAGGAAGCCATCGCTTCCCCTTTGCACAAAAAGCCATAGTTCCTAAACTAAATTATAATCCAAATATTTGTGTCTGTGCCCATAACATAACTTGTCATTATATTAATGTTTAAGTGTCTTTACTTCTTGACAATTTGTTTTATTAGATTTAAAAATGAACACTGGATGAGCTGCCAGCCCATTGAAATAAAAGCACGGACAGACCCAAGGGTACAATATGTATCAAAGATTGAATAAGGAAAGAGTAGGAAAGATGCAAGATAAGATAATTGATAAAATGAATTGAAAAATAAGTAAGAAGAAAGAAAATAAAAAATAAGAAAAAAAAATAGAATGTAAAATAAGATAGCCAGGTGTGTTATACAATATAAAATTAGATAGAGGGCAAAAGTGAGCTAAAATAAGAAGTCATAATAAAAGGACAAGAAAATTAAAAGGGAACTAAGGACCAACAGCAAAGATAAAAGATAAGATAGGCAGCAGACCACCTGAGAAACTAGAAAAGTGAAGAAAAGTGATAAAGGCAGATAAGACACTTCAGCAAAGATAAAAAAGTAAATAAAATAAAAAATAAAGAAAAGAAAGACTAAGGATAAGAAGACAAAGACTATAGACAAAAGGAAAGGTGAGATCTAGTAGAAAACACACCCGCCATAAGAAAAGAAGATTGTAAGGGAAAAGAAACAGGCTAGATAAGTTAAGAAGCCATAAAAAAAAGTATCAGAGATAAGGCAGAGGCAGATGGACCCAGATTCCATGCTGGTGTTGTTTCCCCATCCCTGGTGAATGAAGGCAGAAGAAGAAAAAAAAATCTGGGCCCAGAAATATCTACCTGTCCTTTCCGGTTTTATTTTATTTTTGGTTTTTATCTATTTAATTATTTATTCCTTCATAAATTTACAGATTTCTACATTCTAACTTTATGGAAGATTAGGGGTAGGTCCACGCTGAGCTGCTATCCTCTTTACTTGGTCTGGAAGGCAGAGAAAAATAAATTATTTTCCCAGAAAATTCCCCTGACACTTTTTTATTTTGTACCTTTAAAAGCCATACTTATATATTTAATTACTCATTTATTAATTTATTCATTCTTTTTTATCGTTAGGTGGCAGGGTTTCTGTCTCTACTTAGGAAAGTCCCCTTCTGAGCAGTGATTGTCAGAGGGCCTGTGCTGCCTTTGCAAGAGTCATATAGATGTGCCAAGGTGACAGGTGACAGTCTGCATCCCAGGAAGTGTGGTGGCAATGGGGTTGGTCAGGGGATACCTTAACTGTATTTGGACTTGCATGGATGTTCGGCTCCACTTGCCTCTTTCCTAGAACCCAGAAATTGTCCTTCCTTGGGCTGGTGAGCTTTGGATCTCTGCTGAGGAGCACCTGCTATCCAGTCCACTAGACGCGACCCAGCTGGGACAGGCTCTCTCTTGCTGGGCAGATGGAATTCAGGGGTGAGGCTTGCTCAACTAGCAGGAGCCTCAACAGGAGTGGCCTCCCTTTTTGCTAGGTGTCCCTGGAAATCCTGGCCAGCTTTCCAGGCAGAATCCATTCTATAAGACGGGAAAGAGATGTTTGCAGGGAGCTGCAGGATAGAACCTAAAGCAGTGGATCTGTCTGATTTCAGCAAGCTTGCACCCCACCCCCACGTGGCCAGCCACCATGCTGAGTGCCAGCACAAGCCACTTCTCCTTCTAGCCAAGCTGCAGGGGCACTGTGTAGGTTGTGCAAGCTTCCCAGTCCTGGGAAAATGACCTCGAGCTGGCAGCTGCCACGTACTCAGACGCTCTCTAGCCCTGGTTTCCCTTGGCAACTGCCACCTCCTCGGAACCCTTGGTCACCTTGGAGCCCAGAGGCTTGCGCATGTGCAGAGTAACATCACTGGCTCAAGGAGGAGTTCAGTTGGGATCTTTCAAATTCCTCGGAACTTGTTTGGATTTCACAGCTGATAACTCCTCTCATTCATTTCCCTACCCCAAGGAGGGAATCCCTGGCTGATTCAAGGAAAACTCTCTGGAGAATTAGGTCCCTGTACAAATTTCAAAAGGTAAAATGGCTTCAGTTATTTATTTATTCCTTTATTCTTTTATTCATTTATTTATTCACTTTTTATTTATTTACTTATTTATTTATTCTTGTTTATTTATTGTTACGTTCTTATTTTATTTTTTGTTGACAAATACTAAGTGAAAATAATAAATAAAAAAGAATAAATAAAAATGTCTTGAGTTATTTATTTATTTCTCTATGTCTGGTTGTATTTTTATTGTTGCTTTTGTATTATCCAGGGTTGTGTGTGGGTATCACTGGTGGAAGGAAGAACAATGAATGTGCTTAGTTCAGTTGGACAGAAGAGAGCTGTGGTGTGGATTTTTTATTTTTTATTTTTAGCCATTTTCCCCAGGTTGGGAGATATTTAAATGGTCCTAGGATTGTTTCCTTTGGACAGAATTGGAAGCCAAATGTTTTTCCATCGTGACCCAATGGAGGCAGGCCTCTTGAAGTAGGCAGGGACAAGGGGAGTTTTCTGGGCAGATGGGCTGGAGGCTGAGCATCTTTAAAATCAGTCCTAACAAGCAGAGTAGGAAGCAGAATAGACAGGGTCTGTCCTTGCCACCCAGACGCAGAGTTTCCTAGGGTTTCGTGGGCAATCAATGGAACCAACCAACTTTCTTCTCTTTCAAATACTGGAGTCTGGAGCAATTTCACCTATTAGGAACGGTCAGTGGGCTTAAAAAGTTCCTACAAACACCTCGGGTTTTCAGCAGCCTGACTTTGGGAATTAGCACAATCCAAAGAAGATCAGGACTATCTAGGACCAAAACAGCACCACACTCTGAGGATCCCAGAGAACTCCACTCCCTTGGCATAGGCAGTACAGTTATGTATGTACCACCTCCTCAAATATTGCCCTGTGGTCCATGGACCCAGATTCCATGCTGGTGTTGTTTTCCCTTTCCTGGTGAATGAAGGTGGAATAAGAGGAAGAAGAGGAAGAAGAAGAAGAAGAAGAAGAAGAAGAAGAAGAAGAAGAAGAAGAAGAAGAAGAAGAAGAAGAAGAAGAGGAAGAAAAATCTGGTCCCAGAAATATATACCTGTCCTTTCCAATTTTATTTTATTTTTGTTTTTAACTATTTGATTATTTATTCCTTTATATATTTATGGATTTCTACATTCTATCTTTATTTAAGATTATGGGTAGTTCCATGCTGAGTTGGTTTCCACTTTCCTTGATCTGGAAGGCACAGAAAAATAAATTATTTTCCCAGAAAATTCCCCTGACATTTTTTTTATTTTGTAGCTTTAAAAGCCATACTTATTTATTTAATTGCTCATTTATTAATTTATTCATTCTTTTTTATCGTTAGGTGGCAGGGTTTCTGTCTCTACTTAGGAAAGTCCCCTTCTGAGCGGTGATTGACAGAGGGCCTGTGATGCCTTTCCAGGAGACATACAGGAGCCAAGGAGAAACCCATTCCTAGCGTAGGAGTACAAGAAAGTTCTGAATGGGTTATAAGTCGAGGAATAGAGACTGTAGGAGTGGAGGCCGCTTGGAAATCAACAAAGACCAGGGTACTGAGAATGTCTTCTCCTACACACCGTCCTCTTAATACTGACCCCTCTATGAAGGGTCAGTCAGATGTCTGACTCTCAGAAGGTAAAGACCTCACAGTGCTAAATTGTGTCATCACACTGCTTCATTGTGTCATCACACTGATGCATTATGCCATCATATTCCTCCATTGTGTCATCACACTGTTCCACTGTGTCATCCCAATGCTCCATAGTGCCATCACACTGCTCCTTTTTGTCATCTCAATGATCAATTGTCCCATCACACTCCTCCATTATGTCATCACACTGCTTCATTGTGTCATCATGCTGCTCCATTGTTAACTCACATTGCTCCATTGTGACTTCACAGGGCTAAATTGTGTCATCACACTGCTTCATTGTTTCCTCACTCTGCTCCATTGTGCCATCACACTGCTCAAATGTGTCATCTCATTGCTCCATTGTTTCATCACAATGCTCCATTGTGCCATCACATTGCTCCATTTTGTCAACACACTGCTCCACTGTGTCATCACAATTCCCCATTGTGCCATGACACTGCTATATTGTTTCATCACACTACTCCATTCTGTCATCACAATGATCCATTTTGCCACCACACTGCTCCATTGTGTCATCACACTGCTCCATTGTGTCATCACACTGCTCCATTGTGTCATCACTCTGCTCCATTGTTTCATCATGCTGGTCCTTTGTGTCATCACAATGCTCCATTGTTTCATCACATTGCTCCATTGTGACTTCACAGTGCTAAATTGTGTCATCACAATGCTCCATTGTGTCATCACACTGCTCCATTGTTCAATCATACTGTACCACTGTGTCATCACACTGCTCCATTGTTTCATCACAAATCTCCATTGTGCCATCACACTGCTCCATTGTGTCATCACACTGCTTCATTGTGTCATGACAATGCTCCATTGTGCCATCACACTGTTCCATTATTTCAACACACTACTCCATTGTGTCATCACAAGGCTCCGTTTTTTCTTCATTCTCCTCCATTGTGTCATTACAATGATCAATTGTGCCATCACACTCCTCCATTGTGTAATCACACTGCTCCATTTTGCAATCACACTGCTCCATTGTGTCATCCCACTTCTCCATTATGTCATCACACTGCTCCATTGTTAACTTACATAGCTCCACTGTGACTTTTCAGTGCTAAATTGTGTCATTGCACTGCTTCATTGTGTCATCACACTGCTCCATTGTTTCATCTCACTACTCCATTGTTTCATCACAATGCTCCATTGTGCCATCACTTTGCTCCATTGTGTCATCACTCTGCTCCAATGTGTCAACACAATGCTCCATCGTGCCATCACACTGCTCCATTGTTTCATCACACTGTTCCATTCTGTCATCACAATGCTCCAGTGTGTTATCACACTGGTCAATTTTGTCCTCACTCTTCTCCATTATGTCATCAGAAAGCTCCGTTGTGTCATCACACTGCTCCATTTTTTCATCACACTGCTCCATTATGCTATCACGCTGCTCCATTGTTAACACACATTGCTCCATTGTGACTTCACAGTGCTAAATTGTGTCATCACACTGCTCCATTATGTTATCACGCTGCTCCATTGTTAACATACCTTGCTCCATTGTGACTTCACAGTGCTAAATTGTGTCATCACACTGCTTAATTGTGTCATCACACTTCTCCATTGTGCCATCAAACTGCTCCATTGTGTCATCTCACTGCTCCGTTGTTTCATCACAATGCTCCATTGTGCCATCACTTTGCTCCATTGTGCCATCACACTGCTCCACTGTGTCACCACAATGCTCCATTGTGCCATCACACTGCTCCAGTGTTTCATCACACTGCTCCTTTCTGTCATCACAATGCTCCATTTTGTCATCACAAAGCTCCATTGTGTCATCACACTGCTACATTGTGTCATGACAATGCTCCATTGTGCCATCACACTGCTACATTGTGTCATCACAAGGCTCCGTTTTGTCTTCACACTCCTCCATTGTGTCATTACAATGATCAATTGTGCCATCACACTCCTCCATTGTGTAATCACACTGCTCCATTGTGTCATCCCACTGCTTCATTATGTCATCACGCTGCTCCATTGTTAACTTACAAGGCTCCATTGTAACTTTTCAGTGCTAAATTGTGTCATCGCACTGCTTCATTGTGTCATCACACTGCTCCATTTTGCCATTACATTGCTCCATTGTGTCATCGCACTACTCCATTGTTTCATCACAATGCTCCATTGTGCTGTCACATTGCGCCATTGTGTCATCACTCTGCTTCAATGTGTCAACACAATGCTCCATTGTGCCATCACACTGCTCCATTGTTTCATCACACTGCTCCATTCTGTCATCACAATTCTCCAGTGTGCCATCACACTGGTCAATTTTGTCCTCACACTTCTCCATTGTGTCATCACAAAGCTCTGTTGTGTCTTCACACTGCTCCATTTTGTCATCACAATGTTCAATTGTGCCATTGTACTCCTCCATTTTGTCATCACAATGTTCAATTGTGCCATTGTACTCCTCCATTTTGTCATCACACTGATCCATTGTGCCATCACACTGCTCAATTGTGTCATCACACTGCTCCATTATGTCATCATGCTGCTCCATTTTTAACTCACATTGCTCAATTGTGACTTCACAGTGCTAAATTTTGTCATCACACTGCTTCATTGTGTCATCACACTTCTCCATTGTGCCATCAAACTGCACCATTGTGTCAACCCACTGCTCCATTGTTTCATCACAATGCTCCATTGTGCCATCACTTTGCTCCATTGTGTCATCACACTGCTCCACTGTATCATCACAATGCTCCATTGTGCCATCACACTGCTCCAGTTTTTCATCACACTGCTCCATTCTGTCATCACAATTCTCCATTTTGGCATCACAAAGCTCCATTGTGTCATCACTCTTCTCCCTTGTGCCATCACACCGATCCATTGTGTCATCACACTGCTCCATTGTTCCACCACCCGGCTCCATTGTGTGATCACACTGCTCCATTTTTCCCTCACAGTGCTCCATTGTGCCCACACACTGCTCCATTGTGTCCCAATCATGTACCATTGTGCCCTCACACTGCGTTATTGTGTCATCACGCTGCTCCATTGTTTCCACACACTGACCCATTGTGCCCACACAGTGCACCATTGTGCCCACACACTGCTCAATTGTGCTCTCACAATGCTCCATTGTGCCATCACACTGCTCCATGGTGTCATCTCGCTGCTCCATTTTGCCCTCACCACTACAAATTATGTCATCATACTGATTATTTGTGCCATCACACTGCTCCATTGTGTCATCTCACTGCTCCATTGTGTCATCACAATGCTCCAATTTGCCATCACACTGCTAGATTGTGTAACCACTCGGGTGACTTTTGTCATCACACTGCACCTTTGTGTCATCACACTGTTCCACTGTGCCCTAACAGTGAATCATTACGTCATCACACTGCTCCATTGTGTCATCACAAGGCTCCGTTTTGTCTTCATACTCCTCCATTTTGTCATTACAATGATCAATTGTGCTATCACACTCCTCCATTGTGTAATCACACTGCTCCATTGTGTCATCCCACTGCTTCATTATTTCATCACGCTGCTCCATTGTTAACTTACATAGCTCCATTGTGACTTTTCAGTGCTAAATTGTGTCATTGCACTGCTTCATTGTGTCATCACACTACTCCATTGTGCCATCACATTGCTCCATTGTGTCATCTCACTACTCCATTGTTTCATCACAATGCTCCATTGTGCTGTCACATTGCTGCATTGTGTCATCACTCTGCTTCAATGTGTCAACACAATGCTCCATTGTGCCATCACACTGCTCCATTGTTTCATCACACTGCTCCATTCTGTCATCACAATGCTCCAGTGTGCCATCACACTGGCCAATTTTGTCCTCACACTTCTCCATTGTGTCATCACAAAGCTCCGTTGTGTCTTCACACTGCTCCGTTTTGTCATCACAATGTTCAATTGTGCCATTGTACTCCTCCATTTTGTCATCACACTGCTCCATTGTGCCATCACACTGCTCAATTGTGTCATCACACTGCTCCAATATGTCATCATGCTGCTCCATTGTTAACTCACATTGCTCCATTGTGATTTCACAGTGCTAAATTGTGTCATCACACTGCTTCATTGTGTCACCACACTTCTCCATTGTGCCATCAAACTGATCATTGTGTCAAACCACTGCTCCATTGTTTCATCACAATGCTCCATTGTGCCATCACTTTGCTCCATTGTGTCATCACACTGCTCCATTGTTTCCACACACTGACCCATTGTGCCCACACAGTGCACCACTGTGCCCACACACTGCTCAATTGTGCTCTCACAATGCTCCATTGTACCATCACACTGCTCCATGGTGTCATCACGCTGCTCCATTTTGCCCTCACCACTACAAATTATGTCATCACACTGATTTGTGCCATCACACTGCTTCATTGTGTCATCTCACTACTCCATTGTCTCATCACAATGCTCCAATTTGCCATCACACTGCTAGATTTTGTAAACACTTGGCTGACTTTTGTCATCCGATGCACCTTTGTGTCATCACACTGCTCCACTGTGCCCTAACAGTGAATCATTATGTCATCAGAGTGCTCAACTGTGACCTCACCTGCTCCATTGTGTCATCTCACTGCTCCATTGTTTCATCACAATGCTCCACTGTGCCTTCACATGTCTCCATTGTGTCATCACATTGCTCCATTGTGTAATCACGCTGCTCCATTGTTCCCTCACATTGCTACATTGTGACCTCAAGTGCTAAATTGTGTCATCACGCTGCTCCATTGTGTCAACACACTGCTCCATTGTGCCATCACAGTGCTCCATTGTGTCATCTCACTGCTCCATTGTTTCATCAAAGTGCCCCATTGTGACTTCACACTCTCCATTGTGTAATCACAGTGCTCAATTGTGCCATCACAGTGCTGCATTGTGCTATCACACTGCTCCATTGTGTAATCACACTGCTCAGTTGTGTCATCTCACTCTCCATTGTTTCATCACAATTCTCCATTGTGCCATCACACTGCTAGATTGTGTTACCACCCGGCTCCTTTTTATCATCACTCTGCACCTTTGTGTCATCACACTGCTCCACTGTGCCCTAACACTGAACCATTATGTCAACACTCGGCTCCATTGTGCGATCACACTGCTCCATTTTGCCCTCACAGTGCTCCATTGTTCCCATACACTGCTGTATTGTGTCCTCACCATGTTCTATTGTGAACTCAAATTGCCTTATTGTGTCATCACAGTGCTCCATTGTGTCCACACAATGCCCCATTGTGCCCACACAGTGCTCCATTGTGCCCTCAGACTGCGACATTTTGCCTTGACCCTGCCCCATTGTGTCATCATCCTGCTCCATTTTTCACTTACATTACTCCACTGTGACCTCACCATGTTAAATTGTGTCTTCACACTGCTCCATTATGTCATTTCACTGCTCCATAGTTTCATCACAAATCTCCATTGTGCCATCACACTGCTCCATTGTGTCATCACACTGCTCCATGGTGTCATCACAATACTCCATTGTGCCATCACACTGCTCCATTGTTTCTTCACACTGATCCATCATGTCATAACAATGCTCTGTTGTGTCATCACATTGCTCCATTGTGTCATCACACTGCTCCATTCTGTCATAATGCTACGCCATTGTTCCCTCACATTGCTCAATTTGACCTCACAGTGCTAAATTGTGTCATCACACTGTTCCATTGTGTCATCACACTGCTACAATGTGCCATTACTCTGCTCCATTGTGTCATCTCACTGGTCCATTGTTTCATGACAGTGCTCCATTGTGCCATCACACTGCTCCATTGTGTCACCACACTGCTCCGTTGTGGCACCACACTGCTCTATTGTTTCATCACACTGCTCCATTCTGTCATCACGCTGCTCCATTTCACACTCACTGTGATAAATTGTGTCATCACACTGATCCATTGTGTCATCTCACTGATTATTTCTGCCATCACACTGCTCTATTGTGTAATCTCACTGTTCTATTGTGTAATCTCACTGCTCTATTGTGTCATAACAATGCTCCATTGTGACATCACACTGCTCCATTTTGTAATCACACTACTCCTTTGTGCCATCATACTGCTCCATCTTGTTATCACACTACTCCTTTGTGTCATTTCACTTCTCCATTTTTCATGACAGTGCTCCATTGTGCCCTTACTTGCTCTATTGTGTCATCACACTGCTCCATTGTGCCATCACATTGCTCCATTGTGTCACCACTCAGTTCACTTTTGTCATCATCCTGGACCTTTGTGTCATCACACGGCTCCACTGTGCCCTAACACTTCACCATTACGTCATCACACTGTTCCCTTGTGTCATCACAGTACTCTATTGTGCCCACACAATTCTCCATTGTGCACTCACACTGCTTCATTATATCATCACAGTGTTCCATTGTGTCCTGATCTGGCTCCAATGTGCCATCACACTGCTCCATTGTGTCATCACACTGCTCGATTTTGCCAACACACTGCTCCATTGTGCCATCACACTGCTACATTGTGTCATCACACTGCTCCATTGTGCCATCACTCTGCTACATTTTTTTATCACAGTACTCCTTTGTGCCATCACACTGCTCCATTGTGTATTCTCACTGCTCCATTTTTCATCACTGTGCTCAATTGTGCCATCACACTTCATTGTGTCATCACACTGCTCCTTTCTGTCATCACAATGCTCCATTGTGCCATCACACTGCTCCATTGTGTGATCACACTTCTCCATTTTGCCCTCACAGTGCTCAACTGTGACCTCACCTGCTCCATTGTGTCATTTCACTTCTCCATTGTTTCATCACAATGCTCCACTGTGCCTTCACATATCTCCATTGTGTCATCACATTGCTCCATTGTGTCATCACACTGCTCCTTTGTGTCATCATAATGCTAAATTTTGTCATCACACTCCTCTATTTTTTTCATCACACTGCTCCATTGTGCCATCACACTGCTCCATTGTGTCCTCACACTGCTCCAATTTGTCATCACACTGCTCCATTGTTAACTCACATTACACCATTATGACTTCACAGTGCTAAACTGCATCATCACACAGCTTCTTTGCTTCATCACAGTGCTACTTTGTGCCATCACACTGCTCGATTGTGTCATCTTACTGCTCCAATGTTTCATCACAATGCTCCATTCTGCCAACACATTGCTCCATTGTGTCATCACCCTGCTCCATTCTGTCATCACAATGCTCCGTTTTGCCATCACACTGCTCCATTGTGTCATCACTCTGCTCCATTGTGTCATCACACAGCTACACTGTGCCATCACACTGCTCCATTGTGTCATCACCCTGCTCCATTCTGTCATCACAATGCTCCATTGTTTCATCATTCTGCTCCATTGTTCCCACACATTGCTCCATTGTGACTTCTCAGTGCTAAATTTTGTCATCACACTGCTCCATAGTGTCATCACACTGCTCCATTGTGCCATCACACTGCTCCATTGTGTCATCTCACTGCTTCATTGTTTCATCACAGTTCTCCATTGTGCCTTTGCACTGCTCCATTGTGCTTTTACACTGCTCCATTGTGTCATCACTCTTCTCAATTGTGCCTTCACACTGCTCCATTTTGTCCTTACACTGCCCAATTGTGCCCTCACACTGCTCCATTGTGTCATCACACTGCTTAATTATGCCATCACACTGCTCCATTGTGTCATCCCACTGCTCCATTGTGCCATCACACTGCTCCATTGCCATCACACTGCTACATTGTGCAATCACTCTGCTCCATTGTGTCCTCACCCTTTTGCATTGTACCCTCACACTGACTTACTGTGTTATCACACTGCTCCATTGTGTCCTCCCACTGCTCCATTTTGCTCTCACACTGCTCCATTTTGCCATCACACTGATAAATTGTGTCATCACACTGGTCCATTGTGCTTCCTACTCCTTCACTGTGCTCTCTTGCTGCTCCATTTCATCCTTACACTGCTCCATTGTATCATCTAACTGCTCCACTGTGCCCTCACACTGCTCCATTGTGCCATCACACTGCTCCATTGTATCATCTCACTGCTCCATTGTGCCACCACACTGCTCCATTGCCATCACAGTGCTACATTGTGCAATCACTCTTCTCCATTGTGTCCTTACCCTTTGCATTGTGCCCTCACATTAACTTACTGTGTTATCACACTGTTCCATTGTGTCCACACACTGCCCAATTGTGCCTTCACACTGCTCCATTGGGTCCTCAGACTGCTCCATTGTGCTCTCACTCTGCTCCATTTTGCCATCACACTGATAAATTGTGTCATCGCACTGCTCCATTGTGCCATCCTACTCCTTCATTGTGCTCTCTCGCTGCTCCATTTCATCCTCACACTGCTCCATTGTATCATCTAACTGTTCCATTGTGCCCTCACACTGCTCCTTTGTGCCAACACACTACTCCATTGTGTCATCTCACTGCTCCATTGTTTCATCACCATGCTCCATTGTGCCATCACATTGCTCCATTGTGTCATCACACTACTCCACTGTGTCATCGCAATGCTCCATTGTGCCATCACACTGCTCCATTGTTTCATCGCACTGCTACATTCTGACATCACAATGCTCTAGTGTGCCATCACACTTGTCAATTGTGTCCACACACTGCTCCATTATGTCATGACAATGCTCCATTGTATCATCACACTTCTCCATTGTGTCATCACAATGCTCAATTGTGCCATCACACACCTCCATTGTGTCATCACACTGCTCCATTGTCCCATCACACTGCTCCAATGTGTCATCACATTGCTCCATTATGTCATCAGTCTGCTCCATTTTTAACACACATTGCTCCATTGTGACTTCCCAGTGCTAAATTGTGTCATCGAACTTCTTCATTGTGTCATCACACTGCTCCATTGTGCCATCACACTGCTACCTTGTGTCATCTCACTGGTCCATTGTTTCATCACAATGCTCCATTGTGCCATCACATTGCTCCATTTTGTCATCACACTGCTCCACGGTGTCATCACTGTGCTCCATTGTGCCAGCACACTGCTCCATTCTGTCATCAAAATGCTCCATTTTGCCATCACACTGCTCCATTGTTCCACACCATGTACCATTGTGCAAACACACTGCCTATTTTGTCATCACACTGCTCCATTGTGTCAACACACTAAACCATTGTGCCCACACACTGAGCAATTGTGCCCTCACACTGCTCCATTGTCCCATCACACTGCTCCTTGGTGTCATCACGCTGCTCCATTTTGCCCTCACCATGATAAATTGTGTCATCACACTGATTATTTGTGCCATCACACTGCTCAATTTTGTCATCTCACTGCTCCATTGTGTCATCACAATGCTCCATTTTGCCATCACACTGCTAGATTGTGTAACCACTCGGCTCCCTTTTGTCATCACATTGCACCTTTGTGTCATCACACTGCTCCACTGTGCCCTAACTCTGAACCATTATGTCACCACACTGCTGCATTGTGTCATCACACTGCTCCATTGTGCCATCACACTGCTCCATTCTGTCATCACAATGCTCCATTTTGTGATCACACTGCTCCATTGTGTCATCACACTGCTCCATTGTGTCATCTCATTGCCCCGTTGTGTCATCACCCTGTTCCTTTGTGTCATCATGCTGCTATAATGTGTTATCACACTGCTCCATTGTTCCCTCGCATTGCTACATTGTGACCTCACAGTGATAAATTGTGTCATCACACTGCGCCATTGTGTCAACTCCCTTCTCCATTGTGCCATCACACTGCTCTATTGTGTCATCTCACTGCTCCATTGTTTCATCACAGTGCTCCATTGTGCACTGCTCCATTGTGTCCACACAGTGCTCGATTGTGCCCTCACAGTGCTAGTTTGCTGTCACTGTGCTCCATTGTGCCATCACACTGCTCCATTTTGTCATCATGCTGCTCCATTGTGTCATCACCCTGCTACATTGTTCACTCACACGGCTCCATTGTGTTATCACACTGCTCCATTGTGCCAACAGTGCTCCATTGTGTCATCAAACTGCTCCATTGTGTCATCAAACTGCTCCATTATGTCATCACGCTGCTCCAATGTTAACTCACATTGCTCCATTGTGACTTCACAGTGCTAAATTGTGTCATCACACTGCGTCATTGTGTCATCACACTCCTCCATTGTGCCCACACAGTGCTCAATTGTGTCCTCATGCTCCTCCATTGTGCCATTACACTGTTCCCTTGTGCTCTTACAGTGCTCCATTGTGCCCTCACTGTGCTCCATTGTGACATCACAGTGCTCCATTATGTCATCACTCTGCACCACTGTGTCATCACACAACTCCTTTGTGCCCTCACACTGCTCCATTGTGCCCTCATGCTGCTCCATTGTGCAATCACACTACATCATTATGCCCTCACCCTGCTCCATTGTGTCCTCACACTACTCCATTGTGCATTCACAGTACTCTATTGTGCCCTCACAATGCTCCATTGTGTCATCACACTGCTCCATTGTTCCATAACACTGCTCCTTTGTGCCCTCAGAGTGCTCCATTGTGCCCTGACAGTGCTCCATTGTGCCCTCACAATGCTCTATTGTGCCCTCACCATGCCCCGTTTTCTCAACACTGCTCAATTTTGTAATCACCCTTCTCCATTGTGCTCTCAATCTCCTCCATTGTGCCCTCATGCTGCTCCATTTCCCTTCACAGTGCTGTATTGTTCCCTCACCCTGCTCTATTGTGCCATCACACTGATAAATTGTGACATCACACTGCTCCATTGTGCTGTCCCACTCCTCCATTGTGCTCATTCGCTGCTCCATTTCATCCTCACACTGCTCCATTGTGTCATTGCACTGCTCCATTATGCCATTACACTTCTCAATTGTGCCTTCACACTGCTCCATTGGGTCCCTATCCTGGTCCATTGTATCCTCACTCTGCTCCATTCTGCCATCACACTGCTTTTTGGGTCATCACACTCCTAAATTGTGCCCTCACATTGCTCCATTTTTAAGTCAGAAAGCTCACTTGTGCCATCACACTGTGCCATGGTGCCTTCACAGCTCCATTGTGGCATCACACTGTCCATTGTGCCCTCACACTGCTCTATTGTGCCCTCACACTGCTCCACTGTACCATCACACAGTTACATTGTGCTATCACACTGCTCCATTCTGCCAACATGCTGCTCCATTTTGTCTTGTGCCCTCTCACTTCTCCATTGTGCCATCATACTGCTCCATTGTGCCATCACACTGCTCCATTGTGTTATCACACTGCTCCATTGGGTCATCACACTGCTCAACTGTGTCAAAACCCTGCTTCACTGTGGCCTCAGGCTGCTCTATTGTCTCATCACTTTGCTCCCTTGTGTCATCACACTGCTCCATTGTGCACTCACACTGCTCTATTGTGTCAACACACTGTTCCATTTTGCCCTCACAATGCTCCATTATGTCACTACACAGCTGCATTGTGCCATAACACTGCTCCATTTTGCAGAAACACTGCTCCATTGTGCCATCAAATGTCTCCATTGTGCACTCACACTGCTCCATTGTGTCATTACACTGCTACATTTTTCTCTCACACTGCTGCATTGTGCCCTCACACTGCTCCATTGCATCATCACACTGCTCAATTGTGACATCATACTGCTCTATTGTTCCCTCTCACTGCTGCATTGTGCCCTCACACTGCTCCATTGCATCATCACACTGCTCCGTTGTGTCATCACATTGCTCCATTTTGCCAACAAACTGCTCCATTTTGCCCTCACACTGTTCCATTCTGTCATCACACTGCTCCTTTTTGTCATCACAGTGCTCCCCTTTTCCCACACTGCTCCATTGTCCCCTCATACTGCTCCATTTCATCATCACACTGCTCCACCGTGTCATGACATGGCTCCATTGTTCCCTCAAACTGTACCATTGTTCCCTCACACTGCTCCATTGTGTCATCACACTGCTCCATTGTGCCATAACACTGCTCCAATGTGCCATCACTCTGCTCCATTGTCTCATCACACTGCTCCATTGTGTCCTCAGACTGCTCTATTCTGTCCACACATTGCTCCATTGTGCTCTCACTCTGTCCATATTGCCATCATTCTGCTCCACTGTGCCCACACACTGCTCCATTTTCCCCTCACAATGCTCTATTCTGCCTGCATCATACAATGTTTTGTCATCACACTGCTCCTTTTTGTCATCACACTGCTCCATTGTGCCCTTACACTCCTCCATTGTGCCCTCATCATGCTCTATTGTGCCCTCAAACTGTACCTTTTTGTCATCACACTGCTCTTTTGTGTCATCACACTGAACCATTGTGCTCTCACACTCCTCCATTGTGCTCTTACACTGCTCCATTTTGTCCTCACTCTGCTCCATTGTGCCATCACCCTGCTCCATTGTGTCATCACACTGCTCCACTGTGCCCTCATAATGCTCCAATTTGTCATCACTCTGCTCCATCGTGTCATCACACTACTCCGTTGTGCCCTCACACTGCTCCACTGTGCCATCACACGGCTCCATTGTGCACTCACTCTGCTCCTTTGTGTCATCACACTGCTCCATTTTGTCATCACACTGCTCCATTGTGCCCTCACACTGCTCCATTTTGTCATCACACTGCTCCATTGTGCCCTCACACTGCTCCATTGCATCCTCACACTGCTGCATTGTGTCATCACACTGCTCCATTCTGCCAACACACTACTCCATTGTGCCCTCACACTGTTCCATTCTGTAATCACACTGCTCCATTTTGTAATCACACTACTAAATTGTTCCCACACACTGCTCCATTTTGCCCTCATCCTGCTCCATTTTGTCTTCACACAGGTCCATTTTGCCAACACATTGCTCCAATGTGCCAACACAGTGCTCCATTGTGTCCTCACACTGCTCCATCCTGTCTACACACTGCTCAATTGTGTCATCACACTACTACATTGAGCCCTCATGCTGCTCCATTGTGAACTGATGCTGATCCATTTTGACACCACACAGCTCCATTGTGCACTCATACTGCTCCATTGTTCACTCACACTGCACCATTGCGCCCTCACAATGCTCCGTTGTGCTCTCAAACTGCTCCATTTATCCTTCACCCTGATCCATTGTGCCCTCACTGTGCTCATTTATGCCCTCCCACATCTACATTGTACCATCGTACTGCTCCAGTGTCCCCTCACACTACTCCACTCTGTCTTCACTCTGCTCCATTGTGTCCTCACCCTGCTCCATTGTGTCATCACACTGCTCCATTCTGCCAACAAACTGGTCCATTGTGCCACCACACTGTTCCATTCTGTCATCACACTGCTCCATTGTGCCCTTACACTCCTCTATTGTGCCCTCACACTGCTCTATTGCATCCTCACACTGCTGCATTGTGACATCACACTGCTCCATTCTGCAAAAACACTACTCCATTGTGCCCTCACACTGTTCCATTCTGTAATCACACTGCTCCATTTTGTAATCGCACTGCTCAATTGTTCCCACACACTGCTCCATTTTGCCCTCACCCTGCTCCATTTTGTCTTCACACAGGTCCATTTTGCCAACACATTGCTCCAGTGTGTCAACACAGTGCTCCATTGTGTCCTCACACTGTTCCATCCTGTCTACACGCTGCTCAATTGTGTCATCACACTGCTACATTGAGCCCTCACGCTGCTATATTGTGAACTGATGCTGCTCCATTTTGACACCATGCAGCTCCATTGTGCACTCATACTGCTCAATTGTTCACTCACACTGATCCATTGTGTCATTACACTGCTCCAGTGTGTCATCACACTGCTCCATTGTTCCCTCACACTGCTCCATTATGCCCTCACACTGCTCCATTTTGTCATCACTCTGCTCCATTTTGTCATTACACTGCTCCACTGTGCCCACACAAGGCTCTGTTGTGCTCTCACATTGCTCCATTTTGCCATCACACTGCTCCATTGTGTCCTCACAGTGCTCCATTGTGCCCTCCCACTGCTCCATTGTGCCATCACACTGCTACACTGTGTCTTCACTCTGCTCCATTGTGCCATCACAGTGCTCCATTGGGTCAACACAATGCTCCACTGTGTCAAAACCCTGCTCCACTGTGGACTCACGCTGCTCCATTGTGTCAACACGTTGCTCCATTGTGTCACCACACTGCCCCATTGTGCACTCACACTGCTCTATTGTGTCATCACACTGCTGCATTGTGCCCTCACACTGCTCCATTGTGTCATCACACAGCTCCATGTTGTCAACACACTGCTCCATTTTGCTGTCACATTGTTCCATTGTGGCATCACTTGTCTCCATTTTTTTTTCAGTTCAATTTTTTCTCCATTTTTTTGTCTCCATTTGTCTCAATTTTTTTCTCCAGTTCTCAAACTGTTCCATTGTGTCATCGCACAGCTCCATTTTTCCCTCACACTGCTGCATTGTGCCCTCATACGGCTCCATTGCATAATCACACTGCTCCATTGTGTCATCACACTGCTCCATTCTGCCAACAAAGTGCTCCATTTTGCCCTCACACTGTTCCATTCTGTCATCACGCTGCTCCATTTTGTCATCACAATGCTCCATTTGTCCCTCACACTGCTCCATTGCGCCCTCACCCTGCTCCATTTTATCATCACACAGGTCCTTTGGGCCATCAGATTGCTCCATTGTGCAAACAGACTGCTCCATTGTATCCTAATCCTGCTCCATTGTGCCATCATACTGCTCCATTGTGTCATCACACTGCTCCATTGTGCTGTCACACTCCTCCATTGTGCTCTCTTGCTGCTCCATTTCGTCCTCACACTGTTCCATTGTGTCAAAACACTGCTCCATTGTGCCATAACACTGATCAGTTGTGCCTTCACACTGCTCCATTCTGCCCTCATTCTGCTCCACCGTGCCATCACACTGCTCCTTTGTGTCATCACACTGCTCCATTGTGCCCCCACATTGCTCCATTTTGCCCTCACGCACCTACATTGTGCCACCATTCTGTAACATAGTGCCCTCATATTGCTACATTGTGGCATTACACTGTCCATTGTGCCCTCACAGAGCTCTATTGTACCCTCACACTGATCCATTGTGCCATCACACTGCTCCATTATGTCATCACGCTACTGCATTTTGTCATCACACTATTCCATTGTGCCCTCACAGTGCTCCATTGGGTCATCACACTGCTCCATTGTGTCATCACGCTGCTCCATTGCTTCATTATCCTGCTCCATTGTGCCATCACACTGCTGCATTGTGCACTCACAGTGCTCTATTGTGCCCTCACTCTACTCCATAGTGCCATTACACTGCTCCATTGTGTCATCACACAGTTCCATTGTTCCCTCACACTGCTACATTGTGCCCTTACACTGCTTCATTGTGTCATCACAGAGCTCCATTGTGCCATCCACACTGATCAATTGTGCCCTCACACTGCTCCGTTGGTTCGTCACACTTCTCCATTGTATCATTACACTGCTCCATTGTGCCATCTCTTTACTCCATTGTGCCCTCACCCTGCTCCATTGTGTCATCACACTGGTCAATTTTGCCCTCACATTCCTCCATTGTGTCATCACACTGCTCCATTGTGCTGTCACACTCCTCCATTGTGCTCTCTCGCTGCTCCATTTCATCCTCACACTGCTATATTTTGTCAAAACACTGCTCCATTGTGCCATAACACTGCTCAGTTGTGCCTTCACACTGCTCCATTGTGTCCTAACCCTGGTCCACTGTATCCTCACACTGCTCCATTCTGCCCTCACTCTGCTCCACTGTGCCATCACATGGCTCCATTGTGCCATCACGTTACTTCATTGTGTCACCACACTGCTCCATTGTGCCCTCACACTGCTCCAATTTGTCATCACTCTGCTCCATCGTGTCATCTCACTACTCCATTGTGCCCTCACACTGCTCCACTGTGCCATCACACGGCTCCATTGTGCACTCACTCTGCTCCTTTGTGTCATCACACTGCCCCATTTTGTCATCACACTGCTTCATTGTGCCCTCACACTGCTCCATTGCATTCTCACACTGCTGCATTTTGTCATCACACTGCTCCATTCTGCCAACACACTACTCCATTGTGCCCTCACACTGTTCCATTCTGTAATCTCACTGCTCCATTTTGTAATCACACTGCTCAATTGTTCCCACACACTGCTCCATTTTGCCCTCACCCTGCTCCATTTTGTCTTCACACAGGTCCATTTTGCCAACACATTGCTCCAATGTGCCAACAGAGTGCTCCATTGTGTCCTCACACTGCTCCATCCTGTCTACACGCTGCTCAATTGTGTCATCACACTGCTACGTTGAGCCCTCACACTGCTCCATTATGAACTGATGCTGATCCATTTTGACACCACGCAGCTCCATTGTGAACTCATACTGCTCCATTGTTCACTCACTCTGCTCCATTGTGTCATTACACTGCTCCAGTGTGTCATCACACTGCTCCATTGTTCCCTCACACTGCTCCATTATGCTCTCACACTGCTCCATTGTGTCATCACTCTGCTCCATTGTGTCATTACACTGCTCCACTGTGCCCTCACAAGGCTCTATTGTGCTCTCACATTGCTCCATTTTGCCATCACACTGCTCCATTGTGTCCTCACAGTGCTCCATTGTGCCCTCCCACTGCTCCATTGTGCCATCATACTGCTCCATTGTGCCAACACACTGCTACTACACTGTGTCTTCACTCTGCTCCATTGTGCCATCACACTGCTCCATTGGGTCATCACAATGCTCCACTCTGTCAAAACCCTGCTCCACTGTGGACTCACGCTGCTCCATTGTGTCAACACGTTGCTCCATTGTGTCATCACACTGCCGCATTGTGCACTCACACTGCCCTATTGTGTCATCACACTGCTCCATTGTGCCCACACTGCTTCATTGTGTCATCACACAGCTCCATGTTGTCATCACACTGCTCCATTTTGCAGTCACACTGTTCCATTGTGCCATCACGTCTCCATTGTGCACTCAAACTGTTCCATTGTGTCATCATTCTGCTCTACTGTGTCATCAAGCTGCTACATTGTACGCTCACGCTGCTCCATTGTGCCCTGACGTTGCTCCATTTTGACAACACACGGCTCCATATAGCATTCAAAGTGCTCCATTGTGTCATAACACTGCTCCATTGTGTCATCACACTGCTCCATTATTCTCTCACACTGCTCCATTGTGCCCTCACACTGCTCCATTGTGCCATCACGGTGCTCCATTCTTCCCTCACACTTTTCCATTGTGACATCATACAGCTCCATGTTGTCATCACCCTCCTCCATCCTGCAGTCACACTGCTCCATTTTGCCATCACATGTCTCCATTGTGCACGCACACTGTTCCATTGTGTCATCACACAGCTCCATTTTCCCCTCATACTGCTGCATTGTGCCCTCAAACTGTTCCATTGCATCATCACACTGCTCCATTGTGTCATCACACTGCTCCATTCTGCCAACACACTGCTCCATTCTGCCCTCACACTGTTCCATTCTGTCATCATACTGCTCCAATTTGTCATCACAATGCTCCATTGGTCCCTCAAACTGCTCCATTGTGCCCTAAATCTACTCCATTTTGTCATCACAAAGGTCCTTTGTGCCATCACATTGTTCCATTGTGCCAACACACTGTTCCACTGTATCCTAACACTGCTCCATTGTGCCATCACACTGCTCCATTGTGCTGTCACACTCCTCGATTGGGCTCTCTCGCTGCTCCATTTCATCCTCAAACTGCTCCATTGTGTCATAACACTGCTCCATTGTACCATAACACTGCTCAAATGTGCCTTAACACTGCTCCATTTTGTCCTCACCTTGGTCCATTGTATCCTCACACTGCTCCATTCTGTCCTCACTCTGCTCCACTGTGCCATCACACTGCTCTTTGTGTCATCACACTGTTTCATTTTGCCCTCACTTCACTCCATTTTGCCCTCAGGCAGCTACACTGTGCCATCATACTGTACCATAGTGCCATCACACTGCTACATTGTGACATTACACTGTCCATTGTGCCCTAAGAGAGCTCTATTGTGCCCTCACACTGCTCCATTGTTCCATCACACTGCACTATTCTGCCATCACACTGCTCCATTGTGTCATTACACTGCTCCACTGTGCCCACACAAGGCTCTGTTGTGCTCTCACATTGGTCCATTTTGCCATCACACTGCTCCATTGTGTCCTCACAGTGCTCCATTGTGCCCTCCCACTGCTCCATTGTGCCATCATACTGCTCCATTGTGCCATCACACTGCTACTCTGTGTCTTCACTCTGCTCCATTGTGCCATCACACTGCTCCATTGGGTCATCACAATACTCCACTCTGTCAAAACCCTGCTCCCCTGAGGACTCACGCTGCTCCATTGTGTCAACACGTTGCTCCATTGCGTCATCACACTGCCCCATTGTGCCCTCACACTGCTCCATTGTGTCATCACACAGCTCCATGTTGTCATCACACTGCTCCATTTTGCAGTCACACTGTTCCATTGTGCCATCACATGTCTCCATTGTGCACTCAAACTGTTCCATTGTGTCATCATTCTGCTCTATTGTGTCATCAAGCTGCTACATTGTGTGCTCACACTGCTCCATTGTGCCCTGACGTTGCTCCATTTTGACAACACCCAGCTCCATATAGCATTCACAGTGCTCCATTGTGTCATAACACTGCTCCATTGTGTCATCACACTGCTCCATTATTCTCTCACACTGCTCCATTGTGCCCTCACACTGCTCCATTGTACCCTTACACTGCTTCATTTTGTCATCACAGAGCTCCATTGTGACATCACACAGCTCCATATTGTCATCACCCTCCTCCAGCCTGCAGTCACACTGCTCCATTGTGCCATCACATGTCTCCATTGTGCACTCATACTGTGCCATTGTTTCATCACACAGCTCCATTGTTCCCTCACACTCCTCCATTTTGCAATCACAATGCTCAGTTGTGGCATCACAATGCTCTATTGTGCCCTCAGACTGCTCAATTGTGTCCTCACACTGCTCCATTGTATTATCAGAATGCTCCATTGTGCCATCACATTACTCCATTGTGCCCTCACCCTGCTACATTGTGTCCTCACACTGCTCCATTGTGTCATCACTCTGCTCATTTGTGTCATTACACTGCTCCATTGCGCCCTCACAATGCTCCATTGTGCTCTTGCACTGCTCCATTTATCCTTCACACTGCTCCATTGTGCCCTCACAGTGCTCAATTGTGCCCTCCCACATCTACATTGTGCCATCATCCTGCTCCATTGTGCCCTCACACTGCTCCACTGTCTTCACTCTGCTCCATTGTGCCATCACACTGCTCCATTGGGATATCACACAGCTGCACTGTATCAAATCCCTGCGACACTGTGGCCTCATGCTGCTGCATTGTCTCATCACTTTGCTCCATTGTGTCAGCACACTGATCCGTTGTGCACTCACTCTGCTCTATTGTGTCATGACACAGCTCCATTGTGCCCTCACACTGCTCCATTGGGTCATCACATAGCTCCATTGTGCCATCACACTGCTCCATTGTGCAGACACACTACTCCATTGTGCCATCAAACGTCTCCATTGTGTCATCACACTGCTCCATTGTGTCATCACACTGCTCCATTTTTCCCTCACACTGCTGCATTGTGCCTTCACACTGCTCCATTGCATCATCACACTGCTCCGTTGTGTCATCACACTGCTCCATTGTTCCCTCTCACTGCTGCATTATGCCCTCACTCTGCTCCATTGCATCATCACACTGCTCCATTGTGTCATCACACTGCTCCATTCTGCCAACAAACTGCTCCATTGTGCCCCCACACTGTTCCATTCTGTCATCACACTGCTCCATTTTGTCATCACACCGCTCCATTGTGCCATCAATCATCTCCATTGTGGACTCACACTGTTCCATTGTGTCATCACACTGTTCCATTGTTCCCTCACACTGCTGCATTGTACCTTCACACTGATCCATTGCATCAAAGTGTCCTCACCCTGGTCCATTGTATCCTCACACTGCTCCATTCTGCCCTCACTCTACTCCTATGTGCCATCACACTGCTTCTTTGTGTCATCACACTGCTCCATTGTGCCCTCACTTTGCTCCATTTTGCCCTCATGCATCTACATTGTGCCATCATACTGTACCATAGTGCCATCACACTGCTACATTGTGGCATTACACTGTCCATTATGCCCTAACAGAGCTCTATTGTGCCCTCACACTGCTCCATTATGCCATCACACTGCATATTCTGCCATCGCACTGCTCCATTATGTCATAACGCTACTCCATTGTGTCATCACACTACTCCATTGTGCCCTCACAGTGCTCCATTGCATCATCACACTGCTCCATTGTGTCATCACTGTGCTGCATTGTGCCCGTACACTGCTCCATTGTGCCATCACCCTGCTCCATTGTGGACTCACAGTGCTCTATTGTGCCTGCACACTGCTCTGTAGTGCCATCACACTGCTCCATTTTGTCATCACACAGTTTCATTGTTCCCTCACACTGCTCCATTGTGCCCTTACACTGCTTCATTTTGTCATCACAGAGCTCCATTGTGCCATCACACTGTTCAATTGTGTCCTCACACTGCTCCATTGTGCCATCTCTTTACTCCATTGTGCCCTCTCCCTGATCCATTGTGTCATCACACTGGTCAGTTGTGCTCTCACGCTCCTCCATTGTTTCTTCACACTGCTCCATTGTGTTATCATGCTGCTCTGTTGTGTCATCAAGCTGCTACATTATGCGCTCATGCTGCTCCATTGTGCCCTGAGGTTGCTCCATTTTGACAACACACAGCTCCATATAGCACTCACACTGCTCCATTGTGTCATCACACTGCTCCATTCTGTGAACAATCTGCTCTATTATGCCCTCATATTGTTCCATTGTGTCATCACACTGCTCCATTTTGTCATCACACTGCTCCATTGGTCCCTCACACTGCTCCATTGAGTCCTCACCCTGCTCCATTTTGTCATCACACCAATCCCTTGTGACATCACATTGCTCCATTGTGCCAATATGCTGCTCCATTGTATCCTCACGCTGCTCCATTGTGCCATCACACTGTTCCATTGTGCCATTACACTACTCCATTGTGCTGTCACACTCCTCCATTGTGCTCTCTCTCTGCTCCATTTCGTCCTCACACTGCTCCATTGTGTCATCACACTGCTCCATTGTGCCATAACACTGCTCAATTGTGCCTTCACACTGCTCCATTGTGTCCTCACTCTGGTCCATTTTATCCTCACACTGCTCCATTCTGCCTTCACTGTGCTCCACTGTGCAATCAAACTGCTCCTTTGTGTCATCACACTGTGCCATTGTGCCATCACACTGCTCCACTGTGTCATCACGCTACTCCATTGTGTCATCACACTACTCCATTGTGCCCTTACAGTGCTCCATTGCATCATCACACTGCTCCATTGTGTCATCACTCTGCTGCATTGTGCCCGCACACTGCTCCCTTGTGCCATCACACTGCTCCATTGTGCACTCACAGTGCTCTATTGTGCCCTCTAACAGCTCCATTGTGCCATCACACTGCTCCATTGTGTCATCATACTGTTCCATTGTTCTCTCACACTGCTCCATTGTGCCCTTACACTGCTTCATTGTGTCATCACACAGCTCCATTGTACCATCACACTGTTCAATTGTGCCCTCACACTGCTCCACTGTGCCCCCAGACTGCTCAATTGTGTCCTCACACTGCTCCATTGTATCTTCACACTGCTCTATGTGCCATCTCATTACTCCTTTGTGCCCTCACCCTGCTCCATTGTGTCATTACACGGTCATTTGTGTCCTCACAATGCTCCATCCTGTCCTCACACTGCTCCATTGTGTCATCATACTGATCTGTTGTGTCATCAAGCTGCTACATTTTGCGCTCATGCTGCTCCTTTGTGCCTTGACGGTGCTCAATTTTGACATCGCACTGCTACATTTTGCACTCACACTGCTCTATTTTGTCATCACACTACTCCATTGTGCCTTCAGACTGTTCCATTCTGTCATCAAACTACTCCATTTTGTCATAACACTGCTCCATTGTTCCCTAACACTGCTCCATTTTGCCCTCACCCTGCTCCATTTTGTCATCCCACACGTGCATTGTGCCAACACACTGCTCCATTGTATCCTCAAACTGTTCCATTGTGCCATCACACTACTCCATTGTGTTGTCATACTCCTCCATTGTGCTCTCTCACTGCTCCATTTTGTCCTCACACTGGTCCATTGTGTCATTACACTGCTCTATTGTGACAAAACACTTCTCAATTGTGCCTTCACATTGCTCCATTGTGTCCTCACCCTGGTACATTGTATACTCACACTGCTCCACTCTGCCCTCACTCTGCTCCACTGTGCCATCACACTGCTCCTTTGTGTCCTCACACAGCTCCACTGTGCCCTCACATTGCTCCATTTTGCCCTCACGCAGCTACATTTTGCCATCATACTGCCTCATAGTGCCCTCACACTGCTCCATTGTGTCATCACACTACTCCATTGTGTCATCACACTACTTCATTGTGCCCTCACACTGTTCCATTGCATCATCACACTGTTCCATTGTGTCATCACTCTGCTGCATTGTGCCTGCACAGTGTTCCATTGTGCCATCACACTGCTCCATTGTTCCCTCACACTTCTGCATTGTAGCCTCACACTGCTCCATTGCATCATCACACTGCTCCATTCTGTCATCACAATGCTCCATTCTGCCAACAAACTGCTCCATTGTGCCCTCACACTGTTCCATTCTGTCATCACACTGCTCCATTTTGTCATAACACTGCTCCATTGTTCCCTCACACTGCTACATTTTGCCCTCACCCTGTTCCATTTTGTCATCACACATGTCCATTGTGCCATCACATTGCTCCATTTTGCCAACACACTGCTCCATTGAATCCTCAAACTGCTCCATTGTGCCATCACACTGCTCCATTGTGTTGTCACACTCCTCCATTGTGCTCTCTTGCTGCTCCATTTCGTCCTCACACTGCTCCATTGTGTCATCACACTGCTCTATTGTGGCATAACACTGCTCAATTGTGCCTTCACATTGATGAATTGTGTCCTCACCCTGGTACACTGTATACTCACACTGCTCCATTCTGCCCTCACTCTGCTCTGCTGTGCCATCACACTGCTCCTTTGTGTCCTCATACAGCTCCACTGTGCCCTCACATTGCTCCATTTTGCCCTCACATAGCTACATTTTGCCATCATACTGCCCCATAGTGCCTTCACCCTGATCCGTTGTGGCATTACACTGTCCATTGTGCTCTCACAGTACTCTACTGTGCCCTCACAATGCTCCATTGTGCCATCACACTGCACCCTTGTGCCATCACACTGCTCCATTGTGTCATCACGCTACTCCATTGTGTCATCACACTACTTCATTGTGCCCTCACACTGCTCCATTGCATCATCACACTGCTCCATTGTGTCATCACTCTGCTGCATTGTGCCTGCACACTGTTCCATTGTGCCATCACACTGCTCCATTGTTCTCTCATGGTGCTCTATTGTGCCCACACACTGTTCCATTGTGCCTTCACAATGCTCCATTGTTCCCTCACACTGCACCATTGTGCCCTATTACTGCTCCATTGTGTCATCACACAGCTCCATTGTGCCATCACACTGTTCCATTGTGCCCTCACACTGTTTCATTTTGCCAACAACCTGCTCCATTGTTCCCTCACACTGCTCCATTTTGCAATCACACTGCTCCATTGTGGCATCACACTGCTCCATTGTGCCCTCAGTCTACTAAATTGTGTCCTCGCACTGCTCCATTGTATCATCACACTGCTCCATTGTGCCATCACATTATTCCATTGTGCCCTCACCCTACTACATTGTGTCATCACAATGGTCAATTGTGGCCTCATACTGCTCCATTGTGTCCTCACACTGCTCCATTGTTTCATCACGCTGCTCCACTGCTTCAAGCTGCTCCATTGTGCCCTGACGCTGCTACATTTTGACATCACTCGGCTCCCTTGTGCACTAACTCTGCTCGACTGTGTCATAAGCCTGCTCCATTGTATTATCACAATGCTCCATTCTGCCCTCACACTGCTCCATTGTGTCATCACTCTGCTCATTTGTGTCACTACACTGCCCTCACAATAATCCGGTGTGCTCTCATACTGCTCCATTTTGCAATCACACTGGTCCATTGTGCCCTCACAGTGCTCCACTGTGCCCTCCCACTTCTCCATTGTGCCATCATATTCCTCCATTGTGCCATCACACTGCTCCACTGTGTCATCACTCTGCTCCATTGTGCCATCACACTGCGCCATTGTGCCATCACACTGCTCCATTGTGCCATCACGCTACTCCATTGTGTCATCACACTACTCCATTGTGCCCTCACAGTGCTCAATTGCGTCATCACACTGCTCCATTGTGTCATCGCTCTTCTGCATTGTGCCCGCACAATGCTCCATTGTGCACTCACAGTGCTCTATTGTGCCCTCACACAGCTCCATTGTGCCATCACACTGCTCCATTGTGTCATCAGACTGTTCCATTGTTCCCTCACACTGCTCCATTGTGCCCTTACACTGCTTCATTGTGTCAACACACATCTCCATTGTGCCATCACACTGTTCAATTTTGCCCTCACACTGCTCCATTGTGTGATCACACTGTTCCATTGTGACCTCAGACTGCTCAATTGTGTCATCAAACAGCTCCATTTTGTCATCACAGTGCTCCATTCTGCAGTCACACTGCTCCATTTTGTCATAACACTGCTCCATTGTTCCCTCACACTGCTCCATTGTGCCCTCAACCTGCTCCATTTTGTCATCACACATGTCCATTGTGCCATCACATTGCTCTAATGTGCCAACACACTGTTCCATTGTGTCATCACACTGCTCCATTGTGCTATTACACTCCTCCATTGTGCTCGCTCACTGCTCCATTTCGTCCTCACACTGCTACATTTTGTCATCCCACTGCTCTATTGTGGCATAACACTGCTCAATTGTGCCTTCACACTGCTCCATTGTGGCCTCAACTTGTACATTGTATACTCACACTGCTACATTCTGCCCTCACTCTGTTCCCCTGTGCCATCACACTGCTGCTTTTTGTCCTCACACTGCTACCCTGTGCCCTCACATTGCTCCAATTTGCCCCCACGCAGTTACATTGTGCCATCATACTGCCCCATAGTGCCCTCACACTGATCCATTGTGGCATTACACTGTCAATTGTGCAATCACAGTACTCTATTGTGCCCTCACACTGCTCCATTGTGCCATCACACTGTGCCATTTTGCCATCACACTGCTCCATTGCATCATCACACTGCTCCATTTTGTCATCACTCTGCTTCTTTGTGCCTGCACACTGCTCCATTGTGCCATTACACTGCTCCATTGTTCTCTCACAGTGCTCTATTGTGCCCACACACTGTTCCATTGTGCCTTCACACTGCTCCATTGTTCTCTCACAGTGCTCTATTGTGCCCACACACAGTTCCATTGTGCCATCACAGTGCTCCATTGTGTCATCACATTTCTCCCTTGTTCCCTCACACTGCTCCATTGTGCCCTTAAACTGCTCCATTGTTTCATCACACAGTTCCTTTGTGCCATCACAGAGTTCCATTGCGCCCTCACACTGCTACATTTTGCCATCAACTGCTCCATTGTGCCATCACACTGCTCCATTGTGTCATTACACTGCTCCTTTGTTCCCTCACACTGCTCCATTTTGCAATCACAGTGCTCCATTGTGGCATCACACTGCTCCATTGTGCCCTCAGTCTGCTCAATTGTGTCCTCATACTGCTCCATTGTATCATCACACTGCTCCATTGTGCCATCACATTACTCAATTGTGCCCTCACCCTTCTACATTGTGTCATCACACTGGTCAATTGTGCGCTCACCCTGCTCCATTGTGTCCTCACACTGCTCCATTGTGTCATCACACTTCCCCATTGCTTCATCATGCTGCTCCATTGTGCCCTCACACAGCTCCATTGTGCCCTGACGCTGCTCCACTGTGTCATAAGACTGCACAATTGTGTCATCACAATACTCCATTTTGCCCTCACACTGCTCCATTTTGCCATCACACTGTTCCATTGTGCCCTCAACATGCTCAATTGTGCCCTCCCACTTCTCCATTGTGCCATCATACTGCTCCATTGTGCCATCACACTGCTCCACTGTGTCTTCACTCTGCTCCATTGTGCCATCACTCTGCTCCATTGTGTAGACACACTGCTCCATTGTGCCATCAAACGTCTCCATTGTGCACTCACACTGCTCCATTGTGTCATCACACTGCTCCATTGTTCCCTCACACTGCTCACACTGCTGCATTGTGCCCTCACACTGCTTCATTGCATGAACACACTGCTCTGCTGTGTCATCACACTGCTCCACTCTGCCAACAAACTGCTCCATTGTACCATCACACTGTACCATTCTGTCATCACACTGCTCCATTTTGTCATCACACTGCTCCATTTTTCCCACACTGCTCCATTGTGCCCTCACACTGCTCCATTGCATCATCCCACTGTTCCATTGGGTCATCACAATGTTGCATTCTGCCAACACACTGCTCCATTGTGCCTTCACACTGCTCCATTCTGTAATTACAGCGCTCCATTTTGTCATCACATTGCTCAATTGTTCCCAATCACTGTTCCATTGTGCCCTCACCCTGCTCCATTTTGTTATCACACAGGTCCATTTTGCCATCACATTGCTCCATTGTGCCAACACACTGCTCCATTGTGTCCTCACACTGCTCCATTTTGTCTACACGCTGCTCCATTGTGTCATCACGCTACTACATTGTCCCCTCACACTGCTCGATTGTGAACTGACGCTGCTCCATTTTGACATCACATGGCTCCATTGTACACTCACACTGCTCCATTGTGTCATAACACTGCACCAGTGTGTCATCACACTGCTCCATTTCCCCTCACAATGCTCCATTGTGCACTCACAGTGCTCCATTGTGTCATCACTCTGCTCCATTGTGTCATTACACCGCTCCATTGTGCCCTCCCAATGATCCGTTGTGCTCTCACACTGCTCCATTTTGCCATTACACTGCTCCATTTTGCCCTCACAGTGCTCCATTGTGCCCTCCCACTGCTCCATTGTGCCAGTACATTGCTACACTTTGTCTTCACTCTGCTCCATTGAGCCATCACACTGCTCCATTTGGTCATCACAATACTCCACTGTGTAAAAACCCTGCTCCACTGTGGCCCCACGCTGCTGCACTGTGTCATCACGTTGTTCCATTGTGCACTCACACTGCTCTATTGTGTCATCACATTGCTCCGTTTTACCATCACACTTCTCCTTTGGGCCCAAACCCTGCTCAATTGTATCATCACACTACTCCATTGTGCCCACATGCTACTCCATTGTGCCTTCACACTGCTCCATTGTGTCATCAATCTGCTCCATTGTGTCATAACACTGTTCCATTGTTCCCTCACACTGCTCCATTGTGCCCTTACACTGCTTCATTGTGTCATCACACAACTCCATTGTGCCATCAAACTGTTCAATTCTGCCCTCACACTGCTCCACTGTATCATCACAATGCTCCATTGTGCGATCTCATTACTCCATTGTGCCCTCACCCTGATCAACTGTGTCATCACACTGGTCAACTGTGCCCTCACACTGCTCCATTGTTTCATCACACTGCTCCATTTTGTCATCATGCTGCTCTATTGTGTCATCAAGCTCCTACATTGTGCCCTCACTCTGCTCTATTGTGCCCTGACATTGCTCCATTTTCACAACACACGTCTCCATATAGCACTCACATTGCTCCATTGTTTCACAACACTGCTTGATTTTGCCATCACACTGCTCCATTGTTCTATCACACTGCTCCATTGTGCCCTCCCACTGCTCCATTTTGCCATCATACTGCTCCTTTGTGCCATCACACTGCTACACTGTGTCTTCACTCTGCTTCATTGTGCCATCACACTACTCCATTGTGCACTCACAGTGCTCTATTGTGCCCTCATGCCGCTCCATTGTGCCCTGACGCTGCTCCATTTTGACATTACTTGGCTCCATTGTGCCCCCACATTGCTGCATTGCATCATGACACTGCTCCATTGTGTCGTCACACTGGTCCGTTCTGACAACACACTGCTCCATTGTGCCCTCACACTGTTCCATTCTGTAATCACACCACTCCATTTTGCCATCACACTCCTCAATTGTTCCCACACACTGTGCCATTGTGCCCTCACCCTGCTCCATTTTGTCATCACACAGGTCCATTTTGCCATCACATTGGTCCATTGTGCCAACACCCTGCTCCATGTGTCCACACACTGATCAATTTTGTCTACATGCTGCTCCATTATGTCATCACGTTGCTACATTTTCCCCTCAGGCCACTCCATTGTGAACTGACGCTGCTCCATTTTGACATCACATAGCTCCATTGTACACTCACATTGCTCCATTGTGCACTCACACTGCTCCATTGTGTCATAACACTGCTCCAGTGTGTCATCTCACTGCTCCATTATGCCCTCCCAATGATCCGTTGCACTCTCACACTGCTCCATTTTGTCATCACACTGCACCATTGTGCCCTCACAGTGCTCCATTGTGCCCTCCCACTGCTCCATTGTGCCATCATACTGCTCTATTGTGCCATCACACTTCTACAGTGTGTCTTCACTCTGCTCCATTAAGCCATCACACTTCTCCATTTGGTCATCACAATACTCCACTGTGTAAAAACCCTGCTCCACTGTGGCCTCACGCTGTACCATTGTGTCATCACATTGCTCCATTGTGTCATCACACTGCTCCATTGTGCACTCACACTGCTCTATTGTGTCATCACACTGCTCCATTGTGCCATCACACTGCTGCACTGTGCCCTCACTCTGCTCCATTGTGACATGACACTGCTCCACTGTTATCTCACAGTGCTCTATTGTGCCCACACACTGTTCCCTTGTGCCATCACACTGTTCCATTGTGTCATCACACTGCTCCGTTGTTCCCACACACTGCTCCATTTTGCCCTTACACTGCTCCATTGTGTCATCACACAGCTCCATTGTGCCATGAAACTGCTACATCGTGCCATCATAGTGCTCCATTGTGTCATCACATTGCTCCATTGTTCCCTCACACTACTCCATTTTGCAATCACACTGCTCCATTGTGGTATCACACTCCTCCATTGTGCCTTCAATCTGCTCAATTGTGTCCTCACACTGCTCCATTGTATCATCACACTGCTCCATTGTGCCATCACATTATTCCAATGTGCCCTCACAATGATACATTGTGTCATGACACTGGTCAATTGTGCCTTAACACTGCTCCATTGTTTCCTAACACTGCTCTATTGCATCATCACGCTGCTCTACTGTGCCCTCACGCTGCTCCATTGTGCTCAGAGGCTGCTCAATTTTGACATCACACGGCTCCATTGTGCATGGACACTGCTCCATTGTGTCATAACACTGCTGTATTGTGTCATCACAATGGTCAATTGTGACCTCACACTGACTTATTGTGTCATCATTCTGCTCATTTGTGTCATTACACTGCTCCATTGTGCCCTTACAATGCTCCATTGTGCTCTCACACTGCTCCGTTTTGCCTTCACACTGCTCCATTGTGCCCTCACAGTGCTCAATTGTGCCCTCCCACTTCTCCATTGTGCCATCATACTGCTCCATTGTGCCATCACACTGCTCCATTGGGTCATCACAGGCTCCACTTTGTCAACACCCTGCTCCACTGTGGTCTCATGCTGCTCCATTGTCTCATCACGTTGCTCCATTGTGTCATCACACTGCTCCATTGTGCACTCACACTGCTCTATTGTGTCATGACACAGCTCCATTGTGCCCTCACACTGCTCCAATGGGTTATCAAAGAGCTCCATTGTCTCATCACACTGCTCCATTGTGCAGACACACTGCTCCATGGTGCCATCAAACGACTCCATTGTGGACTCACACTGTTCCATTGTGTCATCACAGTTCTCCCTTGTTCCTTCACACTGCTCCATTGCATCATCACACTGCTCTGTTGTGTCATCACACTGCTCCATTCTGCCAACAAACTGCTCCATTGTGCCGGCACCCTGTTCTATTCTGTCATCACACTGCTCTTCTTTGTCATCACACAGCTCCATTGTGCCCTCACACTGCTCCATTGCATCATTACACTGCTCCATTGTGTCATCACACTGCTCCATTCTGCCAACACACTGCTCCATTGTGCCCACACACGGTTCCACTCTGTAATCACACCACTCCATTTTGTCATTACACTGCTCAATTGTTCCCACATACTGCTCTATTTTGCCCTCACCCTGCTCCATTTTGTAATCACACAGGTCCATTTTGTCATCACATTGGTCCATTGTGCCAACACCCTGCTCTATTGTGTCCTCCCACGGCTCCATTGTGTCTACAGGCTACTCCATTGTGTCATCACACTGCTACATTGAGCCATCACGCTGCTCCATTGTGAACAGATGCTGCTCCATTTTGACCTCACATGACTCCATTGTACACTCACACTGTGCCCTTGTGCACTCACACTGCTCCTTTGTGTCATAACACTGCTCCAATGTGTCAATAGATGGCTCCATTGTTCCCTCACACTTCTCCATTGTGACCTCACACTGCTTCATTGTGCACTCACTCTGCTCCATTGCATCATCACACTGCTCCATTGTGTCAACACACTGCTCCATTCCCCAAACAACGTGCTCCATTTTGTCAGCACACTGTTCCATTCTGTCATCAGACTGCTCCATTTTCTCATCACACTGCTCCATTGTTCCCTCACATTGCTCCATTGTGCCCTAACCCTACTCCATTTTGTCATCCCACAGGTCCATTTTGCCATCACATTGCTCCATTTTACCAATACACTGCTCCATTCTGTCATCACACTGCCCCATTGTGCCATCATACTCCTCCATTGTGCGCTCACACTGCTGTATTGGCTCATCACACAGCTCCATTGTGCCATCACACTTCTCCATTGTGCAGACACACTACTACATTGTGCCATCAAATGTCTCCATTGTGGAATCACTGTTCCATTGTGTCCTCACACTGTTCCATTGTGTCATCACACTGCTCCATTGTTCCCTTACACTGCTGCATTGTTCCCTCACACTGCTCCATTGCTTCATCACACTGCTCCAATTTGTCATCACACTGCTCCATTGTTCCCTCTCACTGTTGCATTGTGCCCTCACACTGCTGAATTGCATCATCACACTGCTCCATTCTGCCAACAAACTGCTCCATTGTGCCCTCACAATGTTCCATTCTGTCATCACACTTCTCCGTTTTGCCATCACACTGTTCCATTGTGCCCTCACAGTGCTCCATTGCTCCCTCTCACTGCTCCATTGTGCCATCACATTGTTCCATTTTGCCATCACACTGCTACACTGTGTCTTCACTCTGCTCCATTGTGCCATCACACTGCTCCATTGTGTCATCACGATGCTCCACTGTGCTAAAATCCTGCTCCACTCTGGCCTCATGCTGCTCCATTGTGTCATCTCACTGCTCAATTGTGCACTCACAATGCTCTATTGTGTCATCACACTGCTCAATTGTGCCCTCACACTGCTCCCTTGTGTCATCACACAGCTCCATTGTGTCATCACAGTGCTCTAATCTGCAGTCACACTGCTCTATTGTGTCATCACATTGCTCCATTGTGCACTCACACTGCTCCATTTTGTCATCACACAGCTCCATTGTGTCATCACACTGCTCCATTCTGCAGTCAAACTGTTCCACTGTGCCATCACACGTCGCCATTTTGCACTCACACTGTTCCATTGTGATATCATACTGCTCCATTTGTTCCTCACACTGCTGCACTGTGCCCTCACACTCCTCCATTGCATCATCACACAGCTCCATTGTGTCTTCACACTGCTCCATTCTGCCAGCAAACTGCTCCATTCTGCCCTCATACTGTTCCATTCTGTCATCACACTGCTCCATTTTGTCAACACAATGCTCCATTGTTCCCTCACACTGCTCCATTGTTCCCTCACCCTGCTCTATTTTGTCATCCCACAGGTCCATTGTGCCATCACATTGCTCCATTGTCCCAACACACTGCTCCATTGTGCCATCACACTGCTCCATTGCGTCATCACACTGCTCCATTGTGCTGTCACTCTTCCATTGTGCTCTCTCTCTGTTCCATTTCGTCTTCACACTGCTCCATTGTGTCATCACACTGCTCCATTGTCCAATAACACAGCTCAATTGTGCCTTCACACTGCTCCATTGTGTCCTCACCCTGGTCCATTTTATCCTCACACTGCTCCATTCTGCCCTCACTCTGCTCCACTGTGCCATCACACTGCTCCTTTTGGTCATCACAGTGTTCCATTGTACCCTCACATTGCTCCATTTTGCCCTCATGCAGCTACATTGTGCCATCGTACTGCACCATAGTGCCCTCACACTGCTACATTGTGGCATTACACTGTCCATTGTGCCCTCACAGTGCTCTATTGTGCCCTCACACTGCTCCATTGTGCCATCACACTGCTGTATTGTACTTTCACACTGCTCCATTGTGTCATCATGCTACTCCATTCTGTCATCACAATACTCCATTGTGCCATCACAGTGCTCCATTGCATCATCACACTGCTGCATTATGTCATCACTGTGCTGCATTGTGCCCACACACTGCTCCATTGTTCCATCACACTTCTCCATTGTGCCCTCACAGTGCTCTACTGTGCCCTCACACTGCTCCATTGTACCATCACACTGCTCCATTGTGTCATCACACAGTTCCATTGTTTCCTCATGCTGCTCCATTGTGACCTTACACTGCTTCACGGTTTCATCACACAGCTCCATTGTGCCATCAGACTGTTCAATTGTGCCCTCACACTGCTCCGTTGTGCCATCACTCTGCTCCATTGTGCCCTCAGACTGCTCAATTGTGTACTCACACTGCTCCATTGTATCATCACATTGCTCCATTGTGCCATCTCATTACTAGATTGTGCCCTCACCCTGCTCCATTGTGTCATCACACTGGTCAAATGTGCCCGTACACTGCTACATTGTGTCCTCACACTGCTCCATTGTGTCATCATGCTGCTCTATTGTGTCATCAAGCTGCTATATTGTGCACTCACGCTGCTCCATTGTGCCCTGACGTTGCTCCATTTTGACATCACACTGCTCCATTGAGTACACACACTGCTCCATTGTGTCATCACACTCTCCATTGTGCCCTCACAGTGCTCCATTGTGCCATCATACTGCTCCATTGTGACATCACCCTGCTCCATTAGGTCATCACACTGCTCCACTGTGAAAAACTCTGCTCCACTGTGGCCTCACGCTGCTCCATTGTGTCATCACGTTGCTCTATTGTGTCACCACACTGCTCCATTGTGCAATCACACTGCTCTCTTGTGTCATCACACAGCTCCATTTTGTCATCACATTTCTCCATTGTGCCATCACACTGCTCTATTTGGAAATCATACGTCTCCATTGTGCACTCTGCTCCATGGTGTCATCACACTGCTCCATTGTTCCCTCACACTGCTGCATTGTGCCCTCATGCTGCTCCACTGAATCATCACACTGCTGCATTGTGTCATCACGCTGCTCCATTCTGCCAAAACAATGCTCCATTGTGCCCTCACACTGTTCCATTCTGTCAGCACAATGTTTCAGTTTGTCATCACATTGCTCCATTGAGCCAACATACTGCTCCATTGTATCCTAACACTGCTCCATTGTGCCATCACACTGCTCCATTTTCATCACACTGTTCCATTATGCTGTCACACTCCTCCATTGTGCTCTCTCCCTGCTCCATTTCGTCCTCACACTGCTCCATAGTGTTATCACTCTGCTCCATTGTGCAAAATCACTGCTCAATTGTGCCTTCACACTGCTCCATTTTGTCCTCACCATGGTCCATTGTATCCTCACACTGCTCCATTCTGGCCTCACTCTGCTCCACTGTGCCATCACACTGCTCCTTTGTGTCATCACACTGCTCCATTGTGCCCTCACATTACTCCATTTTGCCCTCACGCAGCTACATTGTGTCATTATACTGCACCATTGTGCCCTGACACTGGTACATTTGGAATTTCACTGTCCATTGTGCCCTCACAGTGCTCTATTGTGCCCTCACACTGCTCCATTGTGCCATCACACTGCGCTATTGTGCCATCACACTGCTCCATTGTGTCATCACCCTACTCCATTGTGTCATCACACTACTCCATTGTGCCCTCACAGTTCTCCATTGCGTCATCCCACTGCTCCATTATGCCATCACTGTGCTGCATTGTTCCGGCACACTGCTCCATTGTGCCATCATACTGCTCCATTGTGCCCTCACAGTGCTCTACTGTGCCCTCACACTGCTCCATTGTGCCATCACACTGCTCCTTTTTGTCATCACACAGTTCCATTGTTCCCTCACGCTGCTCCATTGTGCCCATACACTGCCTCACTGTGTCATCACACAGCTCCCTTGTGCCATTACACTGTTCAATTGTGCCCTCACACTGCTCCGTTGTGTCATCACTCTGCCCCATTGAGCCCTCAGACTGCTCAATTGTGTCCTCACACTACTCCATTGTATCATCACACTGCTCCATTTTGCCATGTCATTACTCATTGTGTCCTCACACTGCTCCATTGTGTCATCACACTGGTCAATTGTGCCCACACACTGCTTCATTGTGTCAACATGCTGCTCTATTTTGTCAACAAGCTGCTCTATTGTGCGCTCACGCTGGTCCTTTGTGCCCCGACGTTGCTCCATTTTGACATCACATGGCTCCTCTGTGCACTCACTCTGCTCCATTGTGCACTAACCCTGCTCCATTGTGTCATAACACTGCTCCAGTGTGTCATCACACTGCTCCATTTTTTTCTCACACTGCTCCATTGTGCCCTCACACTGCTCCATTGTGTCATCACTCTGCTTCATTGTGTCATTACACTGCTCCACTGTGCCCTAACAATGCTCTGTTGTGCTCTCACACTGCTCCATTTTGGCATCACATGGCTCCATTGTGTCCTCATAGAGCCCCATTGTGCACTCCCACTGCTCCATTGTGCCATCACACTGCTCCATTTTGCTATCACACAGCTACACTGTGTCTTCACTCTGCTCCATTGTGCCATCACACTGCTCCATTTGGTCATCACAATGCTCCACTCTGTCAAAACCCTGCTCCACTCTGGCCTCACGCTGCTCCATTGTGTCATCACTTTGCTCCATGTGTCATCACACTGTTCCATTGTGCACTCACACTGCTCTATTGTGCCATCACGCTGCTCCATTGTGCCCTCACACTGCTCCATTGTGTCATCACAAAGCTCCTTTGTGTCATCACACTGCTATATTCTGCAGTCACACTGCTCCATTTTGCCATCACATGTCTCCATTGTGCACTCACATTGTTCCATTGTGTCATCACACTACTCCATTGTTCCCTCACACTGCTGCATTGTGCCCTCACACTCCTCCATTGCATCATCACACTGCTCCATTGTGTCTTCACACTGCTTCATTCTGCCAACAATTCTGCTCCATTGTGCCCTCACACTCTTCCATTCTGTCAACACAATGCTCCATTTTATCATCACAATGCTCCATTGTTCCCTCACACTGCTCCAATGTGCCCTTACACTGCTCCATTTTGTCATCCCACAGGTCTATTGTACCATCACATTGCTCCATTGTGCCAACACACTGTTCCATTGTGTCCTCACACTGCTCCATTGTGCCAACACACTGCTCCATTGTGTCATCACACTGCTCCATTGTGCAATAACCCTGCTCAATTGTGCAATCACACTGCTCCATTGTGTCCTCACCCTGGTCCATTCTATCCTCACACTGCTCCATTATGCCCTCACTCTGCTCCATTGTGCCATCTTACTGCTCCTTTGTGTCATCACACTGCTCCATTGTGTCCTCACATTGCTCCATTTTGACCTCACGCAGTTACATTGTGCCATCTAACTGCACCATAGTGCCCTCACATTGCTACATTGTGGCATTACACCGTCCATTGTGCCCTCAGTGCTCTATTGTGCCCTTACACTGCTCCATTGTGCCATCACACTGCGCTATTGTGCCATCACACTACTCCATTGTGTCATCACGCTACTCCATTCTGTCATCACACTACTCCATTGTGTCCTCACAGTGCACCATTGTGCCATTACACTGCTCCATTGTGCCCTCACAGAGCTCTATTGTGCCCTCACACTGCTCAATTGTGCCATCACACTGCTCCATTGTGTCATCACACAGTTCCATTGTTCCCTCACACTGCTCCATTGTGTCCTTACACTGCTTCTCTGTGTCATCACACAGCTCCATTGTGCCATCACACTGTTCAATTTTGCCCTCACACTGCTCCATTGTGCCATCACTCTGCTCCATTGTGCCCTCAGACTGCTCAATTTTGTCGTCACACTGCTCCATTGTACCATCACACTGCTCCATTGTGCCATCTCATTACTCCATTGTGCCCTCACCCTGCTCCATTGTGTCATCACACTGCTCCATTGTGTCATCCTGCTGCTCTATTGTGTCATCAAGCTGCTATATTGTGTGCTCACGCTGCTCCATTGTGCCCTAAAGTTGCTCCATTTTGACATCACATGGCTCCATTGAGCACACACACTGCTCCATTGTGTCATAACACTGTTCCATTGTGTCATCACACTGCTCCATTGTTCTCTCACACTGCTTCATTGTTCCCTCACACTGCCCCATTGTGTCATCACTCTGCTCCACTGTGTCATTACACTGCTCCATTGTGCTCTCACAGTGCTCCATTGTGCCTTCCCACTGCTCCATTGTGCCATCATACTGCTCCATTGTGCCATCACACTGCTCCCTTGGGTCATCACACTGCTCCACTGTTTCAAAACCCTGCTCCACTGTGGCCGCACACTGCTCCATTGTGTCATCACTTTGCTCCACTGTGTCACAACACTGCTCCATTGTGCACTCCCACTGCTCTATTGTGTCATAACACAGCTCCATTGTGTCATCACACCTGTCCATTGTGCAGTCACACTGCTCTATTTTGCCATCACACGTCTCCATTGTGCACTCACTCTGCTCCATTGTGTCATCACACTGCTCCATTGTTCCCTCACACTGTTGCATTGGACCCTCACACTGCTCAATTGCATCATCAATCTGCTTCGTTGTGTCATCACACTTTTCCATTCCGCCAACAAACTGCTCCATTGTGCCCTCACACTGTTCCTTTCTGTCATCACACTTCTCTGTTTTGTCATCACACTGCTCCATTTTGTCATTACACTGCTCCACTGTGCCCAAACAATGCTCCGTGTGCTCTCACACTGCTCCATTTTGTCATCACACAGGTCCATTTTGCCATCACATTGCTCCATTGTGCCAACACACAGCTTCATTATGTCCTCACACTGCTCCATTGTGTCTACATTCTGCTCCATTGTGTCATCACACTGCTACATTGAGCCCTCACTCTGCTACATTGTGAACTGACACTGATCCATTTTGACAACACATGGCTCCTCTGTGCAATCACACTGCTCCATTGTGCATTAACCCTGCTCCATTGTGTCATATCACTGCTCCAGTGTGTCATCACACTGCTCCATTTTTCTCTCACACTGCTCGATTGTGCCCTCACACTGTTCCATTGTGTCATCACTCTGCTCCATTGTGTCATTACACCACTCCACTGTGCCCTAACAGTGCTTTGTTGTGCTCTCACACTGCTCCATTTTGGCATCACACGGCTCCATTGTGTCCTCACAGAGCCCCATTGTGCACTCCCACTGCTCCATTGTGCCATCACACTGCTCCATTTTGCTATCACACTGCTACACTGTGTCTTCTCTCTGCTCCATTGTGCCATCACACTGCTCCATTGGGTCATCACAATGCTCCACTCTGTCAATACCCTGCTCCACTGTGACCTCACGCTGCTCCATGGTGCACTCACACTGCTCTATTGCGTCATCACAAAGCTCCATTGTGCCCTCACACTGCTCCATTGTGTCATCACACAGCTCCATTTTGTCATCACACTGATATATTCTGCAGTCACACTGCTCCATTGTGCCATCACACATCTCCTTTGTGCACACACAGTTCCATTGTGTCATCATACTGCTCTATTGTTCCCTCACAGTGCTGCATTGTGCCCTCACACTGCTCCATTGCATCATCACACTGCTCCGTTGTGTCATCACACTGCTCCATTGTTCCCTCTCACTGCTGCATTATGCCCTCACTCTGCTCCATTGCATCATCACACTGCTCCATTGTGTCATCACACTGCTACATTCTGCCAACTAACTGCTCCATTGTGCCCTAGAACTGTTCCTTTCTGTCATCACACTGCTCCATTTTGTCATCACAATGCTCCATTTTTCCCTCACACTGCTGCATTGTGCCCTCACACTGTTCCATTGCATCATCACACAGGTCCATTCTGCCATCACATGGCTTCTTTGTGCCAACACACTGCTCCATTGTGTCCTCACACTGCTCCATTGTGCCATCACACTGCTCCATTGTGTCATCACACTGCTCCATTGTGCAATAACAGTGCTCAATTGTGCCTTCACACTGCTCCATTGTGTCCTCACCCTGGTCCATTTTATCCTCACACTGCTCCATTCTGCCCTCACTCTGCTCCACTGTGCCATCACACGGCTCCTTTGTGTCATCACATTGTGCCATTGTGCCCTCACATTGCTCCATTTTGCCCCCATGCAGCTACATTGTGACATCATACTGCACCATAGTGCCCTCACCCTGCTACATTGTGGCATTACACTGTCTATTGTGCCCTCACAGTGCTCTATTGTGCCCTTACACTGCCCCATTGTGCCATCACGCTGCCCTATTGTGCCATCACAGTACTCCAGTATGTCATCACACTACTATATTGTGTCATCACACTACTCCATTGTGCCCTCACAGTGCTCCATTGCGTCATCACACTGCTCCATTGTGTCATCACTGTGCTGCATTGTGCCCACACACTGCTCCATTGTGCCATCACACTGCTTCATTGTGCCCTCACAGTGCTCTATTGTGCCCTCACACTGTTCCATTATACCTTCACACTGCTCCATTGTGTCATCACACAGTTCTATTGTTCCCTCACGCTGCTCCATTTTGCCCTTACTCTGCTTCACTGTGTCATCACGCAGCTCCATTGTGCCATCACACTGTTCAATTGTGCCCTCACACTGCTCCGTTGTGCCATCACTCTGCTCCATTGTGCCATCATACTGCTCAATTGTGCCCTCACACTGCTCCGTTGTGCCATCACTCTGCTCCATTGTGCCCTCATACTGCTCAATTGTGTCCTCACACTGCTCCATTGTATCATCACACGGCTCCATTGTGCCATCTCATTACTCCATTGTGCCCTCACCCTGCTCCATTGTGTCATCACACTGGTCAATTGTGCCCGCACACTGCTCCATTGTGTCATCATGCTGCTCTATTGAGTCATCAAGCTGCTATATTGTGCTCTCACGCTGCTCCATTGTGCCCTGACGTTGCTCCATTTTGACATCACACAGCTCCATTGAGCACACACACTGCTCCATTGTGTCATAACACTGCTCCATTGTGTCATCACACTGCTCCATTGTTCTCTCACACTGCTCCATTGTGCACTCACACTGTTCCATTGTGTCATAACTCTGCTCCATTGTGTCATTACACTGCTCCATTGTGCCCTAACTGTGCTCCATTGTGCCCTCCCACTGCTCCATTGTGCCATCATACTGCTCCATTGTGCCATCACTTTGCTCCATTGGGTCATCACACTGCTCCACTGTGTCAAAACCCTGCTCCACTGTGGCCGCACCCTCCTCCATTATGTCATCATGTTGCTCCATTGTGTCATCACTCTGCTCCATTGTGCACTCACACTACTCTATTGTGTAATCACACAGCTCCATTGTATCATCACACTTCTCCATTGTGCAGTCACACTGCTTTATTTTGCCATAACATGTCTCCATTGTGCACTCACTCTGCTCCATTGTGTCATCACACTGCTAGATTGTTCCCTCACACTGCTGCATTGTTCCCGCACACTGCTCAATTGCATCATCACTCTGCTCCATTGTGTCATCCCACTGCTTCATTATGCCAACAACGTGCTCCATTGTGCCCTCACACTGTTCCATTCTGTCATCACACTGCTCCATTTTGTCGTCACACTGCTCCATTTTTCCCTCACACTGCTCCATTGTGCTTTCACGCTACTCCATTTTGTCATCCCACAGGTCCATTGTGCCATCACATTGCTCCATTGTGCAAACACACTGCTCCATTCTGTCTTCACACTGCTACATTTTTCCCTCTCACTGTTGCATTGTGCCCTCACACTGCTCAATTGCATCATCACAGAGCTACCTTGTGTCATCACACTGCTCCATTCTGCCAACAACCTGCTCCATTGTGCCATCACATTGTTCCATTCTGTCATCATACTTCTCCATTTTGTCATCACACTGCTCTATTGTGCCCTCACATTGCTCCATTGCATCATCACACTGCTCCATTGTGTCATCAAACTGCTCCATTCTGCCAACACAATGCTCCATTGTGCCCTCACACGGTTCCATTCTGTAATCACACCACTCCATTTTGTCATCACGCTGCTCAATTATTCCCACACAGTGCTCCATTTTGCCCTCACCCTGCTCCGTTTTGTCATCACACAGGTCCATTTTGCCATCACATTTCTCCATTGTGCAAACACACTGCTCCATTGTGTCCTCACACTGCTCCATTGTGTCTACATGCTGCTCCATTGTGTCATCACACTGCTACATTGAGCCCTCACGCTGCTCCATTGTGAACTAACACTGCTCCATTTTGATATCACACGGCTCTTTTGTGCACTCACACTGCTCCATTGTGCACTAGCACTGCTCCATTGTGTCATAACATTGCTCCAGTGTGTCATCACACTGCTCCATTGTTCCCTCACACTGCTCCATTGTGCCCTCACACTGCTCCATTTTGTCATCACTCTGCTCCATTGTGTTATTTTACTGCTCCACTGTGCCCTAACAATGCTCTGTTGTGCTCTCACACTGCTCCATTTTGCCACCACCCTGCTCCATTGTGCCCTCACAGTGCTCAATTTTGCCTTCCCCCAAATCCATTTTGCCAAATTACTGCTCCATTGTGCCATCACACTGCTCCATTGGGTCATCACCATGCTCCACTGTGTCAAAACCCTGCTCCACTGTGGCCTCACGCTGCTGCTCCATTGTGTCATCACGTTACTCTCTGTGTCATCACACTGCTCCATTGTGCCCTCACACTGCTCCATTTTGTCATCACACTGCTCCATTGTGTCATCACAGTGCTCCGTTCTGCAGACACACTGCTCCATTGTGCCATCACATGTCTCCATTTTGCACTCACACTGTTCCATTGTGTCATCACACAGCTCCATTGTTCCCTCACACTGCTGCGTTGTGCCCTCACCCTGCTCCATTGTATCATCACACTGATCCATGTGTCATTACACTGCTCCATTGTTCTCTAACAGTGCTCTATTGTGCCCTCACTGTTCCATTCTGCCTTCACACTGCTCCATTGTGTCATCACACTTCTCCATTGTTCCCTCACAGTGCTCCATTGTGCCCTTACAATGCTCCATTGTGTCATCACATGGCTCCATTGTGTCATCACACTGCGCCATTCTGCAGACACAATGCTCCATTGTGTCACCACATGTCTCCATTGTGCACTCACACTGTTCCATTGTGTCATCACACAGCTCCATTGTTCCCTCACTCTGCTGCATGGTGCCCTCACACTGCTCCATTGCATCATCACACTGATCCATGTGTCATCACACTGCCCCATTTTTCTCTAACAGTGCTTTATTGTGCCCTCACTGTTCCATTCTGCCTTCACACTGCTCCATTGTGTCATCACACTTATCCATTGTTCCCTAACAGTGCTTTATTGTGCCCTCATTGTTCCATTCTGCCTTCACACTGCTCCATTGTGTCATCACACTTATCCATTGTTCCCTCACACTGCTCCATTGTGCCCTTACAATGCTCCATTGTGTCATCACATGGCTCCCTTGTGCCATCACACTGTTCAATTGCGCCCTCACACTGCGCCTTTGGCCATCAAACTGATCCATTGTGCCATCACACTGCTCCATTGTGACATCACACTGTTCCATTGTTCCCTCACACTGCTCCATTGTGGCATCACACTGCTCCATTGTGCTATCACATTACTCCATTGCGCCCTCACCCTGTTACATTGTGTCATCACACTGCTCAATTGTGCCCTCACACTGCTCCATTGTATCCTCACACTGCTCCATTGTGCCATCACACTGCTCCATTGTGTCATCACACTGCTCCATTGTGCTGTCACACTCCTCCATTGTGCTCTCTGGCTGTTCCATTTCGTCCTCACACTGCTCCATTGTGGCATCACGCTGCTCCATTGTTCCCTCAGTCTGCTCAATTGTGTCCTCACACTTCTCCATTGTATCATCACACTGCTCCATTGTGCCATCACATTACTCCATTGCGCCCTCACCCTGCTACATTGTGTCATCACACTGGTCAATTGTGCCCTCACACTGCTCCATTGTATCCTCACACTGCTCCATTGTGCCATCACACTGCCCCATTCTGTCATCACACTGCTCCGTTGTGCTGTCACACTCCTCCTTTGCTCTCTCTCACTGCTCCATTTCATGCTCACATTGCTCCATTGTGTCATCACACGGCACCATTGTGCCTTAACACTGCTCCATTGTGCCTTCACACTGCTCCACTGTGTCCTAACCCTGGTCCATTTTATCCTCACACGACTCCATTCTGCCCTCACTCTGCTCCACTGTGCCATCACACTGCTCCTTTGCGTCATCACACTGCTTCATTGTGCCCTCACATTGCTCCATTTTAGCCTCAGGCAGCTACATTGTGCCATCATACTGCACCATAGTGCTCTCACACTGCTACATTGTGGCATTACACTGTCCATTGTGCCCTCACAGTGCTCTATTGTGCCCTCACACTGCTCCCTTGTGCCATCACACTGCACCATTGTTTCGTCACACTGCTCCATCGTGTCATCACGCTACTCCATTGTGTCAGCCTTCACAGTGCTCCATTGCGTCATCACACTGCTCCATTGTTTCATCACTCTGCTGCATTGTGCCCGCACAATGCTCCATTGTGCCATCACACTGCTCTATTGTGCACTCACAGTGCTCTGTTTTGCCCACACACAGCTCCATTGTGTCATTACACTGCTCCATTGTGTCATCACTCTGTTCCATTGTCCCCTCACACTGCTCCATTGTGCCCTTACACTGCTTCACTGTATCATCACACAGGTCCATTTTGCCATCACACTATTAAATTGTGCCCTCACACTGCTCCCTTGTGCCATCACACTGCTCCATTGTGCCCTCAGACTGCTAAATTGTGTCCTCACACTTCTCCATTGTATCATCCTATTGCTCCATTGTGCCATCTCATTACTCCATTGTGTCCTCACCCTGCTCCATTGTGTCATGACACTGGTCAATTGTGCCCTCACACTGCTCCATTGTGTCATCATGCTGCTCTGTTGTGTCATCAAGCTGCTACATTGTGCACTCACACTGCTCTATTTTGTCATCACACTGCTCCATTGTGCCCTCACAGTGCTCCATTGTGTCATCACACTGTTCCACTCTGTCAAAACGCAGCTCCACTTTGGCCTCACACTACTCCATTGTGCACACACACTGCTCCATATTGTCATCACAGTGCTCCATTGTACAGTCACAGAGCTCTATTATGCCCTCATTCTGCTCCATTGTGCAATCACACTGTTCCATTGTGCCATCAAATTACTCCATTGTGTCATGACACTACTCCATTGTTCCCTCACACTGCTCCATTTTCTCCACACACTGCCTCATTGTGCCATTACACTGCTCCATTGTTTCATTCCACTGCTCCACTGTGCCATCACATTACTCTATTGTGTTATGACACTTCTCCATTGTTCCTTCACACTGATCCATTTTCACCTCATACTGCTCCATTGTGCCATCACACCGCTCCATTGTGTCATCACACTGCTCCATTGTGTCATCCCACTCCTCCATTGTGCTCTCATGCTGCTTCATTTCTTTCTCACACTTCTCCATTGTGCCCTCAACCTGCTCAATTATGACCTCACCCTGCTCAATTGTGCCTTCCCACTGCTCCATTTTGTCCACACCCTGGTCCATTGTTCCCTCAATCTGCTCAATTGTGCCCTCACTCTGCTCCATTGTGCCATCACACTGCTCCCCTCTGCCTTCACAGTGCTCCATTGTGATCTCACACTGCTCCCTTGCATTGTCACACTGCTCCATTGTGCCATCACACTGCTCCATTTTGCAATCACACTGCTCCATTGCATCATCACACTGCTCCACTGTATCATCACTCTGCTCCATTCTTCCCGCACACTGCTCGATTGTGCCCTCACCCTACTCCATTGTGCCATGTCACTGCTCCATCGTGCCCTCACAGTGCACCAATTTCCTCTCACTTTGCTACTTTGTGCCTCACAGAGCTCCATTGTGACAACACACTGCTCCATTGTGTCATCTATCACCTTCATTTTGTCATTTCTCTGCTCCATTGTGCCCTCACAATGCTCCATTGTACCCTCCCACTGCTCTATTTTGTCATCACACTGCTCCATTGTGCCCTCACACGGCTCTACTGTGCCCTCACGCTGCTCCATTGTGCCCTCACCTACCTCCATTTTGTCCTCACACTGCTCCATTGTGTTATCCTGCTGCTACATTTTGTCATCACACTTTACATTGTGCCCACACGCTGCTTGATTTTGCCATCACACTGCTCCTTTGTGCCTTCACACTGCTCCATTGTGCCCTCACTGTGCTGTATTTTGCCCACAAACTGCTTTATTGTTTCATCACATTGCTCCATTGTGCCATTACACTGCTCCATTGTGCCCTCACAGTGCTCAATTGTGCCCTCCCACTGCTCTATTTTGTCCTCAAACTGTGCCATTGTGATCTCACAGTGCTGTGCTGTGGCCTCAAACTGCTACATTGTGCCCTCAAACTGTTCAATTGTGTCACCACATTGTTTAATTTTGTCATCACATTGCTCCACAGTGTCATCACACTGCTCCATTGTGCCCTCACAGTGCTCAATTGTGCCCTCCCACTGCTCTATTTTATCCTCAAACTGTGCAATTGTGATTTCACAGTGCTGTGCTGTGGCCTCAAACTGCTACATTGTGCCCTCAAACTGTTCAATTGTGTCACCACATTGTTCAATTTTGTCATCACATTGCTCCACAGTGTCATCACACTGCTCCATTGTGCCCACACACTGCTCCCCTGTGCCCTCACGCTACTCCATTGTGCCCTCACACTCCTCCATTGTGTCCTCACACTGCTCCATTTTGTCATCATGCTGCTCCATTGTGTCATCACGCTTCTACATTGTGCACACACGCTGCTGCATTGTGCCCTCACACTGCTCCTTTGTGCCATCACACTGCTCCACTGTGCCCTCAGAGTGCTCTATTGTGTCCTCACTCTGCTCAATTTTTCTCTCACACTGCTCCATTGTGCCTTCACACTGCTCCTTTGTGCCATCACACTGCTCCATCGTGCCCCCACAGTGCTGTATTGTGCCCTCACACTGCTTCATTTTATCATCACACTGCTCCATTTTGTTATAACACTGCTCCATTGTGCCATCACACTACTCCATTGCATCATCACACTGCTCCATGTATCATCACTCTGCTCCATTCTGCCATAAAACTGCTCCATTGTGTCCTCACGCTGCTCCATTGTGCCATCTCACTGCTCCATTGTGCCCTCACAGTGCTCCAATTTTCCCTCACTTTGCTACTTTTTGCCCACAGTGCTCCACTGTGACATTACACGTCTCCATTGTCTCCTCACTCTGCTCCATGTGTCATTACACTGATCCATTGTCTCCTGACAATGCTCTGCTGTGCTCTCACACTGCTCTATTGTGTCCTCACACTGCATTATTTTGATCTCACAGTGCTCCATTGTGCTCTCACACTGATACATTTTGCCCTCACAATAATCCATTGTGTCATCACCCTGCTCCATTTTGTCATCACACTGCTCCATAATGGCATCACACTGCTCCATTGTACCCTCACTCTGGTCCATTTTGTCCTAACACTGCTTCGTTTTCTCATCACGCTGCTCAATTGTGTCATCATGATGTAACATTTTGACCATAAGCTGTTCCATTGTATCCAGACACTGCTCCATTGTGCCATCCCATACCTCCATTGTGCACTCACACCGCTCAATTGTGTCATCACATGGCTCCCTTGTATCATCACTCGGCTCCATTCTTCCCTGACACTGCTCCATTGTGCCCTCATGCTGCCCATTGTGCCATCACACTGCTCCATTGTGCCCTCACAGTGCTCCATTGTGCCATCTCACTACTCCATCATGCCCTCACAGTGCTCCAGTTTGCCCTCACTTTGCTACTCTTTGTGCTCACAGTGCTCCATTGTGACATTACACTGCTCCATTGTGTCCTCACTGTGCTCCATTGTGTCATTACACTGTTCCATTGTGTCCTCACAATGCTCTGTTGTGTCCTCACATTGTGTCATTTTGATCTCACACTGCTCCATTGTGCTCTCACACTGCTACATTTTGCCTTCACAATGTTCCATTGTCTCATCACCCTGCTCAATTTTGTCATAACTCTGCTCCATAGTGACATCACACTGCTCCATTGTACCCTCCACAGCTCCTTTGTGGCGTCACCCTGCTCCATTGGGCCATGATATTGCTCCATTGTGACATGACACTGCTCCATTGTGCCCTCACTCTGGTCCATTGTGTCCTCACACTGCTTCATTTTGTCATCAGGCTGCTCCATTGTGTCATCAGGACGTAACTTTGTGACTTCAAGCTGCTCCATTGTGCCCTGACACTGCTCCATTGTGCCATCCCATGCCTCCATTGTGCACTCACACTGCTCAAATGTGTCATCACATGGCTCCATTTTGTCATCACAGTGCTCGGCTGTGCCATCACACTGCTCCATTTTGCCCACACACTGCTCCAATGTGCCATCACACTGCTCCATTGTGTCATCACACTGTTCCATTTTGTCATCACACTGCTCCATTGTGCTCCCACGCTGCTCCATTGTGCAATCACATAGCTCCATTGTGCACTCACACTGCGCTATTTTGCCCTCACTGTGCTCAATTGTGCCATCACTCTGTTCTATATTGCCATCACACTGCTCCATTTTGAACTCATATTGCTGAATTTTGTCCTCCCACTGCTTCATTGTTTCATCACACTGCTCCATTTTGCCATCACACTGCTCCATTGTGCCGTCACAGTGCTCCATTGTGCTCTCACACTGGTCCATTGTGCCATCACACTGCTACATTGTGCCATCACGCTGCTTCATTGTGTCACCACAATGATCCATTGTGCCCTCCCACTGCTCCATTGTGCCCATACACTGCTCCATTGTGCTATCACACTGCTCCATTGTGCCCTCACCCTGCTACACTGTGCCCTCACACTGTCCCATTGTGCCATCAAAATGCTCTATTGTACCCTCACACTGCTCCATTTTCTCATAAAACTGCTACTTTGTGCCATCACACTCCTCCTTTGTGCCATCACAATGCTGCATTGTGCCATCACATTGCGCCATTGTGTCATCACAATGCTCCATTTTGCCATCACTCTGCTCAATTGCATTATCACACTGCTCCATTGTGTCATCAATCTGCTCCACTCTGCCCTCACACTGCTCAGTTGTGCCCTCATGCTGCTCCATTGTGCCATCACACTGCTCCTTTGTGCCCTCACAGTGCTCCATTGTGCCATCTCACTGCTCCATCGTGCTCTCACAGTGCACCTATTTGCTCTCACTTTGCTATTTTGTGCCTCACAGCACAGCATTGTGACAACAAACTGCTCCATTGTGTCATCACACTGCTCCATTGTATCATCACTCTGCTCCATTCTGCCATCAAACTGCTCCATCCTGCCCTCATGCTGCTCCATTGTGCCATCTCACTGCTCCATTGTGCCCTCACAGTGCTCCAGTTTGCCCTCACTTTGCTACTCTTTGTGCTCACAGTGTTCCATTGTGACATTACACTGCTCCATTGTGTCCTCACTGTGCTCCATTGTGTCATTACCCTGTTTCATTGTGTCCTCACAATGCTCTGTTGTTGTCTCACACTGCTCTATTGTGTCCTCACATTGCGTCAATATGATCTCACAGTGCTCCATTGTGCTCTCACACTGCTACATTTTGCCTTCACAATGTTCCATTGTCTCATCACCCTGCTCCATTTTGTCATAACACTGCTCCATAGTGGTATCACACTGCTCCATTGTACCCTCCACAGCTCCTTTATGCCATAACCCTGCTCCATTGGGCCATCATATTGCTCCATTGTGACATGACACTGCTCCATTGTGCCCTCACTCTGGTCCATTGTGTCCTCACACTGCTTCATTTTGTCATCAGGCTGCTCCATTGTGTCATCAGGATGTAACTTTGTGACTTCAAGCTGCTCCATTGTGCCCTGACACTGCTCCATTGTGCCATCCCATGCCTCCATTGTGCACTCACACTGCTCAAATGTGTCATCACATGGCTCCATTTTGTCATCACAGTGCTCGGCTGTGCCATCACACTGCTCCATTTTGCCCACACACTGCTCCAATGTGCCATCACACTGCTCCATTGTGTCATCACACTGTTCCATTTTGTCATCACACTGCTCCATTGTGCTCCCACGCTGCTCCATTGTGCAATCACATAGCTCCATTGTGCACTCACACTGCGCTATTTTGCCCTCACTGTGCTCAATTGTGCCATCACTCTGTTCTATATTGCCATCACACTGCTCCATTTTGAACTCATATTGCTGAATTTTGTCCTCCCACTGCTTCATTGTTTCATCACACTGCTCCATTTTGCCATCACACTGCTCCATTGTGCCGTCACAGTGCTCCATTGTGCTCTCACACTGGTCCATTGTGCCATCACACTGCTACATTGTGCCATCACGCTGCTTCATTGTGTCACCACAATGATCCATTGTGCCCTCCCACTGCTCCATTGTGCCCATACACTGCTCCATTGTGCTATCACACTGCTCCATTGTGCCCTCACCCTGCTACACTGTGCCCTCACACTGTCCCATTGTGCCATCAAAATGCTCTATTGTACCCTCACACTGCTCCATTTTCTCATAAAACTGCTACTTTGTGCCATCACACTCCTCCTTTGTGCCATCACAATGCTGCATTGTGCCATCACATTGCGCCATTGTGTCATCACAATGCTCCATTTTGCCATCACTCTGCTCAATTGCATTATCACACTGCTCCATTGTGTCATCAATCTGCTCCACTCTGCCCTCACACTGCTCAGTTGTGCCCTCATGCTGCTCCATTGTGCCATCACACTGCTCCTTTGTGCCCTCACAGTGCTCCATTGTGCCATCTCACTGCTCCATCGTGCTCTCACAGTGCACCTATTTGCTCTCACTTTGCTATTTTGTGCCTCACAGCACAGCATTGTGACAACAAACTGCTCCATTGTGTCATCACACTGCTCCATTGTATCATCACTCTGCTCCATTCTGCCATCAAACTGCTCCATCCTGCCCTCATGCTGCTCCATTGTGCCATCTCACTGCTCCATTGTGCCCTCACAGTGCTCCAGTTTGCCCTCACTTTGCTACTCTTTGTGCTCACAGTGTTCCATTGTGACATTACACTGCTCCATTGTGTCCTCATTGTGCTCCATTGTGTCATTACACTGTTCCATTGTGTCCTCACAATGTTCTGCTTTTGTCTCACACTGCTCTATTGTGTCCTCACATTGCATCATTGTGATCTCACAGTGCTCCATTGTGCTCTCACACTGCTACATTTTGCCCTCACAATGTTCCATTGTCTCATCACCCTGCTCCATTTTGTCATAACACTGCTCCATAGTAGCATCACACTGCTCCATTGTACCCTCCACAGTTCCTTTGTGACATCACCCTGCTCCATTGGGCTATCATATTGCTCCATTTTGACATGGCACTGCTCCATTGTGCCCTCACTCTGGTCCATTGTGTCCTCACACTGCTTCATTTTGTCATCAGGCTGCTCCATTGTGTCATCAGGATATAACTTTGTGACCTCAAGCTGCTCCATTGTGCCCTGACACTGCTCCATTGTGCCATCCCATGCCTCCATTGTGCACTCACACTGCTCAAATGTGTCATCACATGGCTCCATTTTGTCATCACATTGCTCGGCTGTGCCATCACACTGCTCCATTTTGCCCACACACTGCTCCAATGTGCCATCACACTGCTCCATTGTGTCATCACACTGTTCCATTTTGTCATCACACTGCTCCATTGTGCTCCCACGCTGCTCCATTGTGCAATCACATAGCTCCATTGTGCACTCACACTGCGCTATTTTGCCCTCACTGTGCTCAATTGTGCCATCACTCTGTTCTATATTGCCATCACACTGCTCCATTTTGAACTCATATTGCTGAATTTTGTCCTCCCACTGCTTCATTGTTTCATCACACTGCTCCATTTTGCCATCACACTGCTCCATTGTGCCGTCACAGTGCTCCATTGTGCTCTCACACTGGTCCATTGTGCCATCACACTGCTACATTGTGCCATCACGCTGCTTCATTGTGTCACCACAATGATCCATTGTGCCCTCCCACTGCTCCATTGTGCCCATACACTGCTCCATTGTGCTATCACACTGCTCCATTGTGCCCTCACCCTGCTACACTGTGCCCTCACACTGTCCCATTGTGCCATCAAAATGCTCTATTGTACCCTCACACTGCTCCATTTTCTCATAAAACTGCTACTTTGTGCCATCACACTCCTCCTTTGTGCCATCACAATGCTGCATTGTGCCATCACATTGCGCCATTGTGTCATCACAATGCTCCATTTTGCCATCACTCTGCTCAATTGCATTATCACACTGCTCCATTGTGTCATCAATCTGCTCCACTCTGCCCTCACACTGCTCAGTTGTGCCCTCATGCTGCTCCATTGTGCCATCACACTGCTCCTTTGTGCCCTCACAGTGCTCCATTGTGCCATCTCACTGCTCCATCGTGCTCTCACAGTGCACCTATTTGCTCTCACTTTGCTATTTTGTGCCTCACAGCACAGCATTGTGACAACAAACTGCTCCATTGTGTCATCACACTGCTCCATTGTATCATCACTCTGCTCCATTCTGCCATCAAACTGCTCCATCCTGCCCTCATGCTGCTCCATTGTGCCATCTCACTGCTCCATTGTGCCCTCACAGTGCTCCAGTTTGCCCTCACTTTGCTACTCTTTGTGCTCACAGTGTTCCATTGTGACATTACACTGCTCCATTGTGTCCTCATTGTGCTCCATTGTGTCATTACACTGTTCCATTGTGTCCTCACAATGTTCTGCTTTTGTCTCACACTGCTCTATTGTGTCCTCACATTGCGTCATTGTGATCTCACAGTGCTCCATTGTGCTCTCACACTGCTACATTTTGCCCTCACAATGTTCAATTGTCTCATCACCCTGCTCAATTTTGTCAAGCACTGCTCCATAGTGGCATCACACTACTTCATTGTACCCTCCACAGCTCCTTTGTGCCATCACCCTGCTCCATTGGGCCATCATATTGCTCCATTGTGACATGACACTGCTCCATTGTGCCCTCACTCTGGTCCATTGTGTCCTCACACTGCTTCATTTTGTCTTCAGGCTGCTCCATAGTGTCATCAGGATGTAACTTTGTGACCTCAAGCTGCTCCATTGTGCCCTGACACTGCTCCATTGTGCCATCCCATGCCTCCATTGTGCACTCACACTGCTCAAATGTTGATCACATGACTCCATTTTGTCATCACATTGCTGCGTTGTGCCATCACACTGCTCCATTTTCCCCACTCACTGCTCCAATATGCCATCACACTGTTCCATTGTGTCATCACACTGTTCCATTTTGTCAACACACTGCTCCATTGTGCTCACACGCTGCTCCATTGTGCGATCACACAGCTCCATTGTGCACTCACACTGTGCTATTTTGCCCTCATGGTGCTCAATTGTGTCATCACTCTGCGCTATATTGCCATCACACTGCTCCATTTTGAACTCACAGTGCTGTATTTTGTCCTCCCACTGCTTCATTTTTTCATCACACAGCTCCATTTTGCCATCACACTGCTCCATTGTGCCATCGCAGTACTCCATTTTGCCCTCACACTGGTCCATTGTGCCATCACACTGCTACATTGGGCCATCACGCTGCTTCATTGTGACACCACAATGATCCATTGTGCCCTCACATTGCTCCAATGTGTCATCACTCTGCTCCATTGTGTCATCGCACTGCTCCATTGTGCCCTCACACTGCTCCCTTGTGCCATCACATGACTCCTTTGTGTACTCACTCTGCTCCTTTGTGTCATCACCTGGCTCCATTGTGTCATCTCTCTGCTCCATTGTTCCCTCACAATGCTCCATTGTGCCCTCACAATGCTCCATTGTGTCATCACTCTGCTCCTTTGTGCCAACACAATGCTGCATTGTGCCATCACACTGCGCCATTGTGTCATCACAATGCTACATTTTGCCATCACTCTGCTCAATTGCATTATCACACTGCTCCATTGTGTCATCAATCTGCTCCACTCTGCCCTCACACTGCTCAATTGTGCCCTCATGCTGCTCCATTGTTCCATGACACTGCTCCATTGTGCCCTCAGAGTGCTGCATTGTGACCTCACGGTGCTCCATTGTGACATCACACTGCTCCATTTTGTCATCACAGTGCTCCATTGTGCCATCTCAATGCTCCTTTGTGCCCTCCCACTGCTCCCTTGTGCCCATACCCTGCTCCATTGTGCCATCACACTGCTCCATTGCACCCTCACCCTGCTTCACTGTGCCTTCACACTGTTCCATTGTGCCATCAAAGTGCTCTATTGTACCCTCACACTGCTCCATTTTCTCATCACACTGCTGCTTTGTGCCATCACACTCCTCCACTGTGCCGTCACACTGCTCCATTGTGTCTCCACGCTGCTCAATTGTGCCCTCACCGTGCTTTACTTTGCCCTCACCCTGCTCTATTTGTCATCACACTGCTCATCTGTGTCATCATACTGCTCAATTGTGCCCTCACACTGTTGTGTCATCACACTGCCCCATTGTGTCATCCCACTGCTCCACTGTGCCCTCACACTACAACACTGTGCCATCACACTGCTACATTGCGCAGTCACAGAGCTGTATTGTGCCCTCACACCGCTCCATTTTGTCTACACACTGCTCCATTTTGCCCTCAAAATGCTCCATTTTGTCATCACACTGCTCAATTGTGTCACCTCACAGCTCCATGTGCCCTCACACTGCTCCATTGTGCCATCAAACGGCTCCATTATGCACTCCCACTGCTCCTTTGTGTCATTACACTGCTCCATTGTGTCATCTCTCTGTTCCATTATTCCCTCACAGTGCTCCATTTTGCCCTCATTCTGCTCCATTTTGCCATCACACTGCTCAATTGTGTCATCACAGTGCTCCATTGTGCCCTCACACTGCTCCATTGTGCCCTCAATCTGCTCAATTTTCCCTTCACTTTGCTCCATTTTTTCCGCACCCTGGTCCATTGTTCCCTCACACTGCTCCATTGTGCCCTCACTCTGCTCCATTGTGCCATTACACTAGTCCGTTTTGTCAACCAATTGTTATATTGTGCCCTCACCCTGCTCCATCGTGCCCTCACGCAGCTCCGTTGTGTCAAAACACTGAGCCATTGTGCCCTCACACTGCTGCATTGTGCCATCACACTCTTCCATTGGATCAACACTCTGCTCCATTCTGCCATCACATGGCTCCATTGTGCCCTCACACTGCATCATTGTGCTATCTCACTGCTCCACTGTGCACACACAGTGTTCCAATTTGCCCTAACTTTGCTATTTTGTGCCCTCACAGTGCTTCATTGTGATATTACACTGCTCCATTGTGATATCACTCAGCTCCATTGTGCAATTACACTGCTACATTGTGCCCTCACAATGCTCCATTGTGCCCTCATACTGCTCTATTGTGTCCTCACACTGCGCCTTTGTGATCTCACAATGTTCCATTGTGCCATCACAATGCTCAATTGTTCCCTCACACTGCTCTATTGTGTCATCACACTGCTCCATAGTGTCATCAGGTTTCTACATTCTGCCTACTCGCTGCTCCATTGTGCCCTCACACTGCTCCTTTCTGCCACCACACTGTTTAATTTTGCCCTCACACTGGTCCATTGTGTCCTCACACTGCTCCATTGTGAAATCACCTCTCTCCATTGTGTCATCATGTTGCACCATTGTGTCATCACGCTTCTACGTTGTGCCCAGACGCTGCTCCATTGTGCCCTTACACTGTTCCTTTGTGCCATCACACTGCTCCTTTGTGCCATCACACTGCTCCATTGTGCCCTCACACTGCTCAAATCTGCCCTGAACCTGGTCCATTGTGTCATTGCACTGCTCCATTGTGCCATCACACTGCTCCATTGTACATTCACCCTGCTCCATTGTCCTAGAAGTGCTGTATTTTGCCCTCACACTGCTCAAATATGTCATCATACTGCTCCATTGTGCCAACACACTGCTTCATTGTGCTCTCCCAGTGCTCCATTGTGCCCTCACACTGTTCCATTGTGCTATCTCTCTGCTCCATTGTGCCGTCATGCTGCTCCATTGTGTCACCACACTGCTCCATCGTGCCCTCACACTGTTCCATTGTGTCATCACACTGCTCCATTGTGCTCTCCCACTTCTCCATTGTGCCCTCATACAGCTCCATTGTGTCATATCTCTGCTCCATTGTGCCGTCAGACTGCTCCCCTGCATTATCACACTGCTCCATTGTGTCAACAAACTGCTCCACTCTGCCCTTACACTGCTAAATTGTGCCCATTTTTGTTCCGTTTTCCCATCACAGTGCCCTTTGTGCCCTCATAGTGTTCCATTTTGCCCTCACAGTGCTGAATTGTGACATCACACTGTTCCATTGTTTCCTCACACTGCTTCATTTTGTCGTAATGCTTCTACATTGTGTCATCACGATGCTACATTGTGCCTTCACACTGCTCCATTTTCTCCTCACATTGCTCCATTGTGCCATCATACGACTCCATTGTGCACTCACATTGTTCAATTTTGTCATCACACGGCTCCATTGTGTGAACACACTGCTCCATTTTTCCCTCACAATGCTCTATTTTGCCCTCACACTGTTCAATTATGTCATCACTATGCTCTATATTACCATCACACTGCTCCATTGTGCTCTCCCAGTGCTGTATTGTGCTTTCACACTGCTCCATTGTGTCATCATCCTGCTCGATTGTGCCAACTCACTGCTCCATTGTGCCCTCACAGTGCTCCATTTTGCCCTCACACTGTTCCACTGTGTCATCACACTGTTCCATTGTGCCATCACACTGCTCCATTGTGCACTCACGCTGCTCAATTGTGTCATCACTCTACTCCACTGTGTATTCACACTGCTCCATTGTGTTCTCACACTGCTTCATTTTGTCATAATGCTTATCAATTGTGTCATCACGATTCTACATTGTGAACTCAGGCTGCTCCATTGTGCCCTGACACTGCTCCACTGTGCCATCACACTGCTCCTTTGTGTCATCACACTGCTCCATTGTGTCATCACAATGCTCCAATGTGCCATCTTACTGCTCCATTTCATCATCACACTGCTCGATTTTGTCATCAAACTGCTCTACTCTGCCCTCAGACTGCTCAATTGTGCCCTCAGGCTGCTCCATTGTGAAATCACACTGCTCCATTGTGCAGTCACAGTGCTCCATTGTGCACACACAGTTCTCCATTGTGAAATCTTACTGCTCCATTTTTTCATCACACTGCTTCACTGTGTCATCACACTGCTCTTTGTGCCCTCACACTGCTCAATTGTGCCCACACACTGCTACACTGTGCAATCACACTGCACCCTTGTGCCGTCACCCTGCTCCATTGTGCCCTCACACTGCTCCATTTCGTCATCACACTGTTCGATTTCGTCATCAAACTGCTACACTCTCTGCTCACACTGCTCAATTGTGCCCTCAGGCTGCTCCATTGTGCCATCACACTGCTCCATTGTGCCGTCACAGTGCTCCATTGTGCACTAAAAGTTCTCCATTGTGACATCACACTGCTCCATTTTTTCATCACATTGCTTCACTGTGTCATCACACTGCTCCTTTGTGCCCTCACACTGCTCAATTGTGCCCACACTCTGCTCCATTGTGCCATCACACTGCTCCTTTGTGCCCACACACTGCTCCATTGTGCCCTCACAGGGCTCTATTGTGCCCTCACACTGCTCCAGTTTGTCATCACATAGATAATTTGTGAAATCACATTCTTCCATTGTGCCGTCACACTGCTCCATTGTGCCCTCACGCTGCTCCATTGTGCCCTCACAGTGCTCTATTGTCCTGTCACCCTGCTCCATTTTGTGATCACACTGATCCTTTCTGTCATCACACTGCTCCATTGTGCCCTCACACTCCTCCATTGTGCCCTCATGCTGCTCCATTTTCTCCTCACACTGCTCCATTTTGCCATCACACTGCTCCATCGTGTCACCACACTGCTCCCTTGTGCTCTCACGCTGCTCCATTTCGTTCTCACACTGCTCCATAGTCTCATGACACTTCTACGTTGTACCCTCAACCTGCTCCATTGTATCCTTACATTGCTCTATTGTTTTCACACCCTTGTCCATTGTTCCCTCACTCTGCTCCATTGTGCCCTCACTCTGCTCCATTGTGCCTTCATACTACTGTTTTTGTTATCACTCGGTTCCATTGTGTCATCACACTGTTCCATTGTTCCTGCACACTGTTCTATTTTGGCCTCACACTGCTCCATTGTATCATCACTCTGCTCTATTTTGGGACCACATTTCTCCATTGTGCCCTCACACTGCTCCATTGTTTCATCACACTGCTCCATTGTGCCATCACACTGCTCCACTGTGCCCTTACATTGCTCCATTGTGCCCTCACACTGTTCCATTGTACCATCACACTGCTCCATTGTGCCATCATCCTGCTCCATTTTGTCAACACACTGCTCCATTGTGCCCTCACAATGCTCCATTGTGTCATGACCCTGCTCAATTGTGTCATCTCACTGCTCCATTATGCCGTCACACTCTGCTCCATTGTGCCATCACATGGCTCCATTATGCACTCACACTACTCCCTTCTGTCATCACTCTGCTCCATTGTGTCGTCACAGTGCTCTATTGTTCCATCACTGTGCTCCATTGTGCTCACACGCTGCTGCACTGTGTCATCACTCTGCTCCATGGTGACATCACACTGCTAAATTCTGCCATCACACTGCTCCATTGTGCCCTCACTCTGCTCCATTGTGCGCTCATGCAGCTCCAATGTGCAAACACACTGCAACATTGTGCCCTCACACTGCTTCATTGTGCCATCACGCTGCTCCTTTGCATAATCACTCTGCTTCATTATGTCATCACACTGCCCCATTGTGCCCTCACGCTGCTCCATTGTGCCAGCTCAGTGCTCTGCTGTGCCCTCACAGTGCTCCAATTTACCCTCACTTTGCTAATTCGTGCCCTCACAGTGCTCTATTTTGACATTACATTGCTCCATTGTGTCATCACTCAGCTCCAATGTGTCATTGCACAGCTGCATTGTACCCTCACATTGCTCCATTGTGCCCTCACACTGCTCTATTGTATCCTCACACTGAGCCATTGTGATCTCACAGTGCTCAATTGTGCCCTCACAATGCTACATTATGCCCATACACTGCTCTATTGTGTCATCACACTGCTCGATAGTGTCATCACTCTGCTCCATTGTGTCCTCACACTGCTCCATAGTGTCATCATGCTGCCTCATTGTCATCACTCTTCTACATTGTGCCCACACCCTGCTCTATTGTGCACTCACACTGATCCTTTGTATCATCACAATGCTCCATTGTGCCCTCACATTGGTACATTGTGTCCCCACACTGCTCTATTGTGTCAAGACATTTTGGCATTGTGTCATCATGCTGCTCCATTGTGTCATCATGCTTCTACATTGTGCCCACACGCTGCTCCATTGTGCCCTCACACTGCTCATTTGTGCCATCACACTGCTCCATTGTGCCATCATACTGCTCCATTGTGGCATCACACTGCTCAATTGTGCCCTCACACTGGTCCATTGTGTCATTACACTGCTCCATTGTGCCATCACACTGCTCCATTGTGCATTCACCCTGCTCCATTGTGTCATCGCTCTACTCCATGGTGCCCTCATACTGCTCCATTGTGTCCTCACACTGCTTCATTTGGTCATCATGCTGCTCCATTTTGTCATCACGATGCTACATTTTGACCTCATGCTGCTCCATTGTGCCCTGACACTGCTCCATTGGGCCAAAACACGGTTCCATTGTGCATTCACACTGCTCAAATGTGTCATCACACGGCTCCATTTGTCATCACAATGCTCCATTGTTCCCTCAGTCACTGCTCTATTTTGACCACACACTGCTCAAATATGTCATCACTCTGCTCTATTTTGCCATCACACTGCTCCATTGTGCCCTCACAGTGCTGTATTGCTCCCTCACACTGCTAATTTGTGTCATCACACTGCTCCATTGTGCCCTCACAGTGATTTTTTTTTTTTTGTGTTTGTTGTTTTTAATTTTGTTTTTTTTTTTATTTTTGTGTTTTGTTTTTTGATTTTTGTTTTTTTGTGTTTTTTTTTGCCCTCAACCACTGCTCAAGTATGGCATCAGTTCAAACAATAAATAAATAAAAGAACGGCTTCGTCCATTGTGCCAACAACAGAGAACACAACAAAACGAAACACAACAAACACTGCTTCATCATCATCATCACATTCATCGTCATTTCAAATCAGGTCATGTCAACATCATATTCACAAATTCATGGTGCTCTCGCCAGTGCCGCCCATTTGTGCCCTCAAAAACTGTTCCATTGTGCTATCTCTCTGCTCCATTGTGCCGTCATGCTTGCTGCGCCATTGTGTCACCAAACTGCTCCATCGTGCCCTCACACTGTCATTGTGTCATCACACTGCCTCACATTGTTCTCACCCTGGTCCATTATTCTCTCACACTGCTCCATTATTCCATCATACTGCTCCATTGTGTCAATATATTGCTCCATTGTGCCGTCAGACTGCTCCCCTGCATTAGCACACTGCTCCATTGTGTCAACAAACTGCTCCACTCTGCCCTTACACTGCTAAATGTGCCCATTTTTGTTCCGTTTTCCCATCACAGTGCCCTTTGTGGCCCCTCATAGTGTTCCAATTTTGTGCCTCACAAGTGGCTGAATTGTGACATAACACTGTTCCATTGTTTCCTCACACTAGCTACACTGCTTTCTTTGGGGCGGTAATGCTTCTACAATGTGTCCATCACGATCTACATTGTGGCCTTCACACTGCTACGGCTCCATGTTCCTCCTCACATTGGCTTCCAGTGTGCCATCTCAAATCATCGACTCCCTTTGCCATCACATTGCTCAATTTGGTCATCACACAGCACAACACACAAACACACACACAACAAACGCTCCATTGTGTGAACACACTTGCTTCCATTTTTCCCTCACAATGCTCTATTTAGCCCTCAAAATGTTCAATATGTCATCACTAGGGCTCTATATTACCAATCACAACTGCTCCATTGTGCTCTCCCAGTGCTGTATTGTGCTTTCACACTGCTTCATTGTGTCATCATCCTGCTCGATTGTGCCAACTCACTGCTGCACATTGTGGCAAGATCACAGTGCTCCATTTTTGCCCTCACACACTGTTCCACTGTGTCATCACAATGCTAAATTGTGTCAACTCACTTCTCCATTGTTTCTTCATTTTGCTCCATTGTGCACTCACGAGCTGGCTCAATTGTGGTCATCATCACTCTACTCCACTGTGTATTCACACTGCGCCAATTGTGTTCTCACACGCGTCATTTTGTCATAATGCATTTCAATTGTGTCATCAACAACGATGCTACATTTGAACTCAGGCCTGCTCCATTATGTGGCCCTGACACTGCGTCCACGTGCCATCCGACTGCTCCTTTGTGTCATCCACTGCTCCGATTGTGTCATCACAAGGCTCCAATGTGCCAGCTTACGGCTCCATTTCATCATCACACTGCTGCATTTTGTCATCAAACTGCCTCTAACTCTGCCCTCAGACTGCGCAATTGGGCCCTCAGGCTGCTCGGAATTGATGAAATCACACCACACTTCTCAATTGTGTCGTCATAGTGCTCCATTGTGCACACACAGTGTCTCATTTGAAATCTTACTGCTCCATTTTTTCATCACACTGCTTCAACTGGTGTCCTCCAGCTGCTCCTTTGTGCCCTCCACACGGCTCATTGTGCCGCACACAAGACTGCTACACTGTGCAATCACATCTGCACCCTTGTGCCGCACCCCTGCTTCCATTGTGCCTCACACTGCTTCATTTTGTCATTACACTGCTGTATTGTGCCATTTCACTGCTCTGTTGTGTCATGACACTGCTCGATTTTGTCATTAAACTGCTCAATTGTGCCCTCAGGCTGCGCTCCATTGGTTGCCATCACAACACTGCGCCATTGTGCCGTCCAGTGTCCATTGTGCACTAAAAGTTCTCCATTGTGACATCACACTGCTCCATTGCATCACACTGCTCCATTTTGCCATCACACTGCTCCATTGTGCCATCTCAGTGCTCCATTGTGCCCTCACACTGGTCCATTGTGCCATCACACTACTACATTGTGCCCTCACGCTGCTTCATTGTGTCACCACAATGATCCATTGTGCCCTTACATGGCTCCAATGTGTCATCACTCTGCTCCATTGTGTCATCACACTGCTCCATTTTGCCCTCACACTGCTCCCTTCTGCCATCACATGACTCCTTTGTGCACTCACTCTGCTCCTTTGTGTCATCACCTGGCTCCATTGTGTCATCACTCTGCTCCATTGTTCCCTCACACTGCTCCATTGAGTCATCACTCTGCTCCTTTGTGCCAACACAGTGCTGCATTGTGCCATCACACTGTGCCATTGTGTCATCACAATACTCCATTTTGCCATCACTCTGCTCAATTGCATTATCACACTGCTCCATTGTGTCATCAATCTGCTCCACTCTGCCCTCACACTGCTCAATTGTGCCCTCATGCTGCTACATTGTGCCATCACACTTCTCCATTGTGCCCTCACAGTGCTGCATTGTGCCCTCACGGTGCTCCATTGTGACATCACACTGCTCCATTTTGTCATCACAGTGCTCCATTGTGCCATCACAATGCACCTTTGTGCCCTCACACTGCTCCCTTGTGCCCATACCCTGCTCCATTGTGCCATCACACTGCTCCATTGCACCCTCACCCTGCTTCACTGTGCCTTCACACTGTTCCATTGTGCCATCAAAGTGCTCTATTGTACCCTCACACTGCTCCATTTTCTCATCACACTGCTGCTTTGTGCCATCACACTCCTCCACTGTGCCGTCACACTGCTCCATTGTGTCTCCACGCTGCTCAATTGTGCCCTCACCGTGCTTTACTTTGCCCTCACCCTGCTCTATTTGTCATCACACTGCTCATCTGTGTCATCATACTGCTCAATTGTGCCCTCACACTACTCCATTATGCACACACACTGCTCTATTGTGTCATCACACTGCCCCATTGTGTCATCCCACTGCTCCACTGTGCCCTCACACTACAACACTGTGCCATCACACTGCTACATTGTGCAGTCACAGAGCTGTATTGTGCCCTCACACCGCTCCATTTTGTCTACACACTGCTCCATTTTGCCCTCAAAATGCTCCATTTTGTCATCACACTGCTCAATTGTGTCACCTCACAGCTCCATGTGCCCTCACACTGCTCCATTGTGCCATCAAACGGCTCCATTATGCACTCCCACTGCTCCTTTGTGTCATTACACTGCTCCATTGTGTCATCTCTCTGTTCCATTATTCCCTCACAGTGCTCCATTTTGCCCTCATTCTGCTCCATTTTGCCATCACACTGCTCAATTGTGTCATCACAGTGCTCCATTGTGCCCTCACACTGCTCCATTGTGCCCTCAATCTGCTCAATTTTCCCTTCACTTTGCTCCATTTTTTCCGCACCCTGGTCCATTGTTCCCTCACACTGCTCCATTGTGCCCTCACTCTGCTCCATTGTGCCATTACACTAGTCCGTTTTGTCAACCAATTGTTATATTGTGCCCTCACCCTGCTCCATCGTGCCCTCACGCAGCTCCGTTGTGTCAAAACACTGAGCCATTGTGCCCTCACACTGCTGCATTGTGCCATCACACTCTTCCATTGGATCAACACTCTGCTCCATTCTGCCATCACATGGCTCCATTGTGCCCTCACACTGCATCATTGTGCTATCTCACTGCTCCACTGTGCACACACAGTGTTCCAATTTGCCCTAACTTTGCTATTTTGTGCCCTCACAGTGCTTCATTGTGATATTACACTGCTCCATTGTGATATCACTCAGCTCCATTGTGCAATTACACTGCTACATTGTGCCCTCACAATGCTCCATTGTGCCCTCATACTGCTCTATTGTGTCCTCACACTGCGCCTTTGTGATCTCACAATGTTCCATTGTGCCATCACAATGCTCAATTGTTCCCTCACACTGCTCTATTGTGTCATCACACTGCTCCATAGTGTCATCAGGTTTCTACATTCTGCCTACTCGCTGCTCCATTGTGCCCTCACACTGCTCCTTTCTGCCACCACACTGTTTAATTTTGCCCTCACACTGGTCCATTGTGTCCTCACACTGCTCCATTGTGAAATCACCTCTCTCCATTGTGTCATCATGTTGCACCATTGTGTCATCACGCTTCTACGTTGTGCCCAGACGCTGCTCCATTGTGCCCTTACACTGTTCCTTTGTGCCATCACACTGCTCCTTTGTGCCATCACACTGCTCCATTGTGCCCTCACACTGCTCAAATCTGCCCTGAACCTGGTCCATTGTGTCATTGCACTGCTCCATTGTGCCATCACACTGCTCCATTGTACATTCACCCTGCTCCATTGTCCTAGAAGTGCTGTATTTTGCCCTCACACTGCTCAAATATGTCATCATACTGCTCCATTGTGCCAACACACTGCTTCATTGTGCTCTCCCAGTGCTCCATTGTGCCCTCACACTGTTCCATTGTGCTATCTCTCTGCTCCATTGTGCCGTCATGCTGCTCCATTGTGTCACCACACTGCTCCATCGTGCCCTCACACTGTTCCATTGTGTCATCACACTGCTCCATTGTGCTCTCCCACTTCTCCATTGTGCCCTCATACAGCTCCATTGTGTCATATCTCTGCTCCATTGTGCCGTCAGACTGCTCCCCTGCATTATCACACTGCTCCATTGTGTCAACAAACTGCTCCACTCTGCCCTTACACTGCTAAATTGTGCCCATTTTTGTTCCGTTTTCCCATCACAGTGCCCTTTGTGCCCTCATAGTGTTCCATTTTGCCCTCACAGTGCTGAATTGTGACATCACACTGTTCCATTGTTTCCTCACACTGCTTCATTTTGTCGTAATGCTTCTACATTGTGTCATCACGATGCTACATTGTGCCTTCACACTGCTCCATTTTCTCCTCACATTGCTCCATTGTGCCATCATACGACTCCATTGTGCACTCACATTGTTCAATTTTGTCATCACACGGCTCCATTGTGTGAACACACTGCTCCATTTTTCCCTCACAATGCTCTATTTTGCCCTCACACTGTTCAATTATGTCATCACTATGCTCTATATTACCATCACACTGCTCCATTGTGCTCTCCCAGTGCTGTATTGTGCTTTCACACTGCTCCATTGTGTCATCATCCTGCTCGATTGTGCCAACTCACTGCTCCATTGTGCCCTCACAGTGCTCCATTTTGCCCTCACACTGTTCCACTGTGTCATCACACTGTTCCATTGTGCCATCACACTGCTCCATTGTGCACTCACGCTGCTCAATTGTGTCATCACTCTACTCCACTGTGTATTCACACTGCTCCATTGTGTTCTCACACTGCTTCATTTTGTCATAATGCTTATCAATTGTGTCATCACGATTCTACATTGTGAACTCAGGCTGCTCCATTGTGCCCTGACACTGCTCCACTGTGCCATCACACTGCTCCTTTGTGTCATCACACTGCTCCATTGTGTCATCACAATGCTCCAATGTGCCATCTTACTGCTCCATTTCATCATCACACTGCTCGATTTTGTCATCAAACTGCTCTACTCTGCCCTCAGACTGCTCAATTGTGCCCTCAGGCTGCTCCATTGTGAAATCACACTGCTCCATTGTGCAGTCACAGTGCTCCATTGTGCACACACAGTTCTCCATTGTGAAATCTTACTGCTCCATTTTTTCATCACACTGCTTCACTGTGTCATCACACTGCTCTTTGTGCCCTCACACTGCTCAATTGTGCCCACACACTGCTACACTGTGCAATCACACTGCACCCTTGTGCCGTCACCCTGCTCCATTGTGCCCTCACACTGCTCCATTTCGTCATCACACTGTTCGATTTCGTCATCAAACTGCTACACTCTCTGCTCACACTGCTCAATTGTGCCCTCAGGCTGCTCCATTGTGCCATCACACTGCTCCATTGTGCCGTCACAGTGCTCCATTGTGCACTAAAAGTTCTCCATTGTGACATCACACTGCTCCATTTTTTCATCACATTGCTTCACTGTGTCATCACACTGCTCCTTTGTGCCCTCACACTGCTCAATTGTGCCCACACTCTGCTCCATTGTGCCATCACACTGCTCCTTTGTGCCCACACACTGCTCCATTGTGCCCTCACAGGGCTCTATTGTGCCCTCACACTGCTCCAGTTTGTCATCACATAGATAATTTGTGAAATCACATTCTTCCATTGTGCCGTCACACTGCTCCATTGTGCCCTCACGCTGCTCCATTGTGCCCTCACAGTGCTCTATTGTCCTGTCACCCTGCTCCATTTTGTGATCACACTGATCCTTTCTGTCATCACACTGCTCCATTGTGCCCTCACACTCCTCCATTGTGCCCTCATGCTGCTCCATTTTCTCCTCACACTGCTCCATTTTGCCATCACACTGCTCCATCGTGTCACCACACTGCTCCCTTGTGCTCTCACGCTGCTCCATTTCGTTCTCACACTGCTCCATAGTCTCATGACACTTCTACGTTGTACCCTCAACCTGCTCCATTGTATCCTTACATTGCTCTATTGTTTTCACACCCTTGTCCATTGTTCCCTCACTCTGCTCCATTGTGCCCTCACTCTGCTCCATTGTGCCTTCATACTACTGTTTTTGTTATCACTCGGTTCCATTGTGTCATCACACTGTTCCATTGTTCCTGCACACTGTTCTATTTTGGCCTCACACTGCTCCATTGTATCATCACTCTGCTCTATTTTGGGACCACATTTCTCCATTGTGCCCTCACACTGCTCCATTGTTTCATCACACTGCTCCATTGTGCCATCACACTGCTCCACTGTGCCCTTACATTGCTCCATTGTGCCCTCACACTGTTCCATTGTACCATCACACTGCTCCATTGTGCCATCATCCTGCTCCATTTTGTCAACACACTGCTCCATTGTGCCCTCACAATGCTCCATTGTGTCATGACCCTGCTCAATTGTGTCATCTCACTGCTCCATTATGCCGTCACACTCTGCTCCATTGTGCCATCACATGGCTCCATTATGCACTCACACTACTCCCTTCTGTCATCACTCTGCTCCATTGTGTCGTCACAGTGCTCTATTGTTCCATCACTGTGCTCCATTGTGCTCACACGCTGCTGCACTGTGTCATCACTCTGCTCCATGGTGACATCACACTGCTAAATTCTGCCATCACACTGCTCCATTGTGCCCTCACTCTGCTCCATTGTGCGCTCATGCAGCTCCAATGTGCAAACACACTGCAACATTGTGCCCTCACACTGCTTCATTGTGCCATCACGCTGCTCCTTTGCATAATCACTCTGCTTCATTATGTCATCACACTGCCCCATTGTGCCCTCACGCTGCTCCATTGTGCCAGCTCAGTGCTCTGCTGTGCCCTCACAGTGCTCCAATTTACCCTCACTTTGCTAATTCGTGCCCTCACAGTGCTCTATTTTGACATTACATTGCTCCATTGTGTCATCACTCAGCTCCAATGTGTCATTGCACAGCTGCATTGTACCCTCACATTGCTCCATTGTGCCCTCACACTGCTCTATTGTATCCTCACACTGAGCCATTGTGATCTCACAGTGCTCAATTGTGCCCTCACAATGCTACATTATGCCCATACACTGCTCTATTGTGTCATCACACTGCTCGATAGTGTCATCACTCTGCTCCATTGTGTCCTCACACTGCTCCATAGTGTCATCATGCTGCCTCATTGTCATCACTCTTCTACATTGTGCCCACACCCTGCTCTATTGTGCACTCACACTGATCCTTTGTATCATCACAATGCTCCATTGTGCCCTCACATTGGTACATTGTGTCCCCACACTGCTCTATTGTGTCAAGACATTTTGGCATTGTGTCATCATGCTGCTCCATTGTGTCATCATGCTTCTACATTGTGCCCACACGCTGCTCCATTGTGCCCTCACACTGCTCATTTGTGCCATCACACTGCTCCATTGTGCCATCATACTGCTCCATTGTGGCATCACACTGCTCAATTGTGCCCTCACACTGGTCCATTGTGTCATTACACTGCTCCATTGTGCCATCACACTGCTCCATTGTGCATTCACCCTGCTCCATTGTGTCATCGCTCTACTCCATGGTGCCCTCATACTGCTCCATTGTGTCCTCACACTGCTTCATTTGGTCATCATGCTGCTCCATTTTGTCATCACGATGCTACATTTTGACCTCATGCTGCTCCATTGTGCCCTGACACTGCTCCATTGGGCCAAAACACGGTTCCATTGTGCATTCACACTGCTCAAATGTGTCATCACACGGCTCCATTTGTCATCACAATGCTCCATTGTTCCCTCAGTCACTGCTCTATTTTGACCACACACTGCTCAAATATGTCATCACTCTGCTCTATTTTGCCATCACACTGCTCCATTGTGCCCTCACAGTGCTGTATTGCTCCCTCACACTGCTAATTTGTGTCATCACACTGCTCCATTGTGCCCTCACAGTGCTCCATTGTGCCTTCACACTGTTCCATTGTGCCATCTCTCTGCTCCATTGTGCCATCACACTGCTCCATTCTGCCTTACCACTGCTCCATTGTGCCATCACACAGCTTCATTGTTCTCTCACACTTCTCTTTGTGCCCTCACACTGCTCCATTGTGTCATCACTCTGCTCCATTGTGCCATCAGAGTGCTCCATTGCATTATCACACTGCTACATTGTGTCATCAAACTGCTCCACTCTGCCCTCACACTGCTCAATTGTGCCCTTTGTTGCTCCATTTTGCCATCAAACTGCTCCATTGTGCCCACATAGTGCTTCATTTTGCCCTCACAGTGCTCAATTGTGACATCACAGTGCTCCATTTTGTCATCACACTGCTCCATTGTGTCATCACACTGCTCTGTTGTGCCCTCACACTGCTCCATTGTGTCATCACATGGCTACTTTGAGCCATCACACTCCTCCACTGTGCCCTCACACTGCTGCGTTGTGTCCTCACAGTGCTCTATTGTGCCCTCACCCTGCTCCATTTGGTAATCGCACAGCTCATTTGTGTCATCACATTGCTCCATTTTGCCTCACGCTGCTCCATTATCTCCTCACACTGCTCCATTGTTCCAACAAACTGCTCCATTGTGCCATCACGCTGCTCCCTTGTGTCAACACACTGCTCAATGGTGCCCTCACCCTGTTCCCTTGTGTCATCACACTGCTCCATTCTGCCTCACCACTGCTCCATTGTGCCATCACACAGCTTCATTGTTCCCTCACACTGCTCTTTGTGCCATCACACTGCTCCATTGTGTCATCACTCTGCTCCATTGTGCCATCAGAGTGCTCCATTGCATTATCACACTGCTACATTGTGTCATCAAACTGCTCCACTCTGCCCTCACACTGCTCAATTGTGCCCACACAGTGCTTCATTTTGCCTTCACAGTGCTCAATTTTGACATCACACTGCTCCATTGTGTCATCACATGGCTACTTTGAGCCATCACACTCCTCCATTGTGCCCTCACACTGCTGCGTTGTGTCCTCACAGTGCTCTATTGTGCCCTCACCCTGCTCCATTTGGTAATCACACTGCTCATTTGTGTCATCACATTCCTCCATTTTGCCCTCACGCTGCTCCATTATCTCCTCACACTGCTCCATTTATCCAACACACTGCTCCATTGTGCCAACACGCTGCTCCATTGTGTCACCACACTGCTCAATGATGCCCTCACCCTGCTCCATTGTGTCATCACACTGCTCTATTGTGTCATCACACTGCTCCATTGTGCCCTCACACTGTTCCATTGTGCAATCACTCAGCTCCATTGTTCCTTCACACTACTCCATTGTGTCCTCACACTGGTCTATTGCATCATCACTCTGCTCCATTGTACACTCACCCTGCTCATTTGAGTCATCACTCTACTCCATTGTGCCCTCACTCTGCTCCATGGTGTCCTCACACTGCTTCCTTTTGTCATAACACTGCTCCATTGTGTTATCACGATGCTAAATTGTGACATCACACTGCTCCATTGTGCACTGACACTGCTCCACTGTGCCATCACACTGCTCCATTGTGTCATCACACTGCTCCTTTGTGTCATCACAATGCTCCAATGTGCCATCATACTGCTCCATTTCATCATCACACTGCTCGATTTTGTCATCAAATTGTTTCCAATTTGCCCTCATTTTGCTACTTTGTGTGCTCCCAGTGCTCCATTTTGCCATTACACTGCTCCATTGTGTCAACACTCTGCTGCATTGTGTCATTACCCTGCTCCATTGTGCCATCACAATGCTCCATTGTGCCCTCACAGTGCTTTGTTGTGTCCTCACACTATGGTATTGTGATCTCACAGTGCTCCGTTGTCCCCTCACACTGCTACATTGTGCCCTCACACTGTCCCAGTGTGTCATCATCCTGCTCAATTTTGTCATCACACTACTCCACAGTGTCATCACACTGCCCCACTGTGCCCTCCCACTGCTCCACTGGGCCTTCACGCTGCCGCATTGTGCCCTCACACTCCTATGTTGTGTCCTCACATTGCTCCATTATGTCATCATGCTGATCCATTGTGTCATCACACTTCTACATTTTGCCCACATGTTGCTCCATTTTGCCCTCACTCTGCTCCTTTGTGCCATCACACTGCTCAATTGTGCCATCATACTGCTCCATTGTGGCATCACACTGCTCCATTGTGCCCTCACACTGTTCCATTGTGCCATCACACTGCTCCACTGTGCCATCACCATGCTCCATTGGGTCAACACACTGCTCCATTGTGCCCTCACACTGCACATTGTGTCATCACACTGCTCAACTGTGTCATTTCACTGCTCCATTGTGCCCTCACACTGCTCCATTGTGCCATCACACAGCTCCAGTATGCACTCACACTGCTCCTTTCTGACATAACACTGCCCATTGTGTCATCACACTGCTCCGTTGTGCCCTCACACCGCTCTATTGTGTCATCACATGGCTACTTTGAGTCATCACACTCCTCCATTTTGCCCTCACACTGCTGCATTGTGTCCTCATAGTGCTCTATTGTGCCCTCGCCCTGCTTGATTTGGTAATCGCACTGCTCATTTGTGTCATCACATTGCTCCATTGTGCCCTCATGCTGCTCCATTTTCTCTTCACACTGCTCATTTGTGCCATCACACTGCTCCATTGTGTCACTATACTGCTCAATGATGCCCTCACCCTGCTCCATTGTGTCACCACACTGCTGCCTTGTGTCATCACACTGCTCCATTGTGCCCTCACACTGCTCCATTGTTCCAACACACTGCTCCTTTGTGCCATCACGCTGCTCCGTTGTATCAGCACACTGCTCAATGATGCCCTCACCCTGCTCCATTGTGTCATCACACAGCTACTTTGAGCAATCACACTGTCCCAGTGTCTCATCACCCTGCTCAATTTTGTCATCACACTGCTCCACAGTGTCATCACACTGCCCAACTGTGCCCTCCCACTGCTCCACTGGACGCTCGCACTGCTGCATTGGGCTCTCACACGCCTACATTGTGTCCTCACATTGCTCCATTATGTCATCATGCTGATCCATTGTGTCATCACACTTCTACATTTTGCCCACATGCTGCTCCATTGTGCCCTCACTCTGCTCCTTTGTGCCATCACACTGCTCCATTGTGCAAACATACTGCTCCACTGTGGCATCACACTGTGCCATTGTGCCCTCACACTGGTCCATTATGTACTCACTGCTCCATTGTGTCATCACATTGCTCCATTGTGTCATCCCTCTACTCCATTGTGCCCTCACTGCTCCATTGTGTCCTCACACTGCTTCATTTTGTCAAAATGCTGCTCAACTGTGTCATCACGATGCTACATTGTGACATCACGCTGCTCCAGTGTGCCATCACACAGCTCCATTTTGCACTCAGACTGCTCATTTGTGTCATCTCATGGCTCCATTTTGTAATCACACTGCTCCATTGTTCCCTCACACTGCTCTATTTCTCCCACACACTACTCCATTCTGTCATCACTCAGCTCTATTTTGCCATACACTGCTTCATTGTGCCCTCACAGTGCTGCATTGTGCCCTTACACTGCTCCATTTTTTCATCACACTGCTCAATTGTGCCATCAAACTGCTCCACTCTGCCCTGACACTGCTGAATTGTGCCCTTTTTTGCTCCATTTTGCCATCACACTGCCCCATTGTGCCCTCATAGTGCTCCATTGTGCCCTCACAGTGCTGAATTGTGACATCACACTGCTCCATTGTGTCCCCACACTGCTTTATTTTGTCATAACGCCTCTACATTATGTCATCACGATGCTACATTGTGTCCTCACACTGCTCCATTTTCTCTTCACACTGCTCCATTGTGCCATCACACGACTCCATTGTGCACTCCCATTGCTCATTTTTGTCATCACACGGCTCCATTGTGTGATCACACTGCTCCATTTTTCCCTCACAATGCTCTATTTTCCCCTCACACTGCTCAATTGTGTCATCACTATGCTCTATTTTGCCATCACACTGCTCCATTTTGCCCTCACAGTGCTGTATTGTGCCATCACACTGCTCCATTGTGTCATCACCCTGCTCCCTTGTGCCAACTCACTGCTTCATTGTGCCCTCACAGTGCTCCATTTTGCCCTCACACTGTTCCATTGTGCCATCACACTGCTCCATTGTGCCATCACTCTGCTCCATTGTGTCACCGCACTGCTCAATTATGCCATCACTCTGCTGCATTGTGTCATCACAGTGATCTATTGTGTCATTACACTTCCCCATTGTGCCCTCACACATGGCTCCATTTTTCCCTCACACTACTCCATTTTGCCCTCACACTGGTCCATTTTGTCATAACACTGCTCCATTGTGTCATCACACTGCTCCATTGTGCCATCACACTGCTCCATTGTGAACTCACCCTGCTCCATTTTGCCATCACTCTACTCCAATGTGTCCTCACACCGCTCCATTGTTTTCTCACACTGCTTAATTTTGTCATAGCATTTCTCCATTGTGTCAACACGATTCTACATTGTGAACTCACACTGCTCCATTGTGCCCTGACACTGCTCCATTGTGCCATCACACTGCTCCTTTTGTGTCATCACACTGCTCCATTTTGTCATCACAATGCTCCAATGCGCCATCTTACGGCTCCATTTCATCATCACACTTCTCGATTTTGTCATCAAACTGCTCCACTCTGCACTCACGTGGCTCAATTGTGCCCTCAGGCTGCTCCATTGTACCATTGCACTGCTCCATTGTGTGGTCACAGTGCTCAATTGTGCACTCACACTTCTCCATTGTGACATCACATTGTTCCATTTTTCATCACACTGCTTCACTGTGTCATCACACTGCTCTTTGTGCCCTCAAACTGCTCAAATGTGCCCACACACTGTTCCATTGTGCTCCCCTGTGCCCTCACCCTGCTCCATTGGGCCCTCACACTGCTCCATTTTGCCCTCACACTGCTCCATTTCATCATCAAACTGTTCGATTTTGTCATCAAACTGCTCCACACTGCCCTCACACTGCTCAATTGTGCCCTCATGCTGCTACATTGTGCCATCACACTGCTCCATTGTGCCCTCACAGTGCTCCATTGTGCACTAACAGTTCTCCATTGTGACATCACACTACTCCATTTTTTCATCACACTGCTTCACTGTGTCGTCACACTGCTCCTTTGTGCCCTCACACTGCTAAATTGTGCCCACACGCTGCTCCGTTGTGCCATCACACTGCTCCTTTGTGCCCTCACCCTGCTCCTTGTGCCCTCACAGTGCTCTATTGTGCCCTCACACTGCTCCATTTTGTCATCACACGGATCATTTGTGCCATCACACTCCTCCATTGTGCCATCACACTGCTCCATTGTGCCCTCACGCTGCTCCATTTTGCCCTCACACTCCTCCATTGTGCCATCACACTGCTCCATTGTGCCCTCACGCTGCTCCATTGTGCCCTCACAGTGCTCTATTGTCCCATCACCCTGCTCCATTTTGTCATCACACTGCTCCTTTCTGTCATCACACAGCTCCATTGTGCCCTCACACTCCTCCATTGTGCCCTCACGCTGCTCCATTTTCTCCTCACACTGCTCCATTTTGCCATCACACTGCTCCTTTGTGCCATCACACTGCTCCATTGTGCCATCACACTACTCCATTGTGCTCTCACGCTGCTCCATTTCGTTCTCACACTGCTCCATAGTGTCATGACACTGCTCCGTTGGACCCTCAGCCTGCTCAATTGTGCCTTCACTCTGTTACTTTGTTTTTGCACCCTGGTCCATTGCTCCCACACACTGCTCCATGGTGCCCTCACTCTGCTCCATTGTGCCATCATACTACTGTTTTTGTCATCACTCGGCTCCATTGTGTCATCACACTGCTCCATTGTTCCCTCACACTGCTCTATTTTGCCCTCACACTGCTCCATTGTGTCATCACTCTGCTCTATTTTGCGACCACTCTGCTCCATTGTGCCCTCACAATGCTGCATTGTGCCCTCACACTGCTCCATTGTTTCATCACACTGCTCCATTGTGCCATCGCACTGCTCCATTGTGCCCTTACATTGCTCAATTGTTTTCGCATCCTGGTCCATTGCTCCCACACACTGCTCCATGGTGCCCTCACTCTGCTCCATTGTGTGCCATCATACTACTGTTTTTGTCATCACTCGGCTCCATTGTGTCATCACACTGCTCCATTGTTCCCTCACACTGGTCAATTTTGTCCTCACACTGCTCCACTGTGTCATCACTCCACTCTATTTTGTGACCACACTGCTCCATTGTGCTCTCACAATGCTGCATTGTGCCCTCACACTGCTCCATTATTTCATCACACTGCTCCATTGTGCCCTTACATTGCTCCATTGTGCCCTCACAGTGTTCCATTGTGCCATCACACTGCTCCATTGTGCCATCATCCTGCTCCACTTTGTCAACACACTGCTCAATTGTGCCCTCACAATGCTCCATTGTGTCATGACATTGCTCAATTGTGTCATCTCACTGCTCCATTGTGCCCTCACACTGTTCCATTGTGCCATCACATGGCTCCATTATGCACTCACAATACTCCCTTATGTCATCACTCTGCTCCATTGTGTCATCACAGTCCTATATTGTTCCATCACTATGCTCCATTGTGCCCTCCCACTGCTACACTGTGTCATCACTCTGCTCCATGGTGCTATCACACTGCTCCATTGTGCCCTCACTCTGCTCAATTGTGCTCTCACGCAGATCCAATGTGCAAACACACTGCACCATTGTGCCCTCACACTGCTTCATTGTGCCATCACACTGCTCCATTGCCTCATCACTCTGCTCCATTATGCCATCACACTGCTCCATTTTGCCCTCACGCTGCTCCATTGTGCCAGCTCAGTGCTCTGTTGTGCCCTCGCAGTGCTCCAATTTGCCCTCACTTTGCTAATTCTTACCCTCACAGTGCTCCATTGTGACATTACATTGCTCCATTGTGTCATCACTCAGCTCCAATGTGTCATTACACAGCTCCATTGTGCCCTCACATTGCTCCATTGTGCCCTCACACTGCTCTATTGTGTCCTCACACTGAGCCATTGTGATCTCACAGTGCTCAATAGTGCCCTCACAATGCTACATTGTGCCAATACACTACTCTATTGTGTCATCACACTGCTCCATAGTGTCATCACTCTGCTCCATCGTGCCCTCACACTGCTCCACTTTGCCCTCACACTGCTGCATTGTGCCCTCACACTCCTCCATTGTGTCCTCACACTGCTCCAATGTGTCATCATGCTGCCTCATTTTGTCATCACACTTCTACATTGTGTCCACACCCTGCTCTATTGTGCCCTCACACTGCTCCTTTGTGCCATCACAATGATCCATTGTGCCCTCACATTGGTACACTGTGTCCCCACACTGCTCCATTGTGTCATCACACTTCTCCATTGTGTCATCATGCTGCTCCATTGTGTCATCATGCTTCTACATTGTGCCCACATGCTGCTCCATTGTGCTCACACACTGCTCATTTGTGCCATCACACTGCTCCATTGTGGCATCATACTGCTCCATTGTGGCATCACACTGCTCAATTTTGCCCTCACACTAGTCCATTGTGTCATTACACTGCTCCATTGTGCCATCACACTGCTCTGTTCTGCATTCACCCTGCTCCATTGTGTCATCACTCTGCTCCGTTGTGCCCACATACTGCTCCATTGTGTCCTCACACTGCTTCATTTTGTCATCATGCTGCTCAATTTTGTCATCACAATGCTACATTGTGACCACACGCTGCTCCATTGTGCCCCGACACTGCTCCATTGGGCCAAAACACGGCTCCATTATGCATTCACACTGCTCAATTTTGTCATCACATGGCTCCATTTTGTCATCACAATGCTCCATTGTTCCCTCAGTCACTGCTCTATTTTGACCACACACTGCTCAAATATATCATTGCTCTGCTCTATTTTGCCATCACACTGCTCCATTGTGCCCTCACAGTGCTGTATTGTGCCCTCACACTGCTAAATTGTGTCATCACACTGCTCCATTGTGCCATCACAGTGCTCCATTGTGCCCTCACAGTGCTCCATTGTGCCCTCACACTGTTCCATTGTGCCATCTCTCTGCTCCATTGTGCCATCACGCTGCTCCATTGGTTCACCACAGTGCTCCACTGTGCCCTCACACTGATCCATTGTGTCATACACTGCTCCATTGTGTCATCATACTGCTCCATTCTGCCTTACCACTGCTCCATTGTGCCATCACACAGCTCCATTGTTCCCTCACACTGCTCATTTGTGCCCTCACACTGCTCCATTGTGTCGTCACTCTGCTCCATTGTGCCATCAGTGTGCTCCATTGCATTAACACAGTGCTACATTTTGTCATCAAACTGCTACACTCTGCCCTCACAATGCTCAATTGTGCCCTTTGTTGCTCCATTTTGCCATCACACTGCTCCATTGTGCCCACACAGTGCTTCATTTTGCCCTCACAGTGCTCAATTGTGACATCACACTGCTCCATTTTGTCATTACTCTGCTCCATTTTGTCATCACACTGCTCTGTTGTGCCCTCACACTGCTCCATTGTATTATCACATGGCTACTTTGAGCCATCACACTCCTCCATTGTGCCCTCACACTGGTGCATTCGGTCCTCACAGTGCTCTATTGTGCCCTCACCCTGCTCCATTTGGTAATTGCCCTGCTCATTTGTGTCATCACATTGCCCCATTGTGCCCTCACACTTCTCCATTATCTCCTCACACTGCTCCATTTATCCAACACACTGTTCCATGGTGCCATCACGCTGCTCCATTGTGTCACCACACTGCTCAATGTTGCTCTCACCCTGCTCCATTGTGTCATCACACTGCTCCATTGTGCCCTCACACTGCTCCATTGTGCCATCACTCAGCTCCATTGTTCCCTCAGACTACTCCATTGTGCCCTCACACTGGTCTATTACATCATCACACTGCTCCTTTGTGAAATCACACTGTCCCTTGTGCACTAACCCTGCTCATTTGAGTCATCACTATACTCCATTGTGCCCTCACACTGCTCCATGGTGTCCTCACACTGCTTCCTTTTGTCATAACACTGCTCCATTGTGTCATCACGATGCTAAATTGTGACATCACACTGCTGCATTGTGCCCTGACACAGTTCCACTGTGCCATCACACTGCTCCATTGTGTCATCACTATGCTCCTTTGTGTCATCACTATGCTCCAATGTGCCATCACACTGCTCCATTTCATCATCACACTGCTTGATTTTGTCATCAAATTGCTCCAATTTGCCGTCAGTTTGCTAATTTGTGTGCTCCCAGTGCTCCATTTTGCCATTACACTGCTCCATTATGTCAACACTCTGCTACATTGTGTCATTACCCTGCTCCATTGTGGCAACACAATGCTCCATTTTGCCCTCACACTGCTTTATTGTGTCCTCACACTATGGTATTGTGATCTCACAGTGCTCCATTTTTCCCTCACACTGCTACATTGTGCCCTCACACTGTCCCACTGTGTCATCACCCTGCTCAATTTTGTCATCACACTGATCCACAGTGTCATCACACTGCCCCCCATTGTGCCCTACCACTGCTCCACTGGGCCCTTGCGCTGCTGCATTGGGCCCTCACACTCCTATGTTGTGTCCTCACATTGCTCCATTATGTCATCATGCTGATCCATTGTGTCATCACACTTCTACATTTTGCTCACATGTTGCTCCATTGTGCCCTCACTCTGCACCTTTGTCCCATCACCCTGCTCCTTTGTGCCATCATAATGCTCCATTGTGGCATCACACTGCTCCATTGTGCCCTCACACTGTTCCATTGTGCCATCACACTGCTCCATTTTGCCATCACCATGCTCCATTGTGTCAACACACTGCTCCATTGTGCCCTCACACTGCACCATTGTGTCATCACGCTGCTCAATTGTGTCATCTCACTGCTCCGTTGTGCCCTCAAACTGCTCCATTTTGCCATCACACTGCTCCATTATGCACCTACACTGCTCCTTTCTGACATAACACTGCGCCATTGTCTCATCACACTGCTCCGTTGTGCCGTCACACCACTCCATTGTGTCATCACATGGCTATTTTGAGCCATCACAGTCCTCCATTTTGCCCTCACACTGCTGCATTGTGTCCTCACAGTGCTCTATTGTGCCCTCACCCTGCTCAATTTGGTAATCGCACTGCTCATTTCTGTCATCACATTGCTCCATTGTGCCCTCACGCTGCTCCATTTTCTCCTCACCCTGCTCCATTGTTCTAACACACTGCTCCACTGTGCCATCATGCTGCTCCATTTTGTCACCACACTGCTCAATTATGTCCTCACCCTGCTCCATTGTGTCATCACACGGCTATTTTGAGCAATCACACTCCTCCATTGTGCCCTCACACTGCTAAATTGTGCCCTCACACTCTCCCAGTGTCTCATCACCCTGCTCAATTTTGTCATCACAGAGCTCCACAGTGTCATCACACTGCCCCATTGTGCCCTTCCACTGCTCCACTGGGCCCTTGCGCTGCTGCATTGGGCCCTCACACTCCTACGTTGTGTCCTCACATTGCTCCATTATGTCATCATGCTGATCCATTGTGTTATCACACTTCTACATTTTGCCCACATGCTGCTCCATTATGCCCTCACTCTGCTTCTTTGTGCCATCACACTGCTCCATTGTGCCATCATACTGCTCCATTTTGGCCTCACACTGCTCCATTGTGGCCTCACACCGTTCCATTGTGCCATCACACTGCTCCATTGTGCCATCACCATGCTCCATTGTGTCAACACACTGCTCCATTGTGCCCTCACAGTGCACCATTGTGTCATCATACTGCTCCATTTTCCATCACACTGCTCCATTGTGCACTCACACTGCTCCATTGTGTCATCCCTTTGCTCCAATGTGCCCTCACTGCTACGTTGTGTCCTCACACTGCTTCATTTTGTCATAACGCTTCTCAATTGTGTCATCACGATGCTACACTTTGACATCATGCTCCTTCATTGTTCCCTGACACTACTCCCTTGTGCCATCACACAGCACCATTTTGCATTCACACTGCTCATTTCTGTCATCACACAGCTCCATTTTGTAATCACACTGCTCCCTTGTTCCCTCACACTGCTCTATTTCTCCCTCACACTACTCCATTCTGTCATCACTCAGCTCTATTTTGCCATACACTGCTCCATTGTGCCCTCACAGTGCTGCATTGTGCCCTTACACTGCTCCATTTTCTCATCCCACTGCTCAATTGTGCCATCACACTGCTCAATTGTGCCATCACCATGCTTCATTGTGTCAACATACAGTTCCATTGTGCCCTCACACTGCTCCATTGTGTCATCACACTGCTCAATTGTGTCATCTCACTGCTCCATTGTTCCCTTGCACTGCTCCATTGTGCCATCACATGGCTCCATTATGCACTCACACTGCTCCTTTGTGTCATAACACTGCTCCATTGTGTCATCACACTGCTCCATTATTCCCTCACAGTGCTCCATTGTGCCTTCACACTGCTTCATTGTGTCATCACTCTGCTCCATTGCGCCATCACACTGCTATGTTGTGCCATCACAATGCTACATTGTGTCATCACAGTGCTCCATTGTTCTCTCAAACTGCTCCATTGGGCCCTCACTCTTCTCCATTGTGCCATCACACTACTCATTTTTGTCATCACATTGCTATATTGTGCCCTCACACTGCTACACTCTGCCCTCACGCAGCTCAATTGTCACAACACACTGAGGTATTGTGCCCTCACACTACTCCATTCTGCCATCACACTGCTCCATTTTGTCATCACACTGCTCCATTGCATCATCACTCTGCTCCATTCTGCCGTCACACTGCTCCATTGTGCCTTCTCACTGCTCTCCTTTGCCCACACAGTGCTCCAATTTGCCCTCACTTTGCTACTTTGTGCCCTCACAGTGCTCCATTGTGACATTACACTGTTCCACTTTGTCATCACTCAGTTCCTTCGTGTCATTACATTGTTCCATTATGCCCTCACAATGCTCCATTATGCCATCACACTACTTTTTGTCATCACATTGCTATATTCTGCCCTCACATTGCTCCACTGTGCCCTCACCCAGCTCCATTGTGCCAACACACTGAGCCATTGTGCCCTCACACTACTAAATTTTGCCATCACACTGCTCCATTGCTTCATCAATCTGCTCCATTTTGCCCCATTGTGCCCTCATGCTGCTCCATTGTGCCATCTCACTGCTCCCCTTTGCCCTCACAATGCTCCAATTTGCCCTCACTTTGCTACTTTGTGCCCTCACAGTGCTCCATTGTGACATTACACTGCTCCATTGTGTCATCACTCACTTCCTTTGTGTCATTACACTGCTCCATTGTGCCCTCACACTGCTCTACTGTGTTGTCACACTGCACTATTGTGATCTCACAGTGCTCCATTGTGCCCTCACAATGCTCCATTGTGCCCTCACACTGCTCAATTGTGTCATCACACTGCTCCATAGTGCCATCACACTGCTGCATTGTGCTGTCACACTGCTCCACTGTTCCCGCACGCTGCTCAATTTTTCCCACACACTCATCCACTGTGTCCTCACACTGCTCCATTTTGTCATCAGGCTGCTCCATTGTGTCATCACGCTTCTACATTGTGCCCACACGCTGCTCCATTGTGCCCTCACTCTGCTCCTTTGTGACAACACAATGCTCCATTGTGCCCTCACACAGGTCCATTGTGTCCTCACACTGCTTCATTGTGTCATCACACTTCTCTGTTGTGTCATCATGCTGCTCCATTGTGTCATAATGCTTCTAATTTGTGCCCACACGCTGCTCCATTGTGCCCTCACACTGCTCCTTTGTGCTATCACACTACTACATTGTGCCATCATTCTGCTGCATTGTGGCATCACACTGTTCAATTGTGCCCTCACACTGCTCCATTGTGCCAACTCACTGCTCCATTGTGCCCACACAATGCTCCAATTTGCCCTCACTTTGCTACTTTGTGCCCTCACAATGCTACATTATGTCATTACCCTGCTCTATTGTGCCCTCACAATTCTCCATTGTGTCCTCACACTGCTCTATTGTATCCTCACACTGCACCATTCTGATCTCACAGTGCTCTGTTGTGCCCTCACACTGCTAAATTTTTCCCACACACTGGTCCATTGTGTCATCACCCTGCTCAATTTTGTCATCACACTGCCCCATAATGTCCGCACACTTCCCCATTATGCCCACACAATGCTCACTTGTGCCTTCACACTGCTCCATAGTGTGATCACACTGCTCCATTGTGCCCTCCCAATGCTCCATTGTGTCATTACTCTGCTCAATTATGTCATCTCAATGCTCCATTGTGCCCTCACACTGCTCCATTATACCATTTCCTGACTCTATTATGCACTCACAGTGCTCCTTTGTGTCACACTGCTCCATTGTTCCCTCACATTGTTCTATTGTGCCCTCTCACTGCTCCATTGTGTCATCACTCTGCTCCTTTGTGCCATCACACTGCCCCATTGTGCCCTCACACTGCTCCATTGTGCCCTCACACTATTCCATTGTGTCATCACCCTTCTCCATTGTGTCATCATGCTGGTCTCTTGTGTCATCATGCTTCTACGTTGTGCCCACACGCTTCTACGTTGTCCCCACATGCTGCTCCATTGTGTCCTCACACTGCTCCTTTCTTCCATCACACTGCTCCATTGTGCTATCATACTGCTCCATTGTGGCAACACACTGCTCCATTGTGTCATCACTCTGATCCATTGTGCCATCATCCTGCTACATTGTGCTATCACACTGCTCCATTTTGTCATCGCAATGCTCCATTGTGCCTTCACACTGCTCCATTGTGCCCTCACATTGCTCCATTGTGCCCTCAAACTGCTCAATTTTCCCTTCACTCTGCTCCATTGTGCCATCACACTACTCGTTTGTGTCATGACATTGCTATATTGTGCCATCACCCTGCTCCATTGTGCCCTCACGCAGCTCCACTGTACCAACACACTGCCCCATTGTGCCCTCACACTGCTCCATTGTTCAATCACACTCCTCCATTCCATCATCAGTCTGCTTCTTTGTGCCCTCAAACTGCTCCATTGTGTCCTCACACTGCTTCATTTTGTCATCATGCTGCTCCCTTTGGTCATCCCGATGCTACATTTTGACCTCACGCTGCTCCATCGTGCCCTGACACTGCTCCATTGTGTCACATCTCTGCTCCATTATGCCATCAGACTGCTCCATTGCATTATTACCCTGCTCCATTGTGTCATCAAACTGCTCCACTCTGCCCTGATACTGCCCAATTGTGCCATTTTTTGCTCCATTTTGCCATCACACTGCTCCATTGTGCCATCACAGTGCTGAATTGTGACATCACACTGTTCCATTGTGTCCTCACACTGCTTCATTTTGTCATAACGATGCTACATTTTGTCCTCACACTGCTCCATTTTGTCCTCACACTGCTCCATTGTGCCATCACATGACTCCATTGTGCACTCCCATTGCTCAATTTTATCATCACATGGCTCCATTGTGTGATCACACTGCTCCATTTTTCCCTCACAATGCTCTATTTTGCCATCACACTGCTCCATTGTACCCTCACAGTGCTGTATTGTGCCATCACACAGCTCCATTGTGTCATCATCCTGTTCCCTTGTGCCAACTCACTGCTCCATTATGCCTTCACAGTGCTCCATTTTGTCCTCACACTGTTCCATTATGCCATCACACTGTTCCATTGTGCCAACACTCTGATCCATTGTGTCACCACACTGCTCAATTATGCCGTCACCCTGCTCCATTGTGTCATCACAGTGATCTATTGTGTCATTACACTGCTCCATTGTGCCCTCACACTGCTCCATTGTGCACTCACCCTGCTCAATTGTGTCATCACTCTCTACTGTGTCCTCATACTGCTCCATTGTGCCCTCACACTGCTCCATTTTGCCATCTCACTGCTCCCCTGTGCCCTCACAGTGCTCCAGTTTGCCCTCACTTTGATACTTTGTGCCCTCACAGTGCTCAATTGTGACATTACACTGCTCCATTGTGTCATCACTCAGTTCCTTTGTGTCATTACAGTGCTCCATTGTGCCCTCACAATGCTCCATTGTGCCCTCACACTTCTTTATTGTGTCATCACACTGTGCCATTGTGATCTCACAGTGCTCCATTGTGCCCTCACAATGCTCCATTGTGCCCTCATACTGCTCAATTGTGTCATCACACTGCTCCACAGTGTCATCACACATTGCTATATTGTGCCATCACCCTGCTCCATTGTGCCCTCACGCAGCTCCATTGTTCCAACACAGTGCACCATTGTGCCCACACACTGTTCCATTGTGCCATCACACTCCTCCATTGCATCATCACTCTGCTCTATTGTGCCCTCAAACTGCTGCATTGTGTCCTCACACTGCTTCATTTTGTCATCATGCTGCTCCCTTTGGTCATCCTGATGCTACATTTTGACCTCACGCTGCTACATTGTGCCCTCACACTGCTCCATTGTGCCATCACATGGCTTCATTGTGCACTCACACTGCTCAATTGTGTCAACACATAGCTCCATTGGGTCATTACACTGCTCCATTATTCCCTCACACTGCTCTATTCTGCCCTCACACTGCTCAAATGTGTCATCACTCTGCTCTATTTTGCCACCACACTGCTCCATTGTGCCCTCACAGTGCTATATTGCACCCTCACCCTGGTCAATTGTGTCATCACCTGCTCCATTGTGCCATCCCACTGCTCCATTGTGCCCTCACATTGCTCCATTGTGCCCTCACAGTGCTCCATTTCACCCTCACACTGCTCCATTTTGTCATCACACAGATCCATTGTGCCATCACTCTGCTCCATTGTGCCATCACACTGCTCCATTGTGTCATAACACTGCTCCATTGTTGCATCACACTGCTCCATTGCATCATCACACTGCTCCATTTTATCATCACTCTGCTCCATTCTGCCATTACAGTGCTCCATTGTGCCCTCACAGTGCTATATTGTACCCTAACACTGGTCAATTATGTCATCACACTGCTCCATAGTGCCATCACGCTGCTCCATTGTACCCTCACAGTGCTCCATTGTGCCAATTCACTGCTCCATTGTGCCCTCACAGTGCTCTAATTTGCCCTCAATTTGCTACTTTGTGCGCTCTCAGTGCTCCATTTTGCCATTACACTGCTCCATTGTGTCTACACTCTGCTACATTGTGTCATTACCCTGCTACATTGTGCCCTCACAATGCTCCATTGTGCACTCACCCTGCTCATTTGAGTCATCACTCTACTCCATTGTGACCTCACACTGCTCCATTGTGGCATCACACTGCTCCATTGTGTCAACACACTGCTCCATTGTGTCATGACATGGCTACTTTGAGCCATCACACTCCTCCATTGTGCCCTCACACTGCTGCATTATGTCCTCACAGTGCTCTATTGTGCCCTCACCCTGCTCCATTTGGTAATCGCACTGCTCATTTGTGTCATCTCACTACTCCATTGTGCCCTCACAGTGCTCCATTTTGCCCTCACACTGTTCAATTGTGCCATCACACTGCTGCATTGTGCCAACACGCTGCTCTATTGTGTCACCACACTGCTCAATGATGCCCTCACCCTGCTCCATTGTGCACTCACCCTGCTCAATTGAGTCATCACGCTACTCCATTGTGCACTCACCATGCTCATTTGAGTCATCACTCTACTCCATTGTGAATTCACACTGCTCCATTGTGCCATCACACTGCTCCATTCTGTCATCACACTGTTCCTTTGTGTCATCACAATGCTCCAATGTGCCATCACATTCCTCCATTTCATCATCACACTGCTCGATTTTGTCATCAAACTGCTTCAATTTGCCCTGTTTGCTACTTTGTGCGCTCCCAGTGCTCCATTTTGCCATTACACTGCTCCAGTGTGTCAACACTCTGCTACATTGTGTCATTACACTGCTCCATTGCGCCATCACAATGCCCTGTTCTGCCCTCAGAATGCTTTATTGTTTCCTCACACTATGCTATTGTGATCTCACAGTGCTCCGTTGTCCCCTCACACTGCTACATTGGGCCCTCACACTGTCCCAGTGTGTCATCACCCTGCTCAATTTTGTCATTACACTGCCCGATTGTGCCCTCCCACTGCTCCACTGGGCCCTCACGCTGCTGCATTGGGCCCTCACACTCCTATGCTGTGTCCTCACATTGCTCCATTATGCCATCATGATGATCCATTGTGTCATCACACTTCTACATTTTGCCCACATGTTGCTCCATTGTGCCCTCACTCTTCTCCTTTGTGCCATCACACTGCTCCATTGTGCCCTCACACTGTTCCATTGTGCCATCACACTGCTCCATTGTGTCATCACCATGCTCTATTGTGTCAACACACTGCTCCATTGTGCCCTCACAGTGCACCATTGTGTCATCACACTGCTCAATTGTGTCATCTCACTGCTCCATTGTGCCCTCACACTGCTCCATTGTGCCATCACATGGCTCCATTATGCATTCACACTGCTCCTTTGTAACATAACACTGCTCCATTCTGTCATCACACTGCTCCATTGTGCCCTCACACTGCTCCATTGTGTCATCACATGGCTACTTTGAGCCATCACACTCCTCCAATTTGCCCTCTCACTGCTGCATTGTGTCCTCACAGTACTCTATTGTGCCCTCAACCTGCTCCATTTGGTAATCGCACTGCTCATTTCTGTCATCACATTGCTCCATTGTTCCAACACACTGCTCCATTGTGCCATCACACTGCTCCATTGTGTCACCACACTGCTCAATGTTGCCCTCACCCTGCTCCATTGTGTCATCACACGGCTACTTTGAGCAATCACACCCCTCCATTGTGCCCGCTCACTTCTACATTGTGCCCTCACAGTGTCCCAGTGTCTCATCACCCTGCTCAATTTTGTCATCACAGTGCTCCACAGCGTCATCACACTGCCCCATTGTGCCCTCCCACTGCTCCACTGGGCCCTTGCGCTGCTGCATTCGGCCCTCACACTCCTCCATTGTGTCCTCACTCTGCTCCATTGTGTCATCATGCTGCCTCATTGTGTCATCACACTTCCACATTGTGCCCACGCCCTGCTCTATTGTGCCCTCACAATGCACTTTTGTGCCATCACAATGCTCCATTGTGCCCTCACATTGGTACACTGTGTCCCCACCTTGCTCCATTGTGTCATCACGCTTCTCCATTGTGTCATCATGCTGCTCCATTGTGTCATCATGATTCTCCATTGTGCCCACACGCTGCTCCATTGTGCCCACACACCGCTCATATGTGCCATCACACTGCTCCATTGTGGCATCATACTGCTCCATTGTGGCATCACACTGCTCAATTTTGCCCTCACACTAGTCCATTGTGTCATTACACTGCTCCATTGTGCCATCACACTGCTCTGTTCTGCATTCACCCTGCTCCATTGTGTCATCACTCTCCTCCATTGTGCCCTCATACTGCTCCATTGTGTCCTCACATTGCTTCATTTTGTCATCATGCTGCTACATTTTCTCATCACGATGCTACATTGTGACCTCACGCTGCTCCATTATGCCCAGGCACTGCTCCATTGGGGCAAAACATGGCTCCATTGTGCATTCACACTGCTCAGTTGTGTCATCACACGGCTCCATTGTGTCATCACAATGCTCCATTGTTCCCTCAGTCACTGCTCTATTCTGACCACACACTGCTCAAATATATCATCACTCTGCTCTATTTTGCCATCACACTGCTCCATTGTTCCCTCACAGTGCTGTATTGTGCCCTCACACTGCTAAATTCTGTCATCACACTGCTCCATTGTGCCATCACACTGCTCCATTGTGCCCTTACAGTGCTCCATTGTGCCCTCACACTGTTCCATTGTGCCATATCTCTGCTCCATTGTGCCATCACGCTGCTCCATTGGTTCACCATAGTGCTCCACTGTGCCCTCACACTGATCCATTGTGTCATCACACTGCTCCATTGTGTCATCATACTGCTCCATTCTGCCTTATCACTGCTCCACTGTGCCATCACACAGCTTCATTGTTCCCTCACACTGCTCATTTGTGCCCTCACACTGCTCCATTTTGTCATCACTCTGCTCCATTGTGCCATCAGAGTGCTCCATTGCATTAACACAGTGCTAGATTTTGTCATCAAACTGCTCTACTCTGCCCTCACACTGCTCAATTGTGCCCTTTGTTGCTCCATTTTGCCATCACACTGCTCCATTGTTCCCACACAGTGCTTCATTTTGCCCTCACAGTGCTCAATTGTGACATCACACTGCTCGATTTTGTCATCATACTGCTCCATTGTGTCATCACACTGCTCTATTGTGCCCTCACACTGCTCCATTGTGTCATCACATAGCTAATTTGAGCCATCACACTCCTCCATTGTGCCCTCACACTGGTGCATTGTGTCCTCACAGTGCTCTATTGTGCCCTCATCCTGCTCCATTTGGTAATCACACTGCTCATTTGTGTCATCACATTGCTCCATTTTGCCCTCACACTGCTCCATTATCTCCTCACACTGCTCCATTGTTCCAACACACTGCTCCATGGTGCCATCACACTGCTCCATTGTGACACCACACTTCTCAATGTTGCCCTCACCCTGCTCCATTGTGTCATCACACTGCTCCATTGTGCCCTCACACTGCTCCATTGTGCCATCACTCAGCTCCATTGTTCCCTCAGACTACTCCATTGTGCCCTCACACTGGTCTATTGCGTCATCACACTGCTCCTTTGTGAAATCACACTGTCCATTGTGCACTAACCCTGCTCATTTGAATCATCACTCTACTCCATTGTGCCCACACACTGCTCCATGGTGTCCTCACACTGCTTCCTTTTGTCATAACACTGCTCGATTGTGTCATCACTATGCTAAATTGTGACATCACACTGCTGCATTGTGCCCTGACCCTGGTCCACTGTGCCATCACACTGCTCCATTGTGTCATCACTATGCTCCTTTGTGTCATCACTACGCTACAATGTGCCATCACACTGCTCCATTTCATCATTACACTGCTCAATTTTGTAATCAAATTGCTCCAATTTGCTTTCAGTTTGCTAATTTGTGTGCTCCCAGTGCTCCATTTTCCCATTACACTGCTCCATTGTGTCAACACTCTCCTACATTGTGTCATTACCCCGCTCCATTGTGCCATCACAATGCTCTGTTGTGCCCTCACACTGCTTTAATGTGTCCTCACACTATGGTATTGTGATCTCACAGTGCTCCGTTGTCCCCTCACACTGCTACATTGTGCCCTCACACTGTCCCAGTGTGTCAACACCCTGCTCAATTTTGTCATCACACTGATCCACAGTGTCATCACACTGCCCCATTGTGCCCTACCACTGCTCCACTGGGCCCTTGCGCTGCTGCATTGGGCCCTCACACTCCTATGTTGTGTCTCCACATTGCTCCATTATGTCATCATGCTGATCCATTGTGTCATCACACTTCTACATTTTGCCCACATGTTGCTCCATTGTGCCCTCACTCTGCTCCTTTGTCCCATCACACTGCTCCTTTGTGCCAACATACTGCTCCATTGTGGCATCACACTGCTCCATTGTGCCCTCACACTGTTCCATTTTGCAATCACACTGCTCAATTGTGCCATCGCCATGCTCCAATGTGTCAACACACTGCTCCATTGTGCCCTCACAATGCATCATTGTGTCATCACACTGCTCAATTGTGTCATCTTACTGCTCCATTGTGCCCTCAAACTGCTCCATTTTGCCATCACACTGCTCCATTATGCACCTACACTGCTCCTTTCTGACATAATACTGCTCCATTGTGTCATCCCACTGCTCCGTTGTGCCCTCACACTGCTCCATTGTGTCATCACACTGCTTCATTTTGTCATAACGCTGCTCAATTGTGTCATCACGATGCTACATTGTGACATCACACTGCTACATTGTTCCCTGACACTGCTACCTTCTGCCATCACACAGCACCATTTTGCATTCACACTGCTCATTTCTGTCATCACACTGCTGCATAGTGTCATCACACTGCTTCATTGTGCCCTCACACTGCTCCATTGTTCCCTCACGCTGCTCCATTGTTCCTTCACACTCATCCACTGTGTCCTCACACTGCTCCATTTTGTCATCAGGCTGCTCCATTGTGTCATCACGCTTCTACATTGTGCCCACACGCTGCTCCATTGTGCCCTCACTCTGCTCCCTTGTGACAACATAATGCTCCATTGTGCCCTCATACAGGTCCATTGTGTCCTCACACTGCTCCATTGTGTCATCACACTTCTCTGTTGTGTCATCATGCTGCTCCATTGTGTCATCATGCTTCTAATTTGTGCCCACATGCTGCTTCATTGTGCCCTCACACTGCTCCTTTGTGCTATCACACTACTACATTGTGCAATCATTCGGCTGCATTGTGGTATCACACTGCTCAGTAGTGCCCTCACACTGCTCCATTGTGCCCACACAATGCTCCAATTTGCCCTCACTTTCCTACTTTGTGCCCTCATAGTGCTACATTATGTCATTACCCTGCTCTATTGTGCCCTCACAATTCTCCATTGTGTCCTCACACTGCTCTATTGTATCCTCACACTGCACCATTCTGATCTCACAGTGCTCTGTTGTGCCCTCACACTACTAAAATTTGCCCACACACTGGTCAATTGTGTCATCACCCTGCTCAATTTTGTCATCACACTGCCCCATAGTGTCTGCACACTGCCCCATTATGCCCACACAATGCTCAATTGTGCCCTCACGCTGCTCTATTGTGTCATCACACTGCTCCATAGTGTGATCACACTGCTCCATTGTGCCCTCCCAATGCTCCATTGTGTCATCACTCTGCTCAATTGTGTCATCTCATTGCTCCATTGTGCCCTCACACTGCTCCATTATACCATTTCACGGTTCCATTATGCACTCACAGTGCTCCTTTGTGTCATCACACTGCTCCATTGTGTCATCACACTGCTCCATTGTTCCCTCACAGTGCTCCATTGTGCCCTCTCATTGCTTCATTGTGTCATCACTCTGCTCCATTGTGCCATCATTCTGCTACTTTGTGATATCACCCTGCTCCATTATGTCATCACAATGCTCCATTGTGCCCTCATACTGCTCCACTGTGTCCTCAAAAACCTCAATTTTCCCTTCACTCTGCTCCATTGTTTCTGCACCATGGTCCATTGTTCCCTTACACTGCTCCATGTGCCCTCACTCTTCTCCATTGTGCCATCACACTACTCCTTTGTGTCATCACATTGCTATATTGTGCCCTGACCCTACTCCATTGTGCCATCACACTCCTCCATTGTATCATCACTCTGCTCCATTCCGCCATCACACAGCTCCATTGCGCCCACACGCTGCAACATTGTGCTATCTCACTGCGCCACTGTGCCCTCACAGTGCTCCCATTTGCCCTCACTTTGCTAATTTGTGCCCTCAGAGTGCTCCATTATGACATTACCCTGCTCCATTGTGTCCATACTCAGCTCCACTGTGCATTTACACTGCTCCATTGTGCCCTCACAATGCTCCATTGTGCCCTCATACTGCTCTGTTGTGTCCTCACACTGCGCCATTGTGATCTCACAGTGCTCCATTGTGCCCGCACAATGCTCCATTGTGCCGCCTTCACACTGCTCTCTTGGGTCATCACACTCCTCCATAGTGTCCTCACACTGCTCCATTGTGCCCTCACACTGCTCCACTGTGCCCTCAGGCTGCTTCATTGGGCCCTCACACTCCTCCATTGTGTCCTCACACTGCTCCTTTGTATCATCAGGCTGCTCCATTTTGTCATCATGCTTCTACATTGTGCCCACGCTCTGCTCCATTGTGCCCTCACACTGCTCCTTTCTGCCATCACACTGCTCCATTGTGCTATCATACTGCTCCATTGTGGCAACACCCTGCTCCATTGTGTCATCACTCTGCTCCATTGTGCCATCACCCTGCTACATTGTGCTATCACACTGCTCCATTTTGTCATCACAATGCTCCATTGTGTCTTCACACTGCTCCATTGTGCCCTCACACTGCTCCATTGTGCCCTCAAACTGCTCAATTTTCCCTTCACTCTGCTCCATTGTTTCCTCACCCTGGTCCATTGTTCCCTCACACTGCTCCATTGAGCCCTCACTCTGCTCCATTGTGCCATAACACTACTTGCTTGTGTCATCACATTGCTATATTGTGCCATCACCCTGCTCAATTGTGCCCTCACGCAGCTCCATTGAACCAACACACTGCCCCATTGTGCCCTCACGCTGCTCCATTGTTCCATCACACTCCTCCATTCCATCATCACTCTGCTTCTTTGTGCCCTCAAACTGCTCCATTGTGTCCTCACACTGCTTCATTTTGTCATCATGCTGCTCCCTTTGGTCATCCCAATTCTACATTTTGATCTCACGCTGCTCCATCATGCCCTGACACTGCTCCATTGTGTCACATCTCTGCTCCATTATGCCGTCAGACTGCTCCATTGCATTATCACACTTCTCCATTGTGTCATCAAACTGCTCCACTCTGCCCTGACACTGCTCAATTGTGCCCTTTTTTGCTCCATTTTGCCATCACACTGCTCCATTGTGCCCTCACAGTGCTGAATTGTGACATCGCACTGTTCCATTGTGTCCTCACACTGCTTCATTTTGTCATAACGCTTCTACATTATGTCATAATGATGCTATATTTTGTCCTCACACTGCTCCATTTTCTCCTCACACTGCTCGATTGTGCCATCACATGACTCCATTGTGCACTCCCATTGCTCAATTTTATCATCATGTGGCTCCATTGTGTGATCACACTGCTCCATTTTTCCCTCACAATGCTCTATTTTGCCCTCACACTGCTCAATTGTGTCATCGCTATGCTCTATTTTGCCATCACACTGCTCCATTGTGCCCTCACAGTGCTGTATTGTGCCATAACACAGCTCCATTGTGTCATCACCCTGCTCCCTTGTGCCAACTCACTGCTCCATTATGCCCTCACAGTGCTCCATTTTGCCCTCACACTGTTCCATTGTGCCATAACACTGCTCCATTGTGCCAACACTCTGCTCCATTGTGTCACCACATTGCTCAATTATGCAGTCACCCTGCTCCATTGTGTCATCACAGGGATCTATTGTGTCACTACACTGCTCCATTGTGCCCTCACACTGCTCCATTGTGTCATCATACTGCTCCATTGTGCCATCACACTGCTCCATTGTGCACTCACCCTGCTCAATTGTGTAAGCACTCTACTCCAATGTGTGCTCACACTGCTCCATTGTGTTCTCACACTGCTTCATTTTGTCATAGCGCTTCTCCATTGTGTCATCACGATTCTACATTGTGAACTCACACTGCGCCATTGTGCCCTGACACTGCTACATTGTGCCACCACACTGCTCCTTTGTGTCATCACACTGCTCCATTGTGTCATCACAATTCTCCAATGTGCCATCTTACTGTTCAATTTCATCATCACACTGTTCGATTTTGTCATCAAACTGCTAAACTCTGCCCACGCTGCTCAATTGTGCCCTCAGGCTGCTCCATTTGCCATCACACTGCTCCATTGTGCGGTCACAGTGCTCCATTGTGCACTCACACTTCTCCATTGTGACATCACACTGCTTCACTGTGTCATAACAATGCACTTTGTGCCCTCAAACTGCTCAATTGTGCCCACATGCAGCTCCATTGTGCTATCACACTGCTCCCTTGTGCCCTCACCCTGCTCCATTGTGCCCTCAGAGTGCTCTATTGTGCCCTCACAGTGCTCTATTGTGCCCTCACACTGCTCCATTTTGTCATCACAGTGCTCTACTGTCCCATCACTCTTCTCCATTTTGTCATCACACTGCTCCTTTCTGTCATTACCCTGCTCAACTGTGCCCCCACACTGCTTCATTGTGCCCTCACACTCCTCCATTGTGTCCTCACACTGCTCCTTTGTGTCATCATGCTGCTCCATTGTGTCATCAGGCTTCTAAATTGTGACCACACTCTGCTCCATTGTGTCGTCACACTGCTCCTTTGTGCCATCACACTGCCCCATTGTGCCCTAACACTGCTCCATTGTGTCCACACACTGCTCTTTTGTGTCATCATGCTGCTCCATTGTGTCATCACGCTTCTACATTGTGCCCACACGCTGCTCCATTGTGCCCTTACACTGCTTTGTGCTATCACACTGTTCCATTGTGCCCTCACACTTGACCATTGTGTCCCCACACTGCTCCGTTGGGTCATCACCCTTCTCCATTGTGTCATCATACTGCTCCATTGTCCTTACACTGCTCTATTGTGTCATCACCTTTCTCCATTGTGTCATCATGCTGCTCCATTGTGTCATCACGCTTCCACGTTGTTCCCATATGCTTCTACGTTTTCCCCACACGCTGCTCCATTGTGTCCTCACACTGCTCCTTTCTGCCATCACACTGCTCCATTGTGCTATCATACTGCTCCATTTTGGCATCACAGTGCTTCATTGTGTCATCACTCTGCTCCATTGTGCAGTCACCCTGCTACATTGTGCCATCACACTGCTCCATTATGTCATCCCAATGCTCCATTGTGCCTTCACACTACTCCCTTGTGCCCTCAAACTGCTCAATTGTACCTTCACACTGCTCCATTGTTTCCACACCCTGGTTCATTGTTCTGTCACACTGCCTCATTGTGCCCTCACTCTGCTCCATTGTGGCATCACACTACTACTTTTTGTCATCACATTGCTACATTGTGCCCTCACAATGCTCCACTGTGCCCTCATGCAGCTCCATTGTGCCAACACACTGGGATATTGTGCCCTCACACTACTCCTTTTTGCCATCACACTGCTCCATTGCGTCACTCTGCTCCATTCTTCTGCCACACTGCTCCATTGTGCCCTCACACTGCTCCACTGTGCCATCTCACTGCTCCCCTGTGCCCTCACAGTGCTCCAATTTGCCCTCACCTTGCTACTTTGTGCCCTCACAGTGCTACATTATGTCATTACCCTGCTCCATTGTGCCCTTACAATTCTCCGTTGTGTCCTCACACTGCTCTATTGTATCCTCACACTGTACCATTCTGATCTCACAGTGCTCTGTTTTGCACTCACACTGCTACTTTTTGCCCAAACACTGGTCCATTGTGTCACCACACTGCTCAATTTTGTCATCATTCTTCCCCATAGTGTCAGCACACTGCCCCATTATGCCCTCACAATGCTCAATTGTGCCCTCACAGTGCTCTATTGTGTCATCACACTGCTCCATAGTGTCATCACACTGCTCCATTGTGCCCTGCCAATTGTCCATTGTGTCATCACACTGCTCAATTGTGTCATCTCACTGTTCCACTGTGCCCTTACACTGCTCCATTGTGCCATCACGCAGCTCCATTATGCACTCACACTGCTCCTTCTGCTCCTTCGTGTCATAACACTGCTCCATGTGTCATCACAGTGCTCCATTTTTCCCTCACAGTGCTCCATTGTGCCCTCACACTGCTCCATTGTGTAGTCACATTGCTATATTGTGCTCTCACACTGCTCCACTGTGCCCTCATGCAGCTCCATTGTGCCAACCCAGAGCCATTGTGCCCTCACACTACTCCATTTTGCCATCACACTGCTCCATTGCGTCACTCTGCTCCATTCTTCTGCCACACTGCTCCATTGTGCCCTCACGCTGCTCCATTGTGCCATCTCACTGCTCCCCTGTGCCCTCACAGTGCTCCAATTTGACCTCACTTTGCTACTTTGTGCACTCACAGTGCTACATTATGTCATTACCCTGCTCCATTGTGCCCTTACAATTCTCCGTTGTGTCCTCACACTGCTCTATTGTACCCTCACACTGTACCATTCTGATCTCACAGTGCTCTGTTTTGCCCTCACACTGCTACATTTTGCCCACACACTGGTCCATTGTGTCATCATCCTGCTCAATTTTGTCATCACACTACCCCATAGTGTCAGCACACTGCCCCATTACGCCTGCACAATGCTCAATTGTGCCCTCGCACTGCTCTATTGTGTCATCACACTGCTCCATAGTGTCATCACACTGCTCCATTTAGCCCTCCCAATGGTCCATTTTGTCATCACACTGCTCAATTGTGTCATCTCACTGCTCCATTGTGCCCTCATACTGCTCCATTGTGACATCACATGGCATCATTATGCACTCACACTGCTCCTTTGTGTCATCACACTGCTCCATTGTGTCATCACGGTGCTCCATTGTTCCCTCACAGTGCTCAATTGTGCAATCACACTGCTCCATTGTGTCATCACTCTGCTCCATTGTGCCCTCACTCTGCTCCATTGTGATATCACACTTCTCCATTGTGTCATCACAAGGCTCCATTGTGCCCTCACACTGCTCCACTGTGCCCTCAAAAACCTCATTTTGCACTTCACTCTGCTCCATTGTTTCTGCACCATGGTCCATTGTTCCCTTACACAGCTCCATTGTGCCCTCACTCTTCTCCATTGTGCCATCACACTATTCCTTTGTGTCATCACACTGCTCCATTGTGTCATCACACTCCTCCATTGCATCATCACTCTGCTGCATTCTGACGATACACTACTCCATTGTGCCCACATGCTGCTCCATTTTGCTCTCACTGCTCCACTGTCCCCTCACAGTGCTCCATTTTGCACTCACTTTGCTACATTTTGCCCTCAGAGTGCTCCATTTTGACATTACACTGCTCCATTGTGTCATTACTTAGCTCCATAGTGCAATTACACTGCTCCATTGTGCCCTCACAATGCTCCATTTTGCGCTCGTACTGATCTATTGTGTCCTGACACTGCGCCATTGTGATCTCACAGTACTCCATTGTGTCCTCAAAATGCTCAATTGTTCCCTCACACTGCTCTATTGTGTCATCACACTGATCAATAGTTTCTTCACACTGCTCCATTGTGCCCTCACCCTGCTCCACTGTGCCCTCACACTGATACATTTTGCCCTCACACTCCTTAATTGTGTCCTCACACTGCTCCTTTGTGTCATCATGCTGCTCCATTGTGTCATCATGCTGCTCCATTGTGTCATCATGCTTCTAAATTGTGCCCACACTCTGCTCCATTGTGCCCTCACACTGCTCCATTTTGTCCTCACACTGCTCCATTTTGCCATCACCCTTCTCCAGTCTGTCATCATGCTGTTCCATTGTGTCATCACGCTCTATGTTGTGCCCACATGCTTCTAAGTTGTCCCCACACGCTGCTCCATTGTGTCCTCACACTGCTCCTTTCTGCCTTCACACTACTCCATTGTGCTATCATACTTCTCCACTTTGGCATCACACTTCTTCATTGTGTCATCAGTCTTCTCCATTGTGCCATCACCCTGCTACATTGTGCCATCACACTGCTCCATTTTCCCATCAAAATGCTCCATTGTAGCATCACACTATACCTTTTTGTCATCACATTGCTACATTGTGCTCTCACACTGCTCCACTTGCCCTCACGCAGCTCCATTGTGCCAACACACTGAGCCATTGTGCCCTCACACTACTTCATTTTGCCATCACAATGCTCCACTGCATCACTCTGCTCCATTGTGGCCTCAGGCTGCTCCATTGTGCCATCTCACTGCTCCCCTGTGCCCTTACAGTGTTCCAATTTGCCCTCACTTTGCTACTTTGTGCCCTCACACTGCACTATTGTATCATCACACTGCTCCAACGTGTCATCACACTGCTCAATTGTGTCCTCTCACTGCTCCATTGTGCCCTCACACTGCTCCATTGTGCCATCACATGGCTCCATTATCCACTCACACTGCTCCTTTGTGTCATCACACTGCTCCATTGTGTCATCATACTGCTCCATTGTTTCCTCACAGTGCTCAATTGTGCCCTCACACTGCTCCATTGTGTCATCACTCTGGTCCATTGTGCCATCAAACTGCTCCATTGTCCAATCACACTGCTCTATTGTGTCATCACAATGCTAACTTGTGCCCTCACACTGCTCCATTGTGCCATCAAACAGCTCAATTTTCCCTTCACTCTGCTCCATTGTTTCTGCACCCTGGTCCATTGGTCCCTTAAACTCTTCCATGGTGCCCTCACTCTTCTCCATTGTGCCATCACACTACTCCTATGTGTCATCACATTGCTATATTCTGACCTCATCCTGCTCCATTGTGCCATCACACTCCTCCATTGCATCATCACTCTGCTCCATTCTGCCATCTCCCTGCTCCATTGTGCCCACACACTGCAACATTGTGCTATCTCACTGCTCCATTGTGCCCTCACATTGCTCCAATTTGTCCTCACTTTGCTATTTTGTGCCCTCAGAGTGCTCCATTTTGACATTACACTGCTCCATTGTGTCATTACTCAGCTCCGTTGTGCAATTACACTGCTTCATTGTTCCCTCATACTGCTTTCTTGTGTCCTTACACTGTGCCATTGTGATCTCACATTGCTCCATTGTGCCCTCACACTGCTCTATTGTGTCATCACACTGCTCCATAGTGTCCTCTCACTGCTCCATTTTGCCCTCACACTGCGCCGCTGTGCCCACAAACTGCTTCATTGTGCCGTGACACTCCTCCATTGTGTCCTCACACTGTTCCATTGTGTCATCATGCTGCTCCATGTGTCATCATGCTTTTACATTGTGACCACATGCTGCTCCATTGTGCCCTCACACTTGTCCATTGTGTCCTCACACTGCTCCATTTTGTCATCACCCTTCTCCATTGTGTCATCATGCTACTCCATTGTGTCATCATGCTTCTATGTTGTGCCCACATGCTTCTACCTTGTCCCCACACGCTGCCCCATTGTGTCTTCACACTGCTCCTTTCTGCCATCACACTGATCCATTGTGCTATCATACTGCTCCATTGTGGCATCACAGTGCTTCATTGTGTCATCACTCTGCTCCATTGTGCAGTCACCCTGATACATTGTGCCATCACACTGCCATTTTGTCATCACAATGCTCCATTGTGCCTTCACACTACTCCATTGTGCCCTCAAACTGCTCAATTGTACCTTCACACTGCTCCATTGTTTCTGCACCCTAGTTCATTTTTCCATCACACAGCCTCATTGTGCCCTTACTCTGCTCCATTGTGGCATCACACTACTCCTTTTTGTCATCGCATTGCTACATTGTGCCCTCACACTGCTCTATTGTGTCCTCACACTGCTCCATAATGTCCTCATACTGCTCCATTGTGCCCTCACACTGCTCCACTGTGCCCACACGCTGCTTCCTTATGCCCTGACACTCCTCAATTGTGTCCTCACACTGCTCCTTTGTGTCATCAGGCTGCTCCATTGTGTCATCACGCTTCTACATTGTGCCCACACGTTGCTCCATTGTGCCCTCACACTGCTCCTTTGTGCTATCACAATGTTCCATTGTGCCCTCACACTTGTCCATTGTGTCCTCACACTGCTCCATTGTTTCATCACCCTTCTCCATTGTGTCATCATGCTGCTCTGTTGGCAGCCTACCACACAGACAATGTGTGCTGTGCCACGCCCTAAGATGGCGCCGACTTCCTGAGTCACTACAAGCCACTTCCCGCCGTTGCCTTTGCAGTGGACAAACTGCGCATGACTACTACTCTCTGGGCCCGCGCCTTGGGCATGCTAATGAGGCATTGGACGGTGTACCAATCCAGAGCATACCCAAACCCTCTGGACTGCTATATAAGCGGTGCTTCTGCCCCATTTCGGGGTCCTTCTCACAAAAGAGCTGTGCACAATAAATATTACCACAGAAGAATCCTGTTGTCCGCATGAAGTTCTTGCCGGCGAGACTGCTGCGCGGGACACTGCTCCATTGTGTCATCACGCTTCCACGTTGTGCCCACACGCTTCTACATTTTCCCCACATGCTGCTCCATTGTGTCCTCACACTGCTCCTTTCTACCATCACACTGCTTCATTGTGCTATCATCCTGCTCCATTGTGGCATCACAGTGCTTCATTGTGTCATCACTCTGCTCCATTGTGCAGTCACCGTGCTACATTGTGCCATCACACTGCTCCATTGTGTCAACACAATGCTCCATTGTGCCTTCACACTACTCCCTTGTGCCCTCAAACTGCTCAATTGTACCTTCACACTGCTCCATTGTTTCCACATCCTGGTTCATTGTTCCGTCACACTGCCTCATTGTGCCCTCACTCTGCTCCATTGTGGCATCACACTACTACTTTTTGACATCACATTGCTACATTGTGCCCTCACAAAGCTCCACTGTGTCCTCACGCAGCTCCATTGTGCCAACACAATGCAACATTGTGTCACTCTGCTCCATTCCTCTGCCACACTGCTCCATTGTGCCCTCACACTACTCCATTTTGCCATCACACTGCTCCATTGCTTCACTCTGCTCCATTCTTCTGCCAACTGTTCCATTGTGCCCTCACACTGCTCCATTGTGCCATCTCACTGCTCCCTTCTGCCCTCACAGTGCTCTATTGTGACATTACACTGCTCCATTTTTTCATCACTCAGCTCCATTGTGTCATTGCACTGCTCCATTGTGCCCTCACAATGGTCCATTGTTCCCTCACACTGCTCTATTGTGTCATCACACTGAACCATTGTGATCTCACAGAGCTCCATTATGCCCTCACAATGCTCCATTGTGCCCTCACACAGGTCCATTGTGTCCGGCCACTGCTCCATGGTGTCATAACACTTCTCCATTGTGCCATCATGCTGCTCCATTGTGTCATCATGCTTCGATTTTGCGTCCACACGCTGCTCCATTGAGCCCTCACACTGCTCCTTTGTGCTATCACACTACTCCATTGTGCCATCATCCTGCTGCATTGTGGCATCACACTGCTTAGTTGTGCCCTCACACTGCTCCAGTGTGCCATCTCACGGCTCCATTGTGATGTAAAAATGGAGCATTGTTATGACACAATTGAGCAGTGTGATGACACAATTTATCATGGTGAGCATAAAATGGAGGAGCATGATGACAGAATGGAGCAGTATGATGAAACAATGGAGCAGTGTGATGACATAATGGAGCAGTGTGATGTCACAATGGAGCAGAATGATGACACAATAAGGCAGTGTGAGGGCACAATGCAACATGGTGAGGACACAATAGAGCAGCAGGATTGCACAATGGAGCAGTGTGATGGCACAATGGAGCAGTGTGATGGCACAATGGAGCAGTGCAATGGCATAATGGAGCAGTGTGATAACACAAGGGAGCAGTGTGATATCACATTTGAGCAGTGTGATGACACAATGGAACAGTGTAAAGGCACAATGGAGCACTGTAATGTAACAATGGAGCAGTGAGATGACACAAGGGAGCAGGGTGATGACACAATGGAGCAGTGTGATGACACAATGGAGCAGTGTGATGACACAATTTAGCAATGTGAGGTCACAATGAAGCAATGTGATGGAACAATGGAGCATCGTGATGAAACAATGGAGCAGTATGATGACACAATGGAGCAGAGTGAGGACACAATGGAGTGTTGTGATGACACAATAGAGCAGTGTGATAAAAAAAATGGAGCAGAGTGATGGCAAAATGGAGCACTGTGATGACAGAATGGAGCAGTGTGATGAAATAATATAGCAGTGTCATGACAAATTGGGGCATTGTGATGACACAGTGGAGCAGTGTATTGACACAATGGAGNCTGGTCCATTGTGTCATCATTCCTGCTCAATTTTGTCATCACACTAGTCCATAGTGTCAGAACACTGCCCCATTACGCCTGCACAATGTCAAGTGCCGTCATGCCCTCATGTGTCATCCACTTTTTTTCCATTAGTGCCATGCGACTCACTGCTCCATTTAGCCTTTACGCCTAATTTGTCCATTTCATGTCATGTCCCTTACTGCTCAATTGTGTTCATCTCACTGCTCCATTGTGCCCTCATTACTCCTCCATTGTGCAACACACATGGCATCATATCAGCCTCACACTGCCCTTTGTGTCATCACAAACTGCTCCATTGTGTTCACACGGTGCTACCATGTTCTCCTTCACGTCTCATATTGGCAATCACCAGCTGCTCCATTGTGTCACAACTCTGCCCATTGTTGCCCCTCACTACTCTGCTCCATGATAGGGTCGGAGACGGATATAATATCAACGTTATACTTTATCATTCCTCCATTGTGTTCATCAACAAGGCTCCATTGTGCCCTCACAACTGCTCCACTGTGCCCTCAAAAACCTCATTTGCAACTTCACTTCGCTCCATTGTTTTCGCAGCCATGGTCCATGTTCCCTTACAAAGCTTACTCCATTTGCCCTATCCTTCTCATTGTGCCCATCACAACTATTCCTTTGGTGTCATCACAGCTGCTCCTTGTGTCATCACACACATCCATTGCACAATCACACTCTGCTGCATTGCTGACTACACACCCATTGTGCAATGCTCATTTGTGCCTCACATTGTCCCTTATCCTACAGTGCTTCACAATGTTGGACTCACTTGTGCTCGTTTTCATCAAGTGCTCATTTTGCTCTGTTCCATTATGCCCACCTGCTCTTGTTTTCTCACACTGCTATATGTCCCTGTTCCATTACACGCACACATGTGCTCTTAGTCCATGTGCATTCTGCCTCCATTGCCACGCCAATTGCCTGCTTTATGGTCCTACACCCCCAGATCACTACTCATTGTGTCCTCAAATGCTCATTGTACTCCGCTTGTCTCACTGTGTCCTATGTGTCATCACACTATCAATGTTTCTCACACTGTCCATTGTGCCTCACCCTGCTCCACTGTGCCCTCACAGCTGATACATCTTTGCCCTCACACTCCGTCTAATTGTGTCCTCCACACGTGCTCCTTTTCATCATGGCTCTCATTGTGTCATCATGCTGTCTCCATTGTGTCATCATGCTTCTTAAATTGGCCCCACACTCGTGTCCATTTACCCATTGTTCCTCTCACACATTTTTTCCTCCGACTGCTCCATTTTGCCATCACACTCTCCAGTCTGTCATCATGCTGTTACCATTGTCCACACGCTCTATTGTGCACATGCTTTTTTCCCCACACGCTGCTCCATTGTGTCTGCAACACAATGCTCCTTTTGCCTTTCACCCTACTCATGGATTCATACTTCTTCCACTTTTGGCACACAGCTTCTCATTGTGTCATCATTCTCCATTGTGCCATCACCCTGCACATTGTGCCATCACATCTGCCTCCATTTTCCCAAATGCTCCATCTTGTAGCATCACACCACTATCATACCTTTTAGTCATCAACATTGCACATGTGCTCACCTGGCTCACTTGCCCTCCGCGGTCCATTTCCAACCACTCGCAGTTGGCCCTCACCTATCTTCATTGCCATCACAAGCTCCATGACACTCATCCATTGTGCCTCAAGGCTGCTGCTCCATTAGTCCATCTCACTGCTCCTGTGCCTTAGTGTTCCAAATTGCCATCTCTTTGCTACTTGTGTGCCTCACACTTGCACTATTGTATCATAACTGCTCCAACGTGTCATCACACTGCTAACAATGTGTCATCTCATCATCACTCCAAGATGCCCTCAAATGTCAATTTGATCATCAACTACTCCTATTGTGCCATCACATGCTCCATTTCACTACACTGCTCCATTTGCAATGCCATTGCACTCAACGCGGTCTCACTCTGTGTTACCATCATTAACTGCTCCATTGTTCCATCACACTGCCTACTTTGGTGCTCACAGCTCAGGCATCCCCAGTGATGCTGTCATCAAACTTCTGTGTCATCCAATCAATGTGCTCCACTGCCATTGTGCCATCAAACAGCTCAATTTTCCCTTCACTCTGCTCCATTGTTTGTCCACCCTGGTCCATTTGGTCCCTTAAACTGCTTCCTGGGCCTCATCTTTCCATTGTGCCATCACACTAACTGGCTCATGTGTTCATCACATTGCTATATTCTGACCTCTATACCTGCTCCCATGTGCCATCACACTCCTCCTTGTTTCATCATCATCTGCACCTTCTGCCATTCTTCCCTGCTCATTGTGCCCACACACTTCTGCAACATTGTTGCTAAGTCTACCTTGCTCCAGTGTGCCCTCACATTGCTCCATCAATTTGTCCCTCACTTGCTCATTTGTGTCAAGCTTCATATGTGTCCATTTACACCGTACACTGTTCACTCTACATAACATGCCTCCTGCTTTTGTGCATCACACTGCTTCATTGTTTCCCTCATACTGCTTTCTTGTGTCCTTACACTGTCCATGTGATCCACATTGCTCCATTGTGCCTCACACTTCTTAATTTGTCATCACAACTGCTCCATAGTGTGTCCTCTCATGCTCCATTTTGCCCTCACCACTGCGCCGCTGTGCCCAAAAACTGTTCCATTGTGCCGTGGTGACACTCCTCCCATTGTGTCCTCCAACACTGTTCCATTTGTGTCATACACTGCTGCCTCCATGTGTCATCATGCTTTTACATTTGTGACCACATGCTGCTCCATTGTGCCCTCCACACTGTCCCATTGTTCTCACACTGCATGTCCATTTGTCATTAGCACACGCTCTCTCATTGTGTCAATCATGCTACTCCCTTGTGTCATCTCGCTTCCATTGTTCCGTCACACATCTCTCCCTGTCCCCATGCTGCCCATTGTGCTTCACACTGCTCCTTTCCTGCCATCACATGAATCCATTGTGCTCATCATAACTGCTCCATTGGGGCATCACGTGCTTCATTGTGTCATCCACTTTCTGCCCATGTGCAGTCACCCTGATACATTGTGCCAATCACATCTGAGCCATTTTGTTCATTCACAATTGGCTCCATTGTTGCGCTTCACACTAATCTCCATTTGTGCCCTCAAATGCTCAATTGTACCTTCAATCCTTGCTCTACATTGTTTCTGCACCAGATCTCATTTTTCCATCACAACACCTCATTGCCTTACATCTGCTCCCTTGCTATTCCTTTTACACACTACTCCTATTGTGTCATCGGACATTGCTACATTGGCCTTCACACTGCCTATTGTGTTCACACAATGCTCCATACATGTCCATTCGTATGCTCCTTATTGTGCCCTCCAAACACTGCCCTCCACTGTGCCCACAAATGCTCCTTACTGCTGCATCACATCACCAATTGTGCCTCACCCTGTATCAGCATAATCCCTGTCATTCCATTATGAAACTACTCCATTTGTCAAACATCTCCATTTAGCAAGTCCACATTGCTCCCTTGTGCCCTCACACTGCTCCTTTTGTGCTATCACGAAGTGTTCCACTTGTGCCCTCACACTTGTCCATGGGGTGTCCTCACACTGCTCCATTGTTTCATCACCCTTCCTCGCCATGTGTCAGCATGCGCTTCTGTGGCAGCATACCCCACAGACAATGTGTGCTGTGCACTGCCCTAAGATGCGCCGGACTTCCTGAGACTAACAACTAACAAGCCCTATCCGCCGTTGCCTTTGCATGATGGACAAACGCGCATTGACTACCTACTCATCTGGGCCGCGCCTGGCATGCTAATGAGGCATGGGACGTTGTGTACCAATCCAGAGCATACCCAAACCTCTTGGACTGCTATATAAGCAGGTGCTTCTGCCCCATTTCGGGGTCTTTCTCACAAAGAGCTGTGCACAATAAAATTACCGCAAAAATCCTGTTGTCGCGTGAACGTTCTTGCCGGCGAGACTGCTGCGCAGGGAACAGCAGTTGGTGCAGAAGACCCGGGAACCTGACATCCTCGCTGGCGCCTGAGAGGACCTCTCGACTTCGCGAAGAGGGTTTCAGAACTGTGGCCAGGTTAAGTTTTCTTGTATAAAGTTTAAGTTCTGAGAGATACGCTTTTTTCTGACGATCATAGAGGAATTGCAAGCTTGCCTAATTAATAATTGCTGTTGTAATTGTCCTGTACATTGATTTTTTGAACACAAAGGCTGCATCGCCTCCAGGATAACACAACAAGCCCTTGCCGACCTTTAGGAAAGCATGTCAGAAACCGAACGGAGCAGTGACAGGTTAGATGCGCATTCAAAGAGAAAAAAAAAGGCATGCTAAGCAGATTATTAATAAAGGTACTTATACCCATTTAGAGACCTACAAGCCCTGAACATTAAATGATTCAGATTCTAATGAAAAATTACTGCTATCTGAGGAGGAGGAATTAGAAGAGGAAGCACCCGGTAACAAAAAATGAACACTTTCGGCCCCGCCCAGCGAAAGAAAAGTTAAAACTGAAAGTAAACGGTCCATAGCTTTCCCGCTCCCCTGCTTCGGCTCCTCCTCCTTATGATCTGGGAAATGCTTCCACCTCCTTTTGTTCCACCGGAGGTGCGACATGCATTGAGGCAAATGTTCCCAACTGCGTTGTGTGTTTGGTGCTTTGTTCAAAGTTAACTGTTTTCAAAAAAGTATGTTTTGCATGTATTTTTTACAGTCTTAAATTTTGAACTGTGTGAGAAAGTTTCTTTGTACAAAACTTCATTTAAAATGTTTTTCTACTGAATCCAGGGTATTTCTGAAGATTGAAGCCTGTGTGTAAATGCTACCAAATGGCAAAAACCAACAATAAACCATTTGATTTTTCTTTTTTCTAAATATCAATGCTTAACCAGAGCTATTTCAATTCAATTTGTCAGATAGAGATTTAAAAACAGCTACCCATTTATCCTAGGAGTTAAAACATAAACATATTCAATGAACCTTGCAAGTTAGTGTTTAGAAAATTATGCTCTGTGACTCTGTATTACTAGTATTAGAACTAAAAAAATCTTCCATGCAAGCAAATGCTTAATGCTTTCCATAAATGAAATTTGTCTGCCTTTATGTAATCTTTAGTCTATATAGAGAAGGGAAAAAGTGTTGCTGCAACCTAATTGGTCACCCTTCTGTACTGGCCGGAGGGAAACAGCTTTGCCCCCTGGGACAGGATGCCAGTCACAGGGAGTACGCTGGACAATTAACGGCTTTTTACCTTTTGGAATACTTCTACTACAGTTGAACTATGGCAGCTAGCCAGCTTGGCTGTTGAGTGGAAATATTCTGGGCCTTATGTGGACAGCATCCAATATAAACCACTCACAAGGGCAGCAGAATTTTGTCTAACAATTGTCCAGTTATATTTTAGGTAATTGGACTGGATTTTGATAGCTTGATGAACCACCTTCGTATGGCTATTGTCACGTGAACTCGACTAGAGTGGACGCCTCCCTTGCTGAAGGACTGCCTCCTGGATTACTGCTGCTGTCTCACCACTTCAAACAATGGGCAGAGGTGGCAGGGTTGGCCTATTTCTATGTGGAGGATATAATTATGCTCTGGATTATGTGTAGGCTTCCTGTGCCCAGCATCAGTCGCTAAAGTAGTTCATTGCCACAGGCCTTGCGGCTTTGGAGCAGCTCCTCCCCACCCATTTGGCTTAGTATGCTGGAGAAGTAGTCAATGAGGGTAAGCTACTGCTCAAGTATTACCAACCTAAGACAGGGAACAGACAAAAGCTGTCCGCCACCCCATCGCACCGGTTAAGGAATACCTCTGCAGATGCAACCTAAGACATGGCATTTCCCAGCCAATTCTTTAATAGAGTCTCTGACAGGTCATGTCGCCAGCTGCGGCTCCAGAGACCTGCTGCTATTAAAACAGAAAGGGGGAAAACTGTTGGCAGCCTACCACACAGACAATGTGTGCTGTGCCACGCCCTAAGATGGCGCCGACTTCCTGAGTCACTACAAGCCGCTTCCCGCCGTTGCCTTTGCAGTGGACAAACTGCGCATGACTACTACTCTCTGGGCCCGCGCCTTGGGCATGCTAATGAGGCATCGGACGGTGCACCAATCCAGAGCATACCCGAACCCTCTGGACTGCTATATAAGCGGTGCTTCTGCCCCATTTCGGGGTCCTTCTCACAAAAGAGCTGTGCACAATAAATATTACCACAGAAGAATCCTGCTGTCCGCATGAAGTTCTTGCCGGCGAGACTGCTGCGCGGGACACTGCTCCATTGTGTCATCACGCTTCCACGTTGTGCCCACACGCTTCTACATTTTCCCCACATGCTGCTCCATTGTGTCCTCACACTGCTCCTTTCTACCATCACACTGCTTCATTGTGCTATCATCCTGCTCCATTGTGGCATCACAGTGCTTCATTGTGTCATCACTCTGCTCCATTGTGCAGTCACCGTGCTACATTGTGCCATCACACTGCTCCATTGTGTCAACACAATGCTCCATTGTGCCTTCACACTACTCCCTTGTGCCCTCAAACTGCTCAATTGTACCTTCACACTGCTCCATTGTTTCCACATCCTGGTTCATTGTTCCGTCACACTGCCTCATTGTGCCCTCACTCTGCTCCATTGTGGCATCACACTACTACTTTTTGACATCACATTGCTACATTGTGCCCTCACAAAGCTCCACTGTGTCCTCACGCAGCTCCATTGTGCCAACACAATGCAACATTGTGTCACTCTGCTCCATTCCTCTGCCACACTGCTCCATTGTGCCCTCACACTACTCCATTTTGCCATCACACTGCTCCATTGCTTCACTCTGCTCCATTCTTCTGCCAACTGTTCCATTGTGCCCTCACACTGCTCCATTGTGCCATCTCACTGCTCCCTTCTGCCCTCACAGTGCTCTATTGTGACATTACACTGCTCCATTTTTTCATCACTCAGCTCCATTGTGTCATTGCACTGCTCCATTGTGCCCTCACAATGGTCCATTGTGCCCTCACACTGCTCTATTGTGTCATCACACTGAACCATTGTGATCTCACAGAGCTCCATTATGCCCTCACAATGCTCCATTGTGCCCTCACACAGGTCCATTGTGTCCGGCCACTGCTCCATGGTGTCATAACACTTCTCCATTGTGCCATCATGCTGCTCCATTGTGTCATCATGCTTCGATTTTGCGTCCACACGCTGCTCCATTGAGCCCTCACACTGCTCCTTTGTGCTATCACACTACTCCATTGTGCCATCATCCTGCTGCATTGTGGCATCACACTGCTTAGTTGTGCCCTCACACTGCTCCAGTGTGCCATCTCACGGCTCCATTGTGATGTAAAAATGGAGCATTGTTATGACACAATTGAGCAGTGTGATGACACAATTTATCATGGTGAGCATAAAATGGAGGAGCATGATGACAGAATGGAGCAGTATGATGAAACAATGGAGCAGTGTGATGACATAATGGAGCAGTGTGATGTCACAATGGAGCAGAATGATGACACAATAAGGCAGTGTGAGGGCACAATGCAACATGGTGAGGACACAATAGAGCAGCAGGATTGCACAATGGAGCAGTGTGATGGCACAATGGAGCAGTGTGATGGCACAATGGAGCAGTGCAATGGCATAATGGAGCAGTGTGATAACACAAGGGAGCAGTGTGATATCACATTTGAGCAGTGTGATGACACAATGGAACAGTGTAAAGGCACAATGGAGCACTGTAATGTAACAATGGAGCAGTGAGATGACACAAGGGAGCAGGGTGATGACACAATGGAGCAGTGTGATGACACAATGGAGCAGTGTGATGACACAATTTAGCAATGTGAGGTCACAATGAAGCAATGTGATGGAACAATGGAGCATCGTGATGAAACAATGGAGCAGTATGATGACACAATGGAGCAGAGTGAGGACACAATGGAGTGTTGTGATGACACAATAGAGCAGTGTGATAAAAAAAATGGAGCAGAGTGATGGCAAAATGGAGCATTGTGATGACAGAATGGAGCAGTGTGATGAAATAATATAGCAGTGTCATGACAAATTGGGGCATTGTGATGACACAGTGGAGCAGTGTATTGACACAATGGAGCAATGTGATGGCAAATTGGAGCATTGTGATGGAACAATGGAGCAGTGAAATGAGACATTGGAGCAGTGTGATGGCACAAAGGAGCAGAGTGAGCACACAAAGAAGCAGTGTGATGACACAATTTAGCACTGTGAAATCACAATGAAGCAATGTGAGTTAACAATGGAGCAGGGTGATGACATAATGGAGTAATGGGATGACAGAATGGTGGAGGGTGATGGCACAAAAGATCATTGGGTTGACACAATGGAGCAGTGTGATGGCACTATGGAGAATTGTGATGACACAGTGGAGAATAGTGATGTCACAATGGAGCAATGTGATGACACAATGGAGCAGTGTGATGACACAATGAAGCAGTGTGATGATACAATTTAGCACTCTGAAGTCACAATAGAACAATGTGAGTTAACAATGGAGCAGTGTGATGACACAATGGAGCAGTGTGGTGGCACAATGTAGCAGTGTGATGACACAGTGGAGCAGTGTGTTGGCACAATTGAGCATTGTGATGACAAAATGGAGCAGTGTGATGACACAACGGAGCATTGTGATGACAAAATGGAGCAGTGTGAGGACACTTTTAACCAGTGCGATGGCAAAATGGAGCATTGTGATGAAAGAATGGAGCAGTGTGATGAAACAATGGAGTGTGATGGCACAATGAGGCATTGTCATGACACAGGGGAGCAGTGTGATGACAAAATTGAGCAATTTGATGCCACAATGAAGCATTGTGATGAAACTATGGAGCAGTGAGATGATACAATGGTGCAATGTGATGGCACAATCGAGCAGTGTGATGACAAAATTTAACACTGTGAGATCACAATGGAGCAATGTAAGTGAACAATGGAGCAGGGTGTGGTCACAATTGGGTAGTGCAGGGACACAATGGAGCAGTGTGATGACACAATAAGGCAGTGTGAGGGCACAATGCAACAATGTGTGGACACAAAGGAGCAGGGTGATGGCACAATTGAGGACAGTGATGGCACAATGGAGCAGTTTGATGGCACAGTGGAGCATTGTGATGATATAATGGAGCAGGGTAATGAAACAATGGAGCACTGTGATGGCAAAATGAAGCAGTGTGATGACACAATTTAGCACTGTGAAGTCACAATGAAGAAATGTGTGTTAACAATGGAGCAGGGTGATGACACAATGGAGTAATGGGATGACAGAATGGTGGAGGGTGTTGGCACAAAAGATCATTGGGTTGACACAATGGAGCAGTGGGATGGCATTATGGAGAATTGTGATGACAGAGTGGAGAAGTGTGATATCACAATGGAGCAATGTGATGGCACAATCGAGCAGTGTGATGACAGAATAAAGCAGTGTGATGACACAATTTATCACTGTGAAGTCACAATAGAACAATGTGAGTTAACAACAGAGAAGTGTGATGACACAATGGAGCAGTGTGGTGGCACAATGTAGCAGTGTGATGACACAGTGGAGGAGTGTGTTGGCACAATTGAGCATTGTGATGACAAAATGGAGCAGTGTGATGACACAACGGAGCATTGTGATGACAAAATGGAGCAGTATGAGGACACTTTAACCAGTGCGATGGCAAAATGGAGCATTGTGATGAAAGAATGGAGCAGTGTGATGAAACAATGGAGTGTGATGGCACAATGAGGCATTATCATGACATAGGGGAGCAGTGTGATGACAAAATTGAGCAATTTGATGCCACAATGAAGCACTGTGATGAAACTGTGGATCAGTGAGATGACACAATGGTGCAGTGTGATGGCACAATGGAGCAGTGTGATGACAAAATTTAACACTGTGAGATCACAATGGAGCAATGTAAGTGAACAATGGAGCAGGGTGTGGTCACAATTGGGTAGTGTGGGGACACAATGGAGCAGTGTGATGACACAATAAGGCAGTGTGAGGGCACAATGCAACAATGTGTGGACACAAAGGAGCAGGGTGATGGCACAATTGAGGACAGTGATGGCACAATGGAGCAGTTTGATGGCACAGTGGAGCAGTGTGATAGCACAGTGGAGCAGTGTGATGACACAGTGGAGCAGCGTGATGGCACAATGGAGCAGAGTGAGGACACAATGAAGCAGTGTGATGACACAATTTAGCACTGTGAAATGACAATGGAGTAACGTGAGTTAAAAATGGAGCAGCGTGATGACACAATGGAGCAGTGTGATGACACAATGGATTAGTGTGATGGCACAATTGATCATTGTGATGACAAAATGGAGCAGTGGGATGGGACAATGGAGAAATGTGATGGCACAATGGAGCAGTGTGATGGCACAATGGAGCAGTGTGTTGGCACAATGGAGCAGTGTGATGACACAAGGGAGCAGTGTGATGGCACATTTGAGCAGTGTGATGACACAATGGAACAGTATAAAGGCACAATGGAGCACTGTAAGGTAACAATGGAGCAGTGAGATGAGACAAGGGAGCAGGGTGATTGCACAATGGAGCAGTGTGATGACACAATAGAACAGTGTGATAACACAATGGAGCAGAGTGATGGCAAAATGGAGCATTGTGATGACAGAATGGAGCAGTGTGATGAAACAATATAGCACTGTCATGACAAACTGGAGCATTGTGATGACACAGTGGAGCAGTGTATTGACACAATGGAGCAATGTGGTGGCAAATTGGAGCATTGTGATGGAACAATGGAGCAGTGAAATGAGACATTGGAGCAGTGTGATGGCACAAGGGAGCAGAGTGAGCACACAATGAAGCAGTGTGATGACACAATTTAGCACTGTGAAGTCACAATGAAGCAATATGAGTTAACAATGGAGCAGGGTGATGACACAATGGAGTAATGGGATGACAGAATGGTGGAGGGTGATGGCACAAAAGATCATTGGGTTGACACAATGGAGCAGTGGGATGGCACTATGGAGAATTGTGATGACACAGTGGAGAAGTGTGATGTCACAATGGAGTAATGTGATGGCACAATCGAGCAGTGTGATGACAGAATAAAGCAGTGTGATGACACAATTTATAACTGTGAAGTCACAATAGAACAATGTGAGTTAACAACGGAGAAGTGTGATGACACAATGGAGCAGTGTGGTGGCACAATGTAGCAGTGTGATGACACAGTGGAGGAGTGTGTTGGCTCAATTGAACATTGTGATGACACAATGGAGCAGTGTGATGACACAATGGAGCATTGTGATGACAAAATGGAGCAGTGTGAGGAGACTTTTAACCAGTGTGATGGCAAAATGGAGCATTGTGATGAAAGAATAGAGCGGTGTGATGAAACAATGGAGTGTGATGGCACAATGAGGCATTGTCATGACAAAGGGGAGCAGTGTGATGACAAAATTGAGCAATGTGATACCACAATGAAGCATTGTGATGATTCTATGGAGCAGTGAGATGACACAATTGAGCAGTGTGATGGCACAATGGAGCAGTGTGATGACAAATTTTAACACTGTGAGATCACAATGGAGCTATGTAAGTGAATAATGGAGCAGGGTGTGGTCACAATTGGGTAGTGTGGGGACACAATGGAGCAGTGTGATGACACAATAAGGCAGTGTGAGGGCACAATGCTACAATGTGTGGACACAAAGGAGTAGGGTGATGGCACAATTGAGGACAGTGATGGCACAATGGAGCAGTTTGATGGCAGAATGGAGAATTGTGATAGCACAGTGGAGCAGTGTGATGACACAGTGGAGCAGTGTGATGGCACAATGGAGCAGAGTGGGGACACAATGAAGCAGTGTGATGACACAATTTAGCACTGTGAAATCACAATGGAGCAACTTGAGTTAAAAATGGAGCAGCGTAACGACACAATGGAGCAGTGTGATGACACAATGGAGGAGTGTGATGGCACAATTGATCATTGTGATGACAAAAAGGAGCAGTGGGATGGGACAATGGAGCACTGTAATGGCACAATGGAGCGGTGTGATGGTACAATGGAGCAGTGTGTTGGCACAATGGAGCAGTGTGATGACACAAGGGAGCAGTGTGACGGCACATTTAAGCAGTGTGGTGACACAATGGAACAGTATAAAGGCACAATGGAGCACTGTAAGGTAAAAATGGAGCAGTGAGATGACACAAGGGAGCAGGGTGATGGCACAATGGAGCAGTGTGATGACACAATGGAGCAGTGTGATGACATAATTTAGCACTGTGAGGTCACAATGGAGCAATGTGATGGAACAATGGAGCATAGTGATGACACAATGGAGCAGCATGATGACAACAGTGAGCAGAGTGAGGACACTATGGAGCAGTGTGATGACATAATTGAACTGTGTAATAACACAATGGAGCAGTTTGATGGCAAAATGGAGCATTGTGATGACAGAATGGAGCATTGTGATGAAACAATATAGCAGTGTCATGACAAATTGGAGCATTGTGATGACACAGTGGAGCAGTGTATTGACACAATGGAGCAATGTGATGGCAAATTGGAGCATTGTGATGAAAAAATGGAAGAGGGGGCGTGGTAGAATGTAAGGGCTGCGATTGAGGTGAAGGGTGAAACTACAGCAATGTAGTCTGGACACTCATTTGATTAACCTGATTGAACATACCACCCCTCACCCCCCGCTGGAAGGTGGGGCTGTGGGTGTTTGGGCACAACAGCCTGCAAATTGGTTTTACATGAAGAATGCTTGTACTCATGGATTATCACTTATAGCTAAAAAATGGAAAAAAAAACTGAGAGAGATATGCAGGACAGTCATGGCAGAATGCATGATCTCGGTTGGGGTAGGGGTGGGGGGGAAGGGAAGGGGAGATATGCCTGAACTGAATTGGAAAATGATGTATGAAATGCACAAAGCATCAATAAAAAAATGTTAAAAAAAAAAGAATGGAGCAGCGTGATGACACAATGGAGCAATGTGATGACACAATGGTGGAGGGTGATGGCACAAAAGATCTTTGTGTTGACACAATGGTGTAGTTTGATGGCACTATGGAGAATTGTGATGACACACTGGAGAAGTGTGATGTCACAAAGAAGCAATGTGATGGCACAATGGAGCAGTGTGATGACACAATGAAGCAGTGTGATGACACAATTTAGCAGTGTGAAGTCACAATAGAGCAATGTGAATTAATGGAGGAGTGTGATGACACAATGGAGCAGTGTGATGGCACAATATAGCAGTGTGATGACACAGTGAAGGAGTGTGTTGTCAAAATTGAGCATTGTGATGACACGATGGAGCAGTGTGATGACAAAACGGAGCATTGTGATGACAAAATGGAGCAGTGTGAGGATACTTTGAACCAGTGTGATGGCAAAATGGAGCATTGTGATGAAGGAACGGAGCGGTGTGATGAAACAATGGAGTGTGATGGCACAATGAAGCATTGTGATGACTCAGGGGAGCAGTGTGATGACAAAATTGAGCAATGTGATGCCACAATGAAGCATTGTGATGAAACTATGGAGCAGTGAGGTGACACAATGGAGCAGAGTGATGGCACAATGCAGCAGTGTGATAACACAATGAAGCAATGTGATGACAGAATTTAGCACTGTGAAGTCACAATGGAGCAATGTGAGTTAACATTGGAGCAGCATGATGACATACTGGAGAAGTGTGATGACACAATGGAGCAGTGTGATGGCACAATGGAGCAGTTTGAAGACACAATGGAGTAAGGGCACAATGGAGCAGTGTGATGGCATAATGGAGCATTGTGATGACAGAAAGGAGCCGTGAGATGACACAATGGAGAAGTGTGATGGCACAATGGAGCATTGTGATGACAGAAAGGAGCCATGAGATGACACAATAGAGAAGTGTGATGGCACAATTGAGGACTGTGATGGAACAGTGGAGCAGTGTGATGAAACAATTAAGCACCGTGAGGTCACAATTGAGCAATGTGAGGGAAAGATGGAGCAGCGTGATGACACTATGCAGCAGCATGATGACACAAAGGAGAAGTGTGGTGACACAATGGAGCAGTGTGATGACACAATAAGGCAGTGTGAGGGCACAATGCAACAATGTGTGGACACAAAGGAGCAGGGTGATGGCACAATTGAGGACAGTGATGGCACAATGGAGCAGTATGATAGCAAAATGCTGCGTGGTGATAGCACAGTGGAGCTGTGTGATGACACAGTGGAGCAGTGTGATGACACAGTGGAGCAGAGTGAGGACACAATGAAGCAGTATGATGACACAAATTAGCACTGTGAAATCACAATGGAGCAACGTGAGTTAAAAACGGAGCAGCGTGACGACACAATGGAGCAGTGTGATAACACAATGGAGGAGTGTGATGGCACAATTGATCATTGTGATGACAAAATGGAGGAGTGGGATGGGACAATGGAGCATTGTGATGACACAGTGGAGCAGTGTGATGACACAATGGAGCAATGTGATGACACAATGGAGAATATTGATGAAACAATGGAGCAGGGAGATGACACATGGAGCAGTGTGGTCGCTCAATGGAGCAGTGTGAGGACACAATGAAGTTGTGTGATGACAAAATTTCACACTATGAAGTCACAATAGAGCAATGTGAGTTAACAATGGTGCAGTGTGATGACACAATGGAGCATTGTTATGACATAATTGAGCAGTGTGATGACACAATTTATCATGGAGAGCGTAAAATGGAGGAGAGTGATGACAGAATGGAGCAGCGTGATGAAACAATGGAGCAGTGTGATGACACAATGGAGCAGTGTGATGGCACAATGGAGGAGTGCGATGACACAATTGAGCATTGTGATGAAACAATGGAGCATTGTGACAACAGAAAGGAGCCGTGTGTTAACACAACGGATAAGTGTGATGGCACAATTGAGCGCTGTGATGAAACAATGGAGCAGTGACATGATACAATGGAGCTGTGTGATGGCACAATGGAGCAGAGTGATGACAAAATGAGGCAGTGTGGGGGCACAATGCAACAGGGTGAGGACACAATAGAGCAGCAGGATGGAACAATGGAGCATTGTGATGGCACAATGGTGCAGTGTGATGGCACAATGGAGCAGTGTGATGGCACAATGGAGCAGTGTGATGACACAATGGAGCAGTGTGATGGCACAATTGAGCAGTGTGATGACACAAGGGAGCAGTGTGATGGCACATTTGAGCAGTGTGATTACACAATGGAACAGTGTAAAGGCACAATGGAGCAGTGTCATGATACAATGGAGGAGTGTGATGGCACAATTGAGCATTGTGATGCCACAATGAAGCATTGTGATGAAACAATGGAGCAGTGAGATGACACAATGGAGCAGTGTGATGGCACAATGGAGCAGTGTGATAACACAATGAAGCAGTGTAATGACAGAGTTTAGCACTGTAAAGTCACAATGGAGCAATGTGAGTTAACAATTGAGCAGCGTGATGACATACTGGTTCAGTTTGATGACACAATGGAGCAGTGTGATGGCACTATGGAGAAGTTTGATAACACATTGGAGTAAGTAAGGGCATAGTGGAGCAGTGTGATGGCATAATGGATCATTGTGATGACAGAAAGGAGCCATGAGTTGACACAATGGAGAAGTGTGATGGCACAATTGAGCACTGTGATGAAACAACGGAGCAGTGTGATGACACAATGAAGCAGTGTGATGACACAATTAAGCACCGTGAGGTCACAATTGAGCCATGTGAGGGAAAAATGGAGCAGGATGATGACACAATGGAGCAGCGTGTTGACACAATGGAGTAGTGCGTTGACACAATGGAGCATTGTGATGACATAACAGAGCATAGTGATGACACAATGGAGCACTGTGATGAAAGAATGGAGCAGAGTGATGGTACAATGGAGTATTGTGATGACACTATGGAGCACTGTGATGACCCAATGGAGCAGTGTAATGGCACATTGCAGATTTGTGATGACACAATGGAGCAGTTTGATGACACAATGGAACAGTGTGATGGCATTATGGAGCAGTTTGATAACACATTGGAGTAAGTAAGGGAATAGTGGAGCAGTGGGATGGCATAATGGATCATTGTGATGACAGAAAGAAGCCGTGAGTTGACACAATGGAGAAGTGTGATGGCACAATTGAGCACTGTGATGAAACAATGGAGCAGTGTGATGACACAATGAAGCAGTGTGATGACACAATTAAGCACCGTGATATCACAATTGAGCCATGTGAGGGAAAAATGGAGCAGGGTGATGACTCAATGGAGCAGCGTGTTGACACAATGGAGCAGTGTGTTGACACAATGGAGCAGAGTGATGGCACAATGGAGTATTGCGATGACACCATGGAGCATTGTGATGACACAGTGGAGCAGTATAATGGCACACTGAAGATTTGTGATGACACAATGGAGCAGTTTGATGACAAAATGGAGCAGTGTGATGACAAAATTTAACACTGTGAGATCACAATGGAGCAATGTAAGTGAACAATGGAGCAGGGTGAGGTCACAATTGGGCAATGTGGGGACACAATGGAGCAGTGTGATGACACAATAAGGCAGTGTGAGGGCACAATTCAACAATGTGTGGACACAAAGGAGCAGGGTGATGGCACAATTGAGGACAGTGATGGCACAATGGAGCAGTGTGAAAGCACAATGGAGCAGTGTGATGACACTGTGGAGCAGTGTGATGGCACAATGGAGCAGAGTGAGGACACAATGAAGCAGTGTGATGACACAATTTAGCACTGTGAAATCACAATGGAGCAACGTGAGTTAAAAATGGAGCACCGTGATGACCCAATGGAGCAGTGTGATGACACAATGGAGGAGTGTGATGGCACAATTGATCATTGTGATGACAAAATGGAGCAGTGAGATGGGCAATGGAGCACTGTGATGGCACAATGGAGCAGTGTGATGGCACAATGGAGCAGTGTGATGACACAGAGAAGGAGTGTGTTGTCAAAATTGAGCATTGTGATGACACAAGGGAGCAGTGTGATGGCACATTTCAGCAGTGTGATGACACAATGGAACAGTGTAAAGGCACAATGGAGCACTGTAATGTAACAATGGAGCAGTGAGATGACACAAGTGAACAGGATGATGGCACAATGGAGCAGTGTGATGACACAATGGAGCAGTGTGATGACACAATTTAGCACTGTGAGGTCACAATGGAGCAATGTGATGGAACAATGGAGCATCGTGATGACACAACGGAGCAGCATGATGACACAATGGAGCAGAGTGAGGACAAAATGGAGGGGTGTGATGACACAATAGAACAGTGTGATAACACAATGGAGCAGTGTGATGGCAAAATGGAGAATTGTGATGACATAATGGAGCAGTGTGATGAAACAATATAGCAGAGTCATGACAAATTGGAGCATTGTGATGAAACAGTGGAGAAGTGTATTGACACAATGGAGCAATGTGATGGCAAATAGGAGCATTCTGATGAAACAATGGAGCAGTGAAATGACACATTGGAGCAGAGTCATGGCACAAGGGAGCAGAGTGAGGACACAATGAAGCAGTGTGCTGACACAATTTAGCACTGTGAAGTCATAATGAAGCAATGTGAGTTAAGAATGGAGCAGCGTGATGACACAATGGAGTAATATGATGACACAATGGTGGAGGGTGATGGCACAAAAGATCATTGTGTTGACACAATGGAGCAGTGTGATGGCACTATGGAGAATAGTGATGACACAGTGGAGAAGTGTGATGTCACAAAGGAGCAATGTGATGACACAATGGAACAGTGTGATGACACAATGAAGCAGAGTGATGACACAATTTAGCACTGTGAAGTCACAATAGAGCAATGTGAGTTAACAATGGAGCAGTGTGATGACACAATGGAGCAGTGTGATGGCACAATGTAGCAGTGTGTTGACACAGTGGAAGAGTTGTGTTGTCACAATTGAGCATTGTGATGACACAATGGAGCAGTGTGATGACAAAACAGAGCATTGTGATGACAAATGGAGCAGTGTGAGGACATTTTGAACCAGTGTGATGGCAAAATGGAGCATTGTGATGACAGAATGGAGCAGTGTGATGGCACAATGAACCATAGTGATGACTCAGGGGGGCAGTGTGATGACAAAATTGAGCAATGTGATGTCACAATGAAGCATTGTGATGAAACTATGGAGCAGAGAGATGACACAATAGAGCAGAGTGATGGCACAATGCAGCAGTGCGATAACACAATGAAGCAATGTGATGACAGAATTTAGCACTGTGAAGTCACAATGGAGCAATGTGAGTTAACAGTGGAGCAGCGTGATGACATACTTGAACAGTGTGATGATAAAATGGAGCAGTGTGATGGCACAATGGAGAAGTTTGATGACACAATGGAGTAAGTAAGGACAAAATGGAGCAGTGTGATGGCATAATGGAGCATTGTGATGACAGAAAGGAGCCGTGAGATGACACAATGGAGCAGTGTGATGACATAACAGAGCATTGAATGACACAATGGAGCAATTTGCGGGCACTTTTAACCAGTGTGATGGCACAATGCTGCAGTGTCATCACACAATGGAGCAGCGTGATGGCACAATGGAGCACTGTGACAACAGAAAGGAGCAGTGTGATGACACAATGGAGAAGTGTGATGGCACAATAGAGTGCTGTGAAGAATCAATGGAGCAGTGAGATGATACAAGGGAGCAGTGTGATGGCACAAAGGATAGTGTGATTACAAAATGGAGCAGTGTTATGACACAATGGAGCATTGTTATGACACAATGGAGCAGTGTGATGACACAGTTTATCATGGTGAGCGTAAAATGGAGGAGCGTGATGACAGAATGGAGCAGTGTGATGAAACAATGGAGAAGTGTGATGGCAAAATTGAGCATTGTGATGACAGAATGAAGCAGTGTGATGAAACAATATAGCAGTGTCATGACAAATTGGAGCTTTGTGATGACACAGTGGAGCAGTGTATTGAAACAATGGAGCAATGTGATGGCAAATTGGAGCATTGTGATGAAAAAATTGAGCAGTGAAATGACACATTGGAGCAGTGTGATGGCACAAGGGAGCAGAGTGAGCACACAATGAAGCAGTGTGATGACACAATTTAGCACTGTGAAGTCACAATGAAGCAATGTGAGTTAAGAATGGAGCAGCGTGATGACACAATGGAGTAATGTGATGACACAATTGTGGGGAGTGATGNGGAGCAGTGTGATGGCACATTTGAGCAGTGTGATGACACAATGGAACAGTATAAAGGCACAATGGAGCACTGTAAGGTAACAATGGAGCAGTGAGATGAGACAAGGGAGCAGGGTGATTGCACAATGGAGCAGTGTGATGACACAATAGAACAGTGTGATAACACAATGGAGCAGAGTGATGGCAAAATGGAGCATTGTGATGACAGAATGGAGCAGTGTGATGAAACAATATAGCACTGTCATGACAAACTGGAGCATTGTGATGACACAGTGGAGCAGTGTATTGACACAATGGAGCAATGTGGTGGCAAATTGGAGCATTGTGATGGAACAATGGAGCAGTGAAATGACACATTGGAGCAGTGTGATGGCACAAGGGAGCAGAGTGAGCACACAATGAAGCAGTGTGATGACACAATTTAGCACTGTGAAGTCACAATGAAGCAATGTGAGTTAAGAATGGAGCAGCGTGATGACACAATGGAGTAATGTGATGACACAATTGTGGGGAGTGATGGCACAAAAGATCATTGTGTTGACACAATGGAGCAGTGTGATGGCACTATAAATTGTGATGACACAGTGGAGAAGTGTGATGTCACAAAGGAGGAATGTGATGGCACAATGGAGCAGTGTGATGACACAATGAAGCAGTGTGATGACACAATTTAGCACTGTGAAGTCACAATAGAGCAATGTGAGTTAACAACGGAGCAGTGTGATGACACAATGGAGCAGTATGATGGCACAATGTAGCAGTGTGTTGACACAGTGGAGGAGTGGGTTGTCACAATTGAGCATTGTGATGACACAGTGGAGCAGTGTGATGACACAACGGAGCATTGTGATGACAAAATGGAGCAGTGTGAGGACACTTTTAACCAGTGTCATGGCAGCATGACGACACAAGGGAGCAGTGTGATGACACAATGGAGGAGTGTGATGGCACAATTGATCATTGTACTGACACAATTGAGCAGTTTGATGGCACAAAGGTGAATTGTGATGACACAATGGAGCAATGTGATGGCACAATGGAGAATTGTGATGAAACAATGCAGCAGGGAAATGATACAATGGAGCAATGTGATGGTACAATGGAGCAGTGTGATGCCAAAATGAAGCAGTGTGATGACACAATTTCGCATTGTGAAGTCACAATAGAGCAATGTGAGTTAACAATGGAGCAGTGTGATGACACAATGGAGCAGTGTGATGGCACAATGGAGGAGTGTGATGACACAATTGAGCATTGTGATGTCACAATGGAGCAGTCTGATGACAAAACAGAGCATTGAATGACACAATGGATCAGTTTGAGGACATATTTGACCAGTGTGATGGCACAATGCAGCAGTGTGATCACACAATTTAGCAGTGTGATGGCACAATGGAGCATTGTGACAACAGAAAGTAGCAGTGTGTTAACACAAGGGAGAAGTGTGATGGCACAATTGAGCGCTGTGATGAAACAATGGAGCAGTGACATGATACAATGGAGCTGTGTGATGGCAAAATGGAGCAGAGTGATGACAAAATAAGGCAGTGTGGGGGCACAATGCAACAGGGTGAGGACACAATAGGGCAGCGGGATGGCACAATGGAGCATTATGATTGCACAATGGAACCGTGTGATGGCACAATGGAGCGGTGTGATGGCACAATGGAGCAGTGTGATGAGACAAGTGAGCAGTGTGATGGCACAATGGAGCAGTGTGATCACACAATGAAGCAGTGTAATGACAGAGTTTAGCACTGTGAAGTCACAATGGAGCAATGTGAGTTAACAATGGAGCAGCGTGATGACATACTGGTTCAGTTTGATGACACAATGGAGCAGCGTGATGGCACTATGGAGCAGTTTGATAACACATTGGAGTAAGTAAGGGCACAGTGGAGCAGTGTGATGGCATAATGGATCATTGTGATGACAGAAAGGAGCCGTGAGATGACACAATGGAGAAGTGTGATGGCACAATTGAGCACTGTGATCAAACAATGGAGCAGTGTGATGACACAATGAATCAGTGTGATGACACAATTAAGCACCATGATGTCACAATTGAACCATGTGAGGGAAAAATGGAGCAGCGTGATGACAAAATGGAGCAGTGTGTTGACACAATGGAGCAGTGTGTTGACACAATGGAGCAGTGTGATGGCATAATGAAGCATTGTGATGACAGAAAGGAGCACTGTGATGAAACAATGGAGCACAGTGATGGCACAATGGAGTATTGCATGACACCATGGAGCATTGTGATGACCCAATGGAGCAGTGTAATGGCACATAGCAGATTTGTGATGACACAATGGAGCAGTTTGATGACACAATGGAACAGTGTGATGACAAAATTTAACACTGTGAGATCACAATGGAGCAACGTAAATGAACAATGGAGCAGGGTGAGGTCACAATTGGGCAGTGTGGGGACACAATGGGGCAGTGTGATGACACAATAAGGCAGTGTGAGGGCACAATGCAACAACGTGTGGGCACAAAGGATCTGGGTGATGGCACAATTGAGGACAGTGATGGCACAATGGAGCATTGTGATCGCACAATGGTGCAGTGTGATAGCACAGTGGAGCAGTGTGATGACACAGTGGAGCAGTGTGATGGCACAACGGATCAGAGTGAGGACACAGTGAAGCAGTGTGATTACACAATTTGGCACTGTGAAATCACAATGGAGCAACGTGAGTTAAAAATGGAGCAGCATGACGACACAATGGAGCAGTGTGATGACACAATGGAGGAGTGTGATGGTACAATTGATCATTGTGATGACAAAATGGAGCAGTGGGATGGGACAATGGAGCACTGTGATGGCACGATAGAGCAGAGTGATGGCACAATGGAGCAATGTGATGGCACAATGGAGCAGTGTGATGACAAAATGAAGCAGTGTGATGACACAATTTAGCACTGTGAAGACACAATAGAGCAATGTGAGATAACAATGGAGCAGTGTGATGACACAATGGAGCAGTGTGATGGCACAATGGAGCAGTGTGATGACACAGTGGAGGACTGTGTTGGCACAATTGAGCATTGTGATGACACAATGGAGCAGTGTGATGACACAACGGAGCATTGTGATAACAAAATGGAGCAGTGTGAGGACAATTTGAACCATTGTCATGGCAAAATGGAGCATTGTGATGACAGAATGGAGCAGTGTGATGAAACAATGGAGTGTGATGGCACAATGAAGCATTGTGATGACACAGTGGAGCAGTGTGATGACACAATTGAGCAATATGATGCCACAATGAACCATTGTGATGAAATAATGGAGAAGTGAGATGACACAATGGAGCAGTGTGATGGCACAATGGAGCAGTGTGATAACACAAAGAAGCAGTGTAATGACAGACTTTAGCACTGTGAAGTCAAAATGGAGCAATGTGAGTTAAAAATAGAGCAGCGTTATGACATACTGGAGCAGTGTGATGACACAATGGAGCAGTGTGATGGCACAACGAAGCAGTTAGATGACACAATGGAATAAGTAAAGGCACAATGGGACAGGGTGATGGCATAATGGAGCGTTGTGATGACAGAAAGGAGCTGTGAGGTGACACAATGTAGAACTGTGATGGCAAAATTGAGCACTGTGATGAAACAGTGGAGCAGTGTGATGACACAATGAAGCAATGTGATGACACAATTAAGCACCGTGATGTCACAATTGAACCATGTGAGGGAAAAATGGAGCAGCGTGATGACACAATGGAGCAGTGTGTTGACACAATGGAGCAGTGTGTTGACACAATGGAGCAGTGTGATGACACAACAGAGCATTGTGATGACACAATGGAGCACTGTGATGAAACAATGGAGCACAGTGATGGCACAATGGAGTATTGTGATGACACCATGGAGCATTGTGATGACCCAATGGAGCAGTGTAATGGCACATTGCAGATTTGCGATGACACAATGGAGCAGTTTGATGACACAATGGAGCTGTGTGATGACAAAATTTAACACTGTGAGATCACAATGGAGCAATGTAAGTGAACAATGGAGCAGGGTGAGGTCACAATTGGGAAGTATGGGGACACAATGGAGCAGTTTGATGACACAATAAGGCAGTGTGAGGGCACAATGCAACAATGTGTGGACACAAAGGATCTGGGTGATGGCACAACTGAGGACAGTGATGGCACAATGGAGCAGTGTGATTGCACAATTGTGCAGTGTGATAGCACAGTGGAGCAATGTGATGACACAGAGGAGCAGTGTGATGGCACAATGGAGCAGAATGAGGAAACAATGAAGCAGTGTGATGACACAATTTAGCACTGTGAAATCACAATGGAGCAACGTGAGTTAAAAATGGAGCAGCGTGACGATACAATGGAGCAGTGTGATGACACAATGGAGGAGTGTGATGGCACAATTGATCATTGTGATGACAAAATGGAGCAGTGGGTTGGGACAATGGAGGAATGTGATGGCACAATGGAGGAGTGTGATGGCACAATGGAGCAGTGTGATGGCACAATGGAGCAGTGTGATGACACAAGGGAGCAGTGTGTTGGCACATTTGAGCAGTGTGATGACACAATGGAACAGTGTAAAGGCACAATGGAGCACTGTAATGTAACAATGGAGCAGTGAGATGACACAACTGAACAGGGTGATGTCACAAAGGAGCAGTGTGATGACACAATGGAGCAGTGTGATGACAAAATTTAGCACTGTGAGGACACAATGGAGCAATGTGATGGAACAATGGAGCATTGTGATGACACAATGGAGCAGCATAATGACACAATGGAGAAGAGTGAGTACACAATGAAGCAGTATGATGACACAATTAAGCACCATGATGTCATAATTGAACCATGTGAGGGAAAAATGGATCAGCATGATGACACAATGGAGCAGTGTTTTGACACCATGGAGCAGTGTGATGATACAACAGAGCATTGGGTTGACACAATGGAGCACTGTGATGAAACAATGGAGCAGAGTGATGGCACAATGGAGTATTGCGATGACACCATGGAGCATTGTGATTACCCAGTGGAGCAGTGTAATGGCACATTGCAGATTTGTGATGACACAATGGAGCAGTTTGTTGACACAATGGAGCAGTGTGATGACAAAACTTAACACTGTAAGATCACAATGGAGCAATGTAAGTGAACAATGGAGCAGGGTGAGGTCACAATTGGGCAGTGTGGGGACACAATGGAGCAATGTGATGACACAATAAGGCAGTGTGAGGGCACAATGAACAATGTGTGGACACAAAGGATCTGGGTGATGGCACAATTGAGGAGAGTGATGGCACAATTGAGCAGTGTGATTGCACAATGGTGCAGTGTGATAGCACAGTGGAGCAGTGTGATGACACAGTGGAGCAGTGTGATGGCACAATGGAGCAGAGTGAGGACACAATGAAGCAGTGTGACGACAAAATTTAGCACTGTGAAATCACAATGGAGCAACGTGAGTTAAAAATGGATCAGCGTGACAACACAATGAAGCAGTGTGATGACACAATGGAGGAGTGTGATGGCACAATTGATCATTGTGATGACAAAATGGAGCATTGGGATGGGACAATGGAGCACTGTGATGGCACAATGGAGCAGTGTGATGGCACAATGGAGCAATGTGATGACACAAGGGAGCAGTGTGATGGCACATTTGAGCAGTGTGATGACACAATGGAACAGTGTAAAGGCACAATGGAGCACTGTAATGTAACAATGGAGCAGTGAGATGACACAAGGGAGCAGGGTGATGGCACAATGGAGCAGTGTGATGACACAATTTAGCACTGTGAGGTCACAATGGAGCAAAGTGATGGAACAATGGAGCATCGTGATAACACAATGGAGCAGCATGATTACACAATGGAGCAGAGTGAGGACACAATGGAGCAGTGTGATGACACAATTGAACAGTGTGATAACACAATGGAGCAGTGTGATGGCAAAATGGAGCATTGTGAAGACAGAATAGAGCAGTGTGATGAAACAGTGGAGTGTGATGGCACAATGAATCATTGTGATGACACAGTGGAGCAGTGTGATGACACATTGAGCAATGTGAAGCCAGAGTGAAGCATTGTGATGAAACAATGGAGCAGTGTGATGACACAATGGAGCAGTATGATGGCACATGGAGCAGTGTGATAACACAATGAAGCAGTGTATTGACACACTTTACCACTGTGAAGTCAAAATGGAGCAATGTGAGTTAACAATGGAGCAGCGTGATGACATACTGGAGCAGTGTGATGACACAATGGAGCAGTTTGATGACACAATGGAGTAAGTAAGGGCACAATGGAGCAGTGTGATGGCATAATGGAGCATTGTGATGACAGAAATTAGCTGTGAGATGAAACAATGGAGAAGTGTGATGGCACAATTGAGCACTGTGATGAAACAATGGAGCAGTGTGATGACACCATGAAGCAGTGTGATGACACAATTAAGTACCGTGAGGTCACAATTGAGCCATGTGAGGGAAAAATGGAGCAGCGTGATGACACAATGGAGCAGCATGTTGACACAATGGAGCAGTGTGTTGACACAATGGAGCAGTATGATGACACAAGGGAGCATTTTGATGACACAATGGAACAATGTGATGAAACAATGGAGCAGAGTGATGGCACAATGGAGTATTGCAATGACACCATGGAGCATTGTGATGACCTAATGGAGCAGTGTACTGGCCCATTGGAGATTTGTGATGACACAATGGAGCATTTTGATGAAACAATGGAGCAGTGTGATGACAAAATTTAACACTGTGAGATCACAATGGTGCAATGTAAGTGAAAAATGGAGCAGGGTGAGGTCACAATTGGGCAATGTGGGGACACAATGGAGCAGTGTGATGACACAATAAGGCAGTGTGAGGACACAATGCAACAATGTATGGACACAAAGGAGCAGGGTGATGGCACAATTGAGGACAGTGATGGCACAATGGAGCAGTGTGATCACACAATGGAGCAGTGTGATAGCACAGTGGAGCAGTGTGATGACAGAGTGGAGCAATGTGATGACACAATGGAGCAATGTGATGGCACAATGGAATATTGTGATGAAACAATGGAACATTGAGATGACACATTTGAGCAGTGTGATGCACAATGGAGCATTGTGATGACACAGTGGAGCAATGTGATGACACAATGGAGAACTGTGATGAAACAATGGAGCAGGGTGATGACACAATGGAGCAGTGTGATGGCACAATGGAGCAGTGTGATGACACAATGAAGTTGTGTGATGACACAATTTCGCACTGTGAAGTCACAATAGAGCAATGTGAGTTAACAATGGAGCAGTGTGATGACACAATGGAGCAGTGTGATGGCACAATGGAGGAGAGAGTTGGCACAATTGATCATTGTGATGACACAATGGAGCAGTGTGATGACACAAAAGAGCATTGAATGACCCCATGGAGCAGTTTGAGGACACATTTGACCAGTGTAATGGCACAATGCAGCAGTGTGATCACACAATGGAGCAGTGTGATGGCACAATGGAGCATTGTGACAACAGAAAGGAGCAGTGTGATGACACAATTGGGAAGTGTGATGGCACAATTGAGCACTGTGAAGAAACAATGGAGCAGTGAGATGATACAAGGGAGCAGTGTGATGGCACAAAGGAGTAGTGTGATTACAAAATGGAGCAGAGTGATGTCACAATGGAGCATTTTTATGACACAATGGAGCAGTGTAATGACACAATTTATCATGGTGTGCATAAAATGGAAGTGCGTGATGACAGAATGGAGCAGTGGGATGAAAAAATGGAGCAGTGTGATGACACCATTGATCATAGTGATGGCGCAATGGAGCAGTGTGATAACACAATGGAGAGGTGTGATGGCACAATGGAGCAGAGTGATGACAAAATAAGGGTGTGTGAGGGTACAATGCAACTGGGTTAGGACACAATAGAGCAGCAGGATGGCACAATGGAGCACTGTGATGACACAATTGAGCAGTGTGATCGCACAATGGAGCAGGGTGATGGCACAATGGAGCAGTGTGATGACACAAGGGAGCAGTGTGATGGCACATTTGAGCAGTGTGATGACACAGTGGAACAGTGTAAAGGCAAAATGGAACACTGTAATGTAACAATGGAGCAGTGAGATAACACAAGAGAGCAGGGTGATGGCACAACGGAGCACAGTGATGACAAAATGGAGCAGTTTGAGGGCACTTTTAATGGGTGTGATGGCAAAATGGAGCATTTTGATGACAGAATGGAGCAGTGTGATGAAACAGTTGTGTGTAACGGCACAATGAAGCATTGTGATGACACAGTGGAGCAGTGCGATGATACAATTTAGCACTGTGAAGTCACAATGAAGCAATGTGAGTTAAGAATGGAGCAGCGTGATGACACAATGGAGAAATGTGATGACACAAGGGAGGAGAATGAGGAAACAATGAAGCAGTGTGATGACACAATTTAGCACTGTGAAGTCACAAAGAAGCAATGTGAATTAAGAATGGAGCAGCATGATGACACAATGGAGTAATGTGATGACACAATGGTGGACGGTGATGGCACAAAAGATCATTGTATTGACACAATGGAGCAGTGTGATGGCACTATGCAGAATTGTGATGACACAGTGGAGAAGTGTGATGTCACAATGGAGCAAAGTGATGGCACAATGGAGCAGTGTGTTGACAAAATGAAGCAGTGTGATGACACAATTCAGCACTGTGAAGTCACAACAGAGCAATGTGAGTTAACAATGGAGCAGTGTGATGACACAATGGAGCAATGCGATGGCACAATTGAGCATTGTGATGACACAATGGAGCAGTGTGATGACACAATGGAGCATTGTGATGACAAAATGGAGCAGTATGAGGACAATTTGAACCAGTGTCATGGCAAAATGGAGCATTTTAATGACAGAATGGAGCAGTGTGATGAAACAATGGAGAGTGATGGCACAATGAAGCATTGTGATGACACAGTGGAGCAGTGTGATGACACAATTGAGCAATATGATGCCACAATGAAGCATTGTGATGAAACTATGGAGCAGTGAGATGACACAATGGAGCAGTGTGATGGCACAATTGAGCAGTGTGATAACACAATGAAGCAGTGTGATGACAGAATTTAGCACTGTGAAGTCACAATGGAGCAATGTGAGTTAACAGTAGAGCAGTGTGATGACATACTGGAGCAGTGTGATGACAAAATGGAGCAGTGTGATTTCACAATGGAGCAGTTTGGTGACACAATGGAGTAAGTAAAGGCACAGTGGAGCAGTGTGATGGCATAATGGAGCATTGGGATGACAGAAAGGAGCAGTGAGATGACACAATGGAGAAGTGTGATGGCACAATTGAGCACTGTGATGAGACAGTGGAGCACTGTGATGACACAATTAAGCAGTGTGATGACACAATTAAGCACCGTGAGGTCACAATTGAGCAATGTGAGGGAAAAATGGAGCAGCATGATGACACAATGGAGCAGTGTGGTGACACAATGGAGCAGTGTTATGACACAATAAGGCAGTGTGAGGGCACAATGCAACAATGTGTGGACACAAAGGAGCAGGGTGATGGCACAATTGAGGACACTGATGGCACAATGGAGCAGTGTGATCGCAAAATGGAGCAGTGTGATAGCAAAATGGAGCAGTGTGATGAAACAATGTAGCAGTGTGATGACACAATGAAGCAGTGTGATGACACAATTAAGCACTGTGACGTCACAATTGAGCCATGTGAGGGAAAAATGGAGCAGCGTGATGACACAATGGAGCAGCGTGATGACAGAATGGAGCAGTGTGGTGACACAAGGGAGCAGTGTGAAAACACAACAGAGCATTGTGATGACACAATGGAGCAATGTGATGAACAATGGAGCAGAGTGATGGCACAATGGATTATTGCAATGACACCATGGAGCATTGTGATGACACAATGGAACAGTGTAATGGAGCATTGGAGATTTGTGAAGACACAATAGAGGAGTTTGATGACACAATGGAGCAGTGTGATGACACAATTTAGCACTGTGAAATCACAATGGAGCAACGTGAGTAAAAAATGGAGCAGGGTGATGACAAAATGGAGCAGTTTGATGACACAATGGAGGAGTGTGATGGCACAATTGATCATTGTAATGACACAATGAAGCAATGTGATGGCACAAAGGAGCATTGTGATGATACAATGGAGCAATGTGATGGCACAATGGAGAATTGTGATGAAACAATGGAGCAGGGAAATGATACAATGGAGCAGTGTGATGGTAAAATGGAGCAGTGTGATGACACAATGAAGCATTGTGATGACACAATTTCGCACTGTGAAGTAACAATAGAGCAATGTGAGTTAACAATGGAGCAGTGTTTTGACACAATGGAGCAGTGTGACGGCACAATGGAGGAGTGTGATGACAAAATTGAGAATTGTGATGACACAATGGAGCAGTGTGATGACACAGCAGAGCATTGAATGACACAATGGATCAGTTTGAGGACATATTTGACCAGTGTGATGGCACAATGAAGCAGTGTGATCACACAGTGGAGCAGTGTGATGACAAAATTGAGAATTGTGATGACACAATGGAGCAGTGTGATGACACAGCAGAGCATTAATGACACAATGGATCAGTTTGAGGACATATTTGACCAGTGTGATGGCACAATGAAGCAGTGTGATCACACAGTGGAGCAGTGTGATGGCATAATGGAGCATTGTGATGACATAAAGGAGCTGTGAGATGACACAATGGAGAAGTGTGATGTCACAATTGAGCGCTGTGGGGCTGGAGAGATAGCCTAGCGGTTAAGAGCACCGACTGCTCTTACAGAGGACCCGGGTTCGATCCCCAGCACCCACATGGCGGCTAAGAACCGTCTGAAACTCCAATTCCAGGAGAACTCCAGTTCCAGGGGAATCCGACACCCTCCTCTGACCTCCGTGGCATTGCATGACACGGGTGCACAAACCTACATGCAGAGAGTACATTCATACACATACAAAAATAATAATAAATAAATTAAAAGAAAAACAATTGAGTGCTGTGATGAAACAATGGAGCAGTGACATGATATAATTGAGCTGTGTGATGGTACAATGGAGCAGAGTGATGACACAATAAGGCAGTGTGAGGGCACAAAGCAACAGGGTGAGGACACAATAGAGCAGCAGGATGGCACAATGGAGCCCTGTGATGGCACAATGGAGCAGTGTGACGGCACAATGGAGCAGTGTGATGGCACAATGGAGCAGTGTGATGGCACAATGGAGCAGTGTGATGACACAAGGGAGCAGTGTGATGGCACATTTGAGCAGTTTGATGACACAATGGAACAGTGTAAAGGCACAATGGAGCACTGTAATGTAACAAAGGAGCAGTGAGATGACACAAGGGAGCAGGGTGATGGCACAATGGAGCAGTGTGATGACACAATGGAGCAGTGTGATGACACAATTTAGCACTGTGAGGTCACAATGGAGCAATGTGATGGAACAATGGAGCTTCATGATGACAAAATGGAGAAGCATGATGACACAATAGAGCAGAGTGATGACACAATGGAGCGGTATGATGACACAGTTGAACACTGTGATAACACAATGGAGCAGTGTGATGGCAAAATGGAGCATTGTGATGACAGAATGGAGCAGTGTGTTGAAACAACATAGCAGTGTCATGGCAAATTGGAGCATTGTGATGACACAGTGGAGCAGTGTATTGACACAATGGAGCAATGTGATGGCACAATGGAGCAATGTGATGAAAAAATGGAGCAGTGAAATGACACATTGGAGCAGTGTGATGGCACAAGGGAGCAGAGTGAGGACACAAGGAAACAGTGTGATGACACAATTTAGCACTGTGAAGTCACAATGAAGCAATGTGAGTTAAGAATGGAGCAGTGTGATGACACAATGGAGTAATGTGATGACACAATGGTGGAGGGTGATGGCACAAATGATCATTGTGATGACACAATGGAGCAGTGTGATGGCACAATGGAGAAGTGTGTTGGCACAAGGGAGTAATGTGATGACACAATGGAGCAGTGTGATGACACAATGGAGCAGTGTGATGGCACAATGGAGCAGTGTGATGACACAATGGAGCAGTGTGATGGCACAATGGAGCAGTGTGATGACACAATGGAGCAGTATGATGACAAAATTTAGCACTGTGAAGTCACAATGAAGCAATGTGAGGGAACAATGGTTAGCGTGATGACACAAGGGAGCAGCATGATAACTAAATATAGCAGCGTGATGAAACAATGGAGCATTGTGATGACACAATGGAGCAGTATGTTGGCACAACAGAGCATAGTGATGACAGAATGGAGAAATGAGATGACACAATGGAGCATTGTGATGGCACAACGGAGCAGTGTGATGACACAATGGAGCAGAGAGTTGACACAATGGAGCACTGTGAGGTCACAATGGAGCAGCGTGATGACAAAATGGGGTAGAGTGATGACACAAGTGAGCAGTATGAGAACAAAGTAGAAGAGGTGATGACTCAATGCAGCAGGGGGAGGGCAATATGGAGCAGTGTGATGACACAAAGGAGCAGACTGATGGCACAATGGAACAGTGTGAGGGCACAAGGGAGCAGTGTGATGACACATTGGAGCACCGTGATGACACAATGGAGCAGTGTGATGAAACAATGGTTCAGGGTGAGGGCACAATGGAGCAGTGTGATGAATCTATGGAGCAGGGTGAGGACAATATGGAGCAGCATGAGGGCAAAATGGAGGAGTGTGAAGGCACAATGGAGCAGTGTGATGACACAATGGAGCAGTGTGATGGCACAATGGAGAAGTGTGTTGGCACAAGGGAGTAATGTGATGACACAATGGAGCAGTGTGATGGCACAATGGAGCAGTGTGATGACACAATGGAGCAGTGTGATGAAACAATGGTTCAGGGTGAGGGCACAATGGAGCAGTGAGATGAATCTATGGAGCAGGGTGAGGACAATATGGAGCAGCGTGAGGGCAAATTGGAGGAGTGTGAAGGCACAATGGAACAGTGTGATGACACAATGAAGCAGTGTGATTGCACATCGAGCACTGTGGTGAAACAATGGAGCAGTGAGATGACACAAAGGAGCAGTATGATGGCACAATGAAGCAGTGTGATGACACAATGGAGCAGTATGATGACAAAGTTTAGCACTGTGAAGTCACAATGAAGCAATGTGAGGGAACAATGGTTAGCGTGATGACACAAGGGAGCAGCATGATAACTAAATATAGCAGCGTGATGAAACAATGGAGCATTGTGATGACACAATGGAGCAGTATGTTGGCACAACAGAGCATAGTGATGACAGAATGGAGAAATGAGATGACACAATGGAGCATTGTGATGGCACAACGGAGCAGTGTGATGACACAATGGAGCAGAGAGTTGACACAATGGAGCACTGTGAGGTCACAATGGAGCAGCGTGATGACAAAATGGGGTAGAGTGATGACACAAGTGAGCAGTATGAGAACAAAGTAGAAGAGGTGATGACTCAATGGAGCAGGGTGAGGGCAATATGGAGCAGTGTGATGACACAAAGGAGCAGACTGATGGCACAATGGATCAGTGTGAGGGCACAAGGGAGCAGTGTGATGACACATTGGAGCACCGTGATGACACAATGGAGCAGTGTGATGAAACAATGGTTCAGGGTGAGGGCACAATGGAGCAGTGTGATGAATCTATGGAGCAGGGTGAGGACAATATGGAGCAGCATGAGGGCACAATGGAGGAGTGTGAAGGCACAATGGAGCAGTGTGATGACACAATGGAGCAGTGTGATGGCACAATGGAGCAGTGTGATGACACAATGGAGCAGTGTGATGACACAATGGAGCAGTGTGATGGCACAATGTAGCAGTGTGATGACACAGTGGAAGAGTGTGTTGGCACAATTGAGCATTGTAATGACACAATGGAGCAGTGTAATGACACAACGGAGCATTGTGATGACAAAATGGAGCAGTGTGATGACACTTTTAACCAGTGTGATGGCAAAAGGGAGCATTGTGATGACAGAATGGAGCAGTGTGATGAAACAATGGAGTGTGATGGCAAAATGAAGCATTGTGATGACACAGTGGATCAGTGTGATGACACAATTGAGCAATGTGATGCCACAATGAAGCATTGTGATGAAACAGTGGAGCAGTGAGATGACACAATGGAGCAGTGTGATGGCACAATTGAGCAGTGTGATAACATAATGAAGCAGTGCGATGACAGAATTTATCACTGTGAAGTCACAATGGAGCAATGTGAGTTAACAATGGAGCAGCGTGATGACATACTGGAGCAGTGTGATGACACAATGGAGCAGTGTGATGGCACGATGGAGAAGTTTGATGACACAATGGAGTAAGTAAGGGCACAATGGAGCAGTGTATTGGCATAATGGAGCATTGTGATGACAGAAAGGAGCCATGAGATGACACCATGGAGAAGTGTGATAGCACAATTGAGCACCGTGATGAAACAATGGAGCAGTGTGATGACACAATGAAGCAGTGTGATAACACAATTAAGCACCGTGAGTTCACAATTGAGCCATGTGAGGGAAAAATGGAGCAGCGTAATGACACAATGGAGCAGCATGATGACACAATGGAGCAGTGTGGTGACACAATGGACCAGTGTGATAACACAATAAGGCAGTGTGAAGGCACAATGCAACAATGTGTGGACACTAAGGAGCAGGGTGATGCCACAATTGAGGACAGTGATGGCACAATGGAGCAGTGTGATCGCAAAATGGAGCAGTGTGATAGCACAATGGAGCAGTGTGATGACAGAGTGAAGCATTGTGATGACACAATGGAGCAGTGTAATGGCACAATGGAGATTTGTGATGACACAGTGGAGCAGTTTGATGACACAATGCAGCAGAGTGATGACACGATGGAGCAGTGTGATGACAAAATTTAACACTGTGAGATCACAATGGAGCAATGTAAGTGAACAATAGAGCAGGGTGAGGTCACAATTGGGCTGTGTTTGGACACAATGGAGCAGTGTGGTGAGACAATAAGGCAGTGTGAGGGCACAATGCAGCAATGTGTGGACACAAAGGAGCAGGGTGATTGCACAATTGAGGACAGTGATGCCACAATGGAGCAGTGTGATCGCAAAGTGGAGCAATGTGATAGCACAATGGAGCAGTGTGATGACACAATGAAGCAGTGTGATGACACAATGGAGCAATGTGATGGCACAATTCGGTAGTGTGATGACAAAATCAAGCAGTCTGAAGGCACAATGGAGCACTGTGATGAAAAAATGGAGCAGTGAGATGACACAATGGATCAGAGTGATGGCACAATGGAGCAGTGTGTTGACACAGTGGAGCAGTGTGATGACACAATTTAGCAATGTGAGGTCACAATGTAGCAATGTGAGGGAACAATGGAGCAGCAAGATGACAGAATGGAGCAGTGTGATGACACAATGGAGCAGTGTGATGACACAATGGGGGAGTGTGATGACAAAATTTAGCACTGTGAAGTCACAATGGAGCAATGTGAGTTAACAATGGATGACACAATGGAGCAATGTGATGGCACATTGGAGCATTTCGATGAAAAAATGGAGCAGTGAGATGACACAATGGAGCAGGTGATGGCACAATGGAGCACTTTGTAGGCAAAACGGAGCAGTGTGATCACACAATGGAGCAGTGTGATGGCAAAATGGAGAATTGTGATGACAGAAAGGGGCAGTGTGATGACAAAATTGAGCAGTGTGTTGACACAATGGAGCAGTGTCATGGCACAATGGAGCAGGATCAGGGCACAATGGAGCACTGTGATGACATAATTTGCTACGGACTGATCCAGCCGGTGGTCCCTCAGACCGCGGGGTATCAGGGTCTTGGTACAGGAGGGCACAGGTTCAGCGAAATACTGACAGACATGACAACAGAGTGGTTTTGAATCTGGTGCATTTTACTAAGAGCAAGTCTTTGATTATATAGCACAGAGCAGGGGAAATGGATCAGGATTAGCACTTCTCTAGGAACAATAAGCCCATTGCTAAGGAATTCACACCTGGGTTTCCAAGGACAACAAGACAATTAAATTTACACATCAATCAGAAGCACTTACACATAGTATATTGCTCACGCCATCTTGGCAGGGGTGATAAGACACAAACAGTGGTCATAAAACCACAAACCAAGGCCATTTGTTATCTTTAGGCTGTAATTCAAGCCATGGCCTGGGAGAGCCTTTTGATTAGTGCTGTTTTTCTGTATTACTTTTCCTTAAAGGAGAAGCCCGCCACGTGCCTCTGACCGAGTTCTGTTTTTTTTTATCATGCATAACTGTAACTAAGATTTCTATTTTACTAATTCTATCAGGTGTAGCTCCTTGCTTAAGGGACTGATCTTTTATTTTTATTAAGTCTGGAAAAACACTTTTGTTATTTGTAACTGACCTATGATATCACTCAGTGTAATGTTTCTCTGTATGATTTTGCTTAGGTTCGTAGATATCCATGCACGTTGTGTAAGTCAGTTGTTAGTGGGTGGAAGCTTCTGTTCACCTGATTTATTTCCAGACACATTTAACTACATCTTGTCTGTGTTAAAGTAATTAAGTGAAGCTCAGTTTGTGCTGTACTCAGGAAACGTATCAAAAGACAATATGCAAAGCCCAATACCCAGGAAGCATAACATCTTTAAAGTGCATTATGAACTTGGAAGCTAACGCCGAGCACTCTGCCAGGGACCTCCAGGGAGCTTAGCCTCGGAGGGCACATATCTCCCTTCTGCCATTATGACTTTCTTCATTGCTCACACAGACGACACTGAAGTTGGTATAGCAATAATGGGAGAAGTGTGTGTGCACAATGGAGCAGTGTGAGGGCACAATAGAGCACTGTGATGAAACAATGGAGAAGTGTGATGACATAATGGCGCAGTGTTAGGGCAGAGTGGAGGAGTGGGATGACACAAATGTGTGGTGTGATGATAAAAGGGAGTGGAGTGAAGACACAATGGAGCATTGTGATGGCACAAAGGAGCAGTGTGAGTAAACAATGGAGCAGTGTGGGGGCAAAATGGAGTAGAGTGAGGGCACAAATAGGCAGTGTGAGGACAAAATGTAGCAGTGTGATGACACAATAAGGAAGTGTGAGGGCACAAAGCAACAGGGTGAGGACACAATGGAGCAGGGTGATGGCACAATGGAGCACTGTGATGGCAAAATGGAGCAGTGTGATTGCAAAATGGAACAGTGTGATGGCAGAATGGAGCAGTGTGATGACACAATGGAGTAGTGTGATGGCACAATGGAGCAGTGTGATTACACAATGGAGCAGTGTGATGGCACACTGGAGCACAGTGTTTAAACAATCGAGCAGTGAAATGACACAATGGAGTAGTGTGATGACAGAATTTAGCACTGTGAGATCACAATGGAGCAATGTGAGGAACAATGGATCAGCATGATGACACAATGGAGCAGTGTGATGACACAATGCAGCACTGTGATAACAGAATATAGCAGTGTGATGAGAAAATGGAGCAGTGTGATGACACAATGGATCAGTGTGATGGTAAATGGAGCATTGTGTGATAACACAATGGAACAGCGTTATGGCACAAGGGTGCACAGTGGTGACACAATGGAGCAGTGTGATGGCACAGTGGAGCATTGCGATGACACAATGGAGCAGTGGGTTGACACAATGGAGCACTGTGAGAGCACAATGGAGCAGGGTGATGACACAATTTAGCACTGTGAGGTCACAATGGTGCAATGAGAGTTAACAATGGAGCAGCATGATGACATAATGGCGCAGCGTGATGACACAAAGGAGCAGTGCGATGGCATAATGGAGCAGTCGGATGACACAATGGAACACTGTGATAACCAATTGAGAATTGTGATGGCACAATTGAGTATTGTGATGACACAAAGAAACAGTGTGATTACAGAATGGAGCAGTGTGATGAAACAACAGAGCAACGTGATGGCACAGTGGAGTATTGTGATGAAACAGTGGAGCCGTGAGATGACACAATGGAGCACTGTGAGGGCATAATGGAGCACTGTGATGACACAATTTAGCACTGTGAGGTCACAATGGTGCAATGGGAGTTAACAATGGAGCAGCGTGATGACATAATGGTGCAGCGTGATGACACAAAGGAGCAGTGTGATGGCACAATGGAGCAGTGTGATGACAAAATTGAGTAGGGCACAATGGAGCATTTTGATGAAACAATGGAGCTGTGAGATGACACAATGGAGCAGTGTGATGGAAAAATGGAGCAGTGTGTTGACAGAATGATGCGGTGCTTTGACACATTTTAGCACTGTAAGGTCACAGTGGAGCAATGTGAGTTAACAATGGAGAAGGGTGATGACAAAATGGAGCAGGGTGAGGTACAATTGAGCAGTGTGTTGGCAGAATGGAGCAGTATGAGGGCAAAATGGAGCAGTGTGATTGCACAATGGAGGACTGTGAGGGCAAAATATGGCACTGTGTGGACAAAATGAAGCAGGGTGATGACAAAATAAGGCATTGTGAGGGCACAATGAAGCATGGTGATGACACAATGGAGCAGTGTGAGGGAATAATGGAGCACTGTGATGGCGCAATTGAGCAGTGTGTTCGCACAATGGAGCAGTGTGATGGCACAATGGAGCAGTGTGATAACACAATGTAGCAGGGTGTTGGCCTAATTGGGCACTGTGATGACACAAATTAGCAGTGTGATGACACAATGGAGCAGTGTGAGGGCAAATTTGAGCACTGTGATGAAATAATTGACCAGTGAGATAACAAAATTGAGCAGTGTGATGGCACAATGGAGTAGTGTGATGAAAATGCAGCACTGTGATGGCACAATGGAGCAGTGTGATGACACAATGGAGCAGTGTGATGGCACAATGGAGCAGGGTCATGGCACAAAGGAACACTGTGATGACTCAATGGAGCATTGTGAGTGCAAAATTGAACAGAGTGAGGGCCCAATAGAGCACTGTGATGACAGAATGGAGCAGTGTGATGACACAATGGAGCAGCGTGATGACACAAGTGAGCAGAGTGGTGACACAATGGAGCAGTGTGATGGCACAATGGAGCATTATGATGACACAATGGGGCAGTGGGTTGACACAATGGAGCACTGTGAGGGCACAATGGTGCCATGTGATGACACAATGGAGCAGTGTGATGGCACAATAGAGCAGTGTAATGACAAAATAGATCAGTGTGATGACACAATTTGGCAGTGTGAGGGCAAAATGGATCATGGTGTTGACACAATGGAGCAGTGTGAGGGTACAGTGGAGCAGGTTGTAGCCACAATAGAGCAGGGCTGTGACACAATGAAGCAGTGTGATGACACATGGAGCAGTGTTAGGGAGCAAAAGAGCATTGTGATGACATAATGGAGCAGTGAGATGACACAATGGAGCAGTGTGATGGAACAATGGAACAGGGTCAATGTGCAATGGAGCAGTGTGATGACAAAATGGAGCACAGTGAGGGCACAATGGAGCAATGTGAGGAAACAATGGAGCAGCGTGATGACACAATGGAGCAGCGTGATGACACGATGGAGCAGTGTGAGGACACAATGGAGCAGTGTGAGGGCACAATGGAGCAGTGTGATGAGACAATTTAACATGGTGATGGCAAAATGGAGCAGCGTAATGACAAGATAGAGCACTGTGATGGCACAATGTAGCCATGTGAGAGCACAATGGAGCAGTGTGAGTAAACAATAGAGCAGGGTGAGGGCACAATGGGACATTGTGAGGACACAATGGAGTAGTGTGATGACACAAAGGAGCAGTGTGATGACACAATGGAGCATTGTGATGACACATTTTAGCATTGTGATTTCACAATTGAGCAATGAGGGAAAAATGGAGCTGCATGATGACGCAATGGAGCAGCGTGAAGACACAATGGAGCAGTGTGATAACACAATGGAGCAGTGTGATTACACAATGGAGCAGTGTGTTGACAAAATGGAGCAGTGCGATGGCACAATGGAGCATTGTGATGACAGAATGGAGCAGTGTGATGAAACAATAGAGCAGTATGATGGCACAATGGACCATTGTGATGACTCAATGGAGCAGCGTGATGACACAAGTGAACAGAGTGGTGACACAATGGAGCAGTGGTATGGCACAATGGAGCCTTGTGATGTCACAATGGAGCAGTGTATGACACAATGTAGCAGTGTGAGGGCACAATGTTGCAGGGTGTTGACACTGTGGAGCATTGTGATGGCACAAGTGAGCAGGGTGTTTACACAATGGAGCAGTGTGAGGGCAAAATTTAGCAGAATGTGGGCACAATGTAGCAATGAGATGATACAAAGGAGCAGCGTGATGACACAATGTAGCATCGTGAGGACGCAATGGAGCATCGTGATGGCATATTGGAACATTGCGAAGGAACACTGGACAAGTGTGATGGCACATGGAGCACTGAGATGAAACAAAGGAGCAGTGAGGTGACACAATAGAGCAATGTGATTAGACAATTTAGCAATGTGATGTCAAAAATGACTAATATGAGGGAACAATGGAGTAGTGTGATGACAAAATGAAGCAGTGTAATGACACAGTGAAGCAGTGTGATGACAACATGGAGCAGTGAGATGACACAATGGAGCTGTGCGATGGCAGAATGGAGCAGTGTGATGACAGATGGACCAGTGTGATGACACAATTTAGCACTGTGGGTCACAGTGGAGCAATGTGAGGGAACAGTGGAGCAGAGTGATGACACAATGGAGCAGTGTGATGACACAATGGAGCAGAGTGATGACACAATAAGGCAGTGTGATGGCACAATGGAACAGTGTGATGATACAATGGAGCAGTGTGAGGACACAATTGAGCAGAATGAGGGCACAATGGAGCAGTGTGAGGACACAATGGAGCAGAATGAGGGCACAATGGAGCAGTGTGATGCCACAATGGAGCAGTGTGATGCCACAATGGAGCAGTATAATGGCACAATGGAGCAGTTTGATGGCACATTGGAGTAGTTTGAGGGCGCTATGGAGCAGTGTAAGGGCACAATGGAGCAGTTTGAGGGCACTATGGAGCAGTGTGATAGCACAATGGAGCTGTGTGATGACACATTGGAGCATTGTAAGGGCACAGTGGAGCAGTGTGAGGGAACAATGGAGCAGTGTAATGACACAATTGGGCAGTGTGATGGCACAATGGAACAGTGTGTGGGAAAAATAGAGCACTGTGAGAGAACAATGGAGCAGTGTGTTGGCACAATGGAGCAGTGTGAGGGCACAATGCAGCAGTGTGATGACACAATGGAGCAGTGTGTTGACACAATGGAGCAGTGTGAAGCCTCAATTTAGTAGTGTGAGGGCACAATGGAGTAGTGTGATGACACAGTGGAGCAGCGTGTTGGCACAATGGAGCAGTGCGATGGCACAATGTAACTGTGTGATGGTACAGTGGAGCAGTGTGAGGGCACAATATAGCAGTGTGAGGGCACAATGGACAGTGTGATGCCAGAATGGAGCTGTGAAGGCACCATGGCGCAGTGTGATGGCACAAATGAGCTTTGTGACCAAAAATTGGAGCTATGTGAGGGGACAATTGAGGTGTGTGATGACACAAAGTAGCAGTGTGATTGCAGAAGGGAGCAGAGTAAGGGCAGAATGGTGCAGTGTGAGGATACAATGGAACAGGATGAGGACACAATGAAGCAGTGTAAGGGCACAATGGAGCAGTTTGAGGGAGCTATGGAGCAGTGTAATGGCACAATGGAGCTGTGTGATGACACAGTGGAGCTGTGTAAGGGCACAGTGGAGCAGTGTGATGGCACAATGGAACAGTGTGTGGGCACAATGAGCCACTGTGTGGACACAATGGAGCAGTGCACAATGGAGCACTGTGATGAAACAATGGAGCAGTGAGATGACACGATGGAGCAGTGTGATGGCACAATGGAGCAGGGTGTTTACACAATAGAGCAGTGTGATGACACAATTTAGCACTCTGAGGTCACAATGTAGCAATGCAAGGGAACAATGGAGCAGTGTGATAGCACAATATAGCAGCATGATGACAAAAAGGAACAGGGTGATGACACAACGGGGCAGTGAGATGACACAATGGAGCAGTGTGATGATACAATGGAGCAGTGTGATCGCAAAATGGAGCATTGTGATGACAGAATGGAGCAGTGTGATGACACAATGGAGCAGTGTGAAGACACAATGGAGCAGTGTGGTGACATAATGGTTCACTGTTAGGGCACAGTGGAGCAGTGTGATGACACAAAGGTGCAGTGTGATGACAAAAGGGAGCCAAGTGGTTACACAATCTAGCAGTGTGATGGCAAAATGGAGCATTGTGATGACACAATGGAGCAGTGAGTGACAAAATTGAGCAGTGTGATGGCACAAATAATCAGTGTGATGACACAGTTTATCACGGTGAGGGAAAAATGGAGCAGAGTGATGACACCATGGAGCAGTGTGATGGCACAGTGGAGCAGTGTGAGAGCACAATTGCTCAGTGTGTGCACAATGGTGCAGTGTGTGGGCACAATGGGTTAGTGTGTTGACACAATGGAGCAGTGTGATGACAAAAAAAGGCAGTGTGTGTTCACAATGTTACATGGTGTGGACACAATGGAGCACTGTGATGGCAAAATGGAGCATTTTGATGACAGAATGGAGCAGTGTGCTGGCACAATGGAGCATACTGATGACACAGTGGAGCAGTGTGATGACAAAATGGAGCAATGTGATGGCACAACGGAGCATTGTGATGAAACATTGGACCAGTGAGATGACACAATGGAGCAGTGTGATGACACAATGAAGAAGTTCGATGACACAATTTAGCACTGGGAATTCACAATGGAGCAATGTGTGTTAAAAATGGAGCAGACTGAGGACAAAATGGAGCAGTGTGATGACACAATGGAGCAGTGTGATGGGACAATGGAGCAGTGTGATGACAATGGAGGTGTGTGATGGCACAATTGAGCATTGTGATGACACAATGGAGAAGTGTGATGATACAATGGAGCATTGTCGTGACATAATGGAGCAGTGTGTGGACACAATTGACAAGTGTGATGGCACACTAGAGCATTGTGATGTCAGAATGTAGCAGTGTGATGAAACAATGGAGCAGTGTGATGGCACAATGGAGCATTGTGATGACACAGTGGAGTAGTGTGATGACACAATGGAGCAATGTGATGGCACAATGGAGCATTGTGATGAAAAAATGGAGCAGTGAGATGACAAAATGGAGCAGTGTGATGGCACAATGGAGCAGTGTGAGGGCACAGTGGAGCAGTTAGATGATACAATGGAGTAGTGTGAGGATAAAATGGAACAGCGAGAGCACAATGAAGGAGAAGGACTGCACAATGGAGCAGTGTGATGACACAATTTATCAGTGTGATGCCAAAAGGAAGCAGTGTGAGATCACAATGGAGCAGTGTGAGGACACAATGGAGCAGTGTGAAGGCACTATTGGGCAGTGTGAGGACACAATGGAGAAGTGTGATAACACAGTAAGTCAGTGTGAGGGCACAATGCAAAAGGGCGAGGACACAATGGAGCAGACTGATTGCACAATGTAGCACTGTGATGGCAATGGAGCAGTGTGATGGCAGAATGGAGCAGAGAGATGATACAATGGAGCAGTGTTATGGCAAAATGGAGCAGTGTGAGGGCACAATGGATCAGTTAGATGATACAATGGAGCAGTGTGAGGATGAAATGGAGCAGCGAGAGAGCACAATGAAGGAGTAGGATGGCACAATGGAGCAGTGTGATGACAAAATTTATCAGTGTGATGGCAAAATGGAGCAGTGTGAGAGCACAATGGAGCAGTGTGTGGACACAATGGAGCAGTGTGATAATACAGTAAGTCAGTGAGAGGGCACAATGCAAAAGGGTGAGGACACAATGGAGCAGAGTGATTGAACAATGTAGCACTGTGATGGCAATGGAGCAGTGTGATGGCAGAATGGAGCAGTGGGATGACACAATGGAGCAGTGTGAGGGCACAATTGGGCAGTGTGAGGACACAATGGAGCAGTGTGAAGGCACAATTGAGAAGAGTGATGACACAATGGAGCAGTGTAAAAGCACAATGGAGCAATGCAAAGGCACAATGGAGAACTGTGATGAAACAATGGAGCAGTGAGATGACACAATGGAGCAGTGTGATGGCACAATGGAGCAGTGTGATGACAGTATGGAGAAGTCTGATGACAAAATTTAGCACTGAGAAGTCATAATGGAGCAATGTCTGGGAACAATGGAGCAACATGATGACACAATGGAGCAGCGTGATAACACAATGGCACAGTGTGATGACACAATGGAGCAGTGTGATGACACAACAGAGCCTTGATTGATACAATGGAGGACTTTGACGACACCTTTCACCAGTGTGATGTCCGAATGCAGCAGTGTGATCACACAATTGAGCAGTGTGATGGCCCAATGGGGCATTGTGACAACAGAAAGGAGCAGTGTGATGACACAATGGAGAAGTGTGATGGCACAACTGAGCACTGTGAGGAAACAATGGAGCAGTGAGATGATACAATGGAGCAGTGTGATGGCACAAAGTAGTAGTGTGATTACAAAATGGAGCAGTGTGATGTCACAAAGGAGCATTGTTATGACATAATTGAGCAGTGTGATGACACAATTTATCATGGTGTCTGTAAAATGGAGGAGCGTGTTGACAGAATGGAGCAGTGTGATGAAACAATGGAGCAGTGTGATGACACAATGGAGCATAGTGTTGGCCCAATGGAGTAGTGTGATGACACAATGGAGCAGTGTCATATCACAATGGAACTGAGTGATGACAAAATAAGGCACTGTGAGGGCACAATGCAACAAGGTGAGGACACAATAGAGCAGCAGGATGGCACAATGGAGCACAGTGATGGCACAATGGAGCAGTGTGATCGCACAATGGAGCAATGTGATGGCACAATGGAGCACTGTGATGACACAAGGGAGCAGTGTGAGGGCACATTTGAGCAGCGTGATGACACAATGGAACAGTGTAGAGGCACAGTGAAGCACTGTAATGTAACAATGGAGCAGTGAGATGACACAAGGGAGCAGGGTGATGACAAAATTTAACACTGTGAGAGCAATGTGAGGGAAAAATGGAGGAGCGTGATGACACAATGGAGCAGCGTGATGACACAATGGAGCAGTGTGATGACACAATGGAGCAGTGTGATGACACAATGGAGCATTGTGATGACACAATGGAGCAATGCGATGAACCAATGGAGCAGAGTGATGGCACAATGGAGTATTGTGATGACACCACGGAGCATTGTGATGACACAATGGAGCAGTGCAATGGCTCATTGGAGATTTGTGATAACAAAATGGAGCAGTTTGATGACACAATGGAGCAGTGTGATGACAAAATTTAACACTGTGAGATCACAATGGAGCAATGTAAGTGAAAAATGGAGCAGGGTGAGGTCACAATTGGGCAGTGTGGGGACACAATGGAGCTGTGTGGTGACACAATAAGGCAGTATGAGGGCGCAATGCAACAATGTGTGGACACAAAGGAGCAGGGTGATGGCATAATTGAGGACAGTGATGGCACAATGGAGCAGTGTGATCTCACAATGGAGCAGTGTGATAGCACAATGGAGCAGTGTGATGACACAGTGGAGCAGTGTGATGACACAATGGAGCAATGTGATGGCACAATGGAGTATTGTGATGAAACAATGGAACATTGTGATGACACATTGGAGCAGTGTGATGGCACAATGGAGCAGAGTGAGGACACAATTTAGCACTGTGAAATAACAATAGAGCAACGTGAGTTAAAAATGGAGCAGCGTGATGACACAATGGAGCAGTGTGATGACACAATGGAGGAGTGTGATGGCACAATTGTTCATTGTGATGACACAATGGAGCAGTGTGACAGCACAATGGATCATTGTGATGACAGAGTGGAGCAGTGTGATGACAAAATGGAGCAATGTGATGGCACAATGGAGAATTATGATGAAACAATGGAACAGGGAGAGGACACAATGGAGCAGTGTGATGGCACAATGGAGCAGTGTGATGACACAATGAAGCAGTGTGATGACGCAATTTCACACTGTGAAGTCACAATGGAGCAGTGTGATGACACAACAGAGCATTGAATGACACAATAGAGCAGTTTGAGGACACATTTGACCAGTGTGATGGCGCAATGCAGCAGTGTGATGGCACAATGGAGCATTGTGACAACAGAAAGGAGCAGTGTGATGACACAATGGAGAAGTGTGATGGCACAACCGAGCACTGTGAGGAAACAATGGAGCAGGGAGATGATAGAATGGAGCAGTGTGATGGCAAAAAGGAGTAATGTGATTACAAAATGGAGCAGTGTGATGTCACAATGGAGCAGTGTGATGACACAGTTTATCCTGGTGAGTGTAAAATGGAGGAGCTTGATGACATAATGGAGCAGTGTGAAGAAACAATGGAGCAGTGTGATGACACAATGGAGCATATTGCTGGCGCAATGGAGCAGTGTGATGACACAATGGAGCACTGTGATGGCACAATGGAGCAGAGTGATGACACAATAAGGCATTGTGAGGGCACAATGCAGCAGGGTGAGGACACAGTAGAGCAGCAGTATGGCACAATGGAGCACTGTGATGGAACAATGGAGCAGTGTGATCACACAATGGAGCAGTGTCATGGCACAATGGAGCACTGTGATGACACAAGGGAGCAGTGTGAGGGCATGTTTGAGCAGCATGATGACACAATGGAACAGTGTAAAGGCACAATGGAGCACTGTAATGTAATAATGGAGCAGTGAGATGACACAAGGGAGCAGGGTGATGGCACAACAGAGCATTGTGATGACAAAATAGACCAATGTGATGAAACAATGGAGCAGAGTGATAGCACAATGGAGTATTGCGATGACACCATGGAGCATTGTGATGACACAACGGAGCAGAGTTTTGGCACATTGAAGATTTGTGATGACACAATGGAGCAGTTTGATGACACGATGGAGCAGTGTGATGACAAAATTTAACAATGTGAGATCACAATGGAGCAATGTATGTGAACAATGGAGGAGGGTGAGGTCACAATTGGGCAGTGTGGGGAAACAATGGAGCAGTGTGATGACACAATAAGGCAGTGTGAGGGCACAATGCAACAATGTGTGGACACAAAGGAGCAGGGTGATGGCACAATTGAGGACAGTGATGGCACAATGGAGCAGTGTGATCGCAAAATGGAGCATTGTGATAGCACAATGGAGCAGTGTGATGACACAGTGGATCAGTGTCACGACACAATGGAGCAATGTGATGGCACAATGGAGTATTGTGATGAAACAATGGAGCAGTGAGATGACACCTTTGAGCAGTGTGATGGCACAATGGAGCAGAGTGAGGACACAATGAAGCAGTGAGATGACACAATTTAGCACTGTGAAATCACAATGGAGCAACGTGAGTTAAAAATGGAGCAGCGTGATGACACAAGGGAGCAGTGTGATGACACAGTGGAGGAGTGTGATGGCACAATTGATCATTGTGATGACACAATGGAGCAGTGTGATGGCACAATGGAGCATTGTGATGACACAGTCGAGCAGTGTGATGACACAATGGAGCAATGTGATGGCACAATGGAGAATTGTGATGAAACAATGGAGCAGGGAGATGACACAATGGAGCAGTGTGATGGCACAATGGAGCAGTGTGATGACACAATGGAGGAGTGTGATGGCACAATTGAGCATTGTGATGACACAATGGAGCAGAATGATGATACAACGGAGCATTGTGATGACAAAATGGAGCATTGTGAGGGGACTTTTAACGAGTGTGATAGCAATTTGGAGCATTGTGATGACAGAATGGAGAAGTGTGATGAAACAATGGATTGTGATGCCACAATGAAGCATTGTGATGACACAGTGGAGCAGTGTGATGACAATATTGAGCAATGTGATGCCACAATGAAGCGTTGTAATGAAACAATGGAGCAGTGAGATGACACAATGGAGCAATGTGATGGCACAATAGAGCAGAGTGAGGACACAATGAATCAGTGTGATGACACAATTTAGCACTGTAAAATCACAATGGAGCAACGTGAGTTAAAAATGGAGCAGTGTGATGACACAATGGAGCAGTGTGATGACACAATAAGGCAGTGTGAGGGCACAATGCAACAATGTGTGGACACAAAGGAGCAGGGGGATGGCACAATTGAGGACAGTGTTGGCACAATGGAGCACTGTGATCGCACAATGGAGCAGTGTGATGACACAGTGGAGCAGTGTGATGACACAATGGAGCAATGTGATGGCACAATGGAGTATTGTGATGAAACAATGTAACATTGACATGACACACTGGAGCAGTGTGATGGCACAATGGAGCAGAGTGAGGACACAATGAAGCAGTGTGATGACACAATTTAGCACAGTGAAATCACAATGGAGCAACTTGAGTTAAAAATGGAGCAGCGTGATGACACAAGGGAGCAGTGTGATGACACAGTGGAGGAGTGTGATGGCACAATTGATCATTGTGATGACACAATGGAGCAGTATGATGGCACAAAGGAGCATTGTAATGACACAGTCGAGCAGTGTGATAACACAATGAAGCAGTGTAATGACAGAATTTAGCACTGTGAAGTCACAATGGAGCAATGTGTGTTAACAATGGAGTAGCACGATGACATATGGGAACAGTATGATGACACAATGGAGCAGTGTGATGGCAAAATGGAGCAGTTTTATGACACAATGGAGTAAGTAAGGGCACAATGGAGCAGTGTGATGGCATAATGGAGCATTGTGATGACAGAAAGGAGCCATGACATGAAACAATGGAGAAGTGTGATGAAACTGTGGAGCAATGTGATGACACAATGTAGCAGTGTGATGACACAATTAAGCACTGTGAGGTCACAATTGAGCAATGTGAGCAAAAAATGGAGCAGCGTGATGACAGAATGGAGCAGCGTGATGACACAATGGAGCAGTGTGGTGACACAATGGAGCAGTGTGATGACACAACGGAGCATTGTGATGACACAATGGAGCAATGTGATGAAACAATGGAGCAGAGTGTTGGCACAATGGAGTATTGCCAAGACCCAACGGAGCATTGTGATGACACAATGGAGCAGTTTGATGACACAATGGAGCAGTGTGATGACAAAATTTAACACTGTGAGATCAAAATGGAGAAATGTAAGTGAAAAATGGAGCAGGGTGAGGTCACAATTGGGCAGTGTGGGGACACAATGGAGCAGTGTGATGACACAATAAGGCGGTGTGAGGGCACAATGCAACAATGTGTGGACCCAAAGAGCAGGGTGATGGCACAATTGAGGACAGTGATGGCACAATGGAGCAGTGTGATCTCACAATGGAGCAGTGTGATAGCACAATGGAGCAGTGTGATGACACAGTGGAGCAGTGTGATGACGCAATGGAGCAATGTGATGGCACAATGGAGTATTGTGATGAAACAATGGAACAGTGAGATGACACACTGGAACAGTGTGATGGCACAATGGAACAGAGTGAGGACACAATGAAGCAGTGTGATGACACAATTTAGCATTGTGAAATCACAATGGAGCAACGTGAGTTAAAAATGGAGCAGCGTGATGACACAATGGAGGAGTGTGATGACACAATGGAGGAGTGTGATGGCAAAATTGATCATTGTCATGAAACAATGGAGCAGAGTGAGGGCACAATGGAGCATTGTGATGACACAGTGGAGCAGTGTGATGACACAATGGAGCAATGTGATGGCACAATGGAGAATTGTGAGGAAACAGTGGAGCAGGGAGATGACACAATGGAGCAGTTTGAGGTACAATGGAGCAGACTTCACACTGTGAAGTCACAATAGAGCAATGTGAGTTAACAATGGAGCAGTGTGATGACACAATAGAGCAGTGTGATGGCACAATGGAGGAGTGTGATGACACAATTGAGCATTGTAATGACACAATGGAGCAGTGTGAATACACAACAGAGCATTGAATGACACAATGGAGCAGTTGAAAGGACACATTTGACCCGTGTGATGGCACAATGCAGCAGTGTGATCACACAATGGAACAGTGTAATGGCACAATGGAGCATTGTGACAACAGAAAGGAGCAGTGTGATGACACAATGGGGAAGTGTGATGGCACAATTGAGCGCTGTGATGAAACAATGGAGCAGTGAGATGATACAATGGAACAGTGTGATAGCACAAAGGAGTAGTGTGATTACAAAACAGAGCAGTGTGATGTCACAATGGAGCATTGTTATGACACAATGGAGCAGTGTGATGACAAGGTTTATCATGGTGAGCATAAAATGGAGGAGCGTGATGACAGAATGGAGCAGTGTGAAGAAGCAATGGAGCAGTGTGATGACACAATGAAGCATATTGCTGGCACAATGGAGCAGTGTGATGACACAATGGAGCAGTGTGATGTCACAATGAAGCAGAGTGATGACAAAATAAGGCAGTGTGAGGGCACAATGCAACAGGGTGAGAAAACAATAGAGCAGCAGGATGGCACAATTGAGCACTGTGATGGCACAATGGAGCAGTGTAATGACACAATGGAGCAGTGTGATTACACAAGGGAGCTGTGTGTTGGCAAAATGGAGCAGTGTGATTACACAAGGGAGTAGTGTGATGGCACATTTGAGCAGTGTGATGACACAATGGAACAGTGTAATGGCACAATGGAGCACTGTAACGTAACAACGGAGTAGTGAGATGACAAAAGGGAGCAGGGTGATGGCACAATGGAGCAGTGTGATGACACAATGGAGCAGAATGTTGACAAAATTTAGCATTGTGAGGGCACAATGGAGCAATGTGATGGAACAATGGAGCATCCTGATGACACAATGGAGCAGCATGAGTACAAAATGGAGCAGAGTGATGACACAATGGAGTGGAGTGATGACACAATTCAACAGTGTGATAACACAATGGAGCAGTGTGATGGCAAAATGGAGCATTGTGATGACAGAATGGAGCAGTGTGATGAAACAATATAGCAGTGTCATGGCAAATTGGAGCAATGTGATGACACAGTGGAGCAGTGTATTGACACAACGGAGCAATGTAATGGCACAATGGAGCATTGTGATGAAACAATGAAGAAGTGAAATGACACATTGGAGCAGTGTGATGGCACAAGGGAGCAGAGTGAGGACGCAATGAAGCAGTGTGATGACACAATTTAGCACTGTGAAGTAACAATGAAGCAATGTGAGTTAAGAATGGAGCAGTGTGATGATACAAAGGATAATGTGATTACACAATGGTGGAGGGTGATGGCACAAAAGATCATTGTGATGACACAATGGAGCAGTGTGATGGCACTATGGAGAATTGTGATGACACAGTGGAGAAGGGTGATGTCACAATGGAGCAATGTGAAGGCACAATGGAGCACTGTGATGACACAATGAAGCAGCGTGATGACACAATTTAGCACTGTGAAATCACAATGGAGCAATGTGAGTTAACAATGGAGCAGTGTGATGACACAATGGAGCAGCGTGATGACACAATGGAGCAGTGTGATGGCACAATGTAGCAGTGTGATGACAAAATGGAGGAGCGTGTTGTCACAATGGAGCATTGTGTTGACACAATGGAGCTGTGTGATGACACAACAGAGCATTGTGATGACAAAATGGAGCACTGTGAGGACACTTTTAGCCAGTGTTATGGCAAAATGGAGCATTGTGATGAGAGAATGGAGAAGTGTGATGAAACAATAGAGTGTGATGGCACAATGAAGCATTGTGATGACATAGTGGGGCAGGGTGATGACACAATTCAGCAATGTGATGCCACAATGAAGCATTGTGATGAAACAATGGAGCAGTGAGATGACACAATGGAGCAGTGTGATGGCACAATGTAGCAGACTGAGGACACAATGAAGCAGTGTGATGACACAATTTAGCACTATGAAATCACAATGGAGCAACGTGAGTTAAAAATGGAGCAGCGAAGCCGGGCATGGTGGCACATGCCTTTAATCCTAGCACTTGGGAGGCAGAGGCAGGCGGATCTTTGTGAGTTCAAGGCCAGCCTGGTCTACAGAGAGAGTTCCAGGCCAGCTGGGACTACAAGGAGACCCTGTCTCGAAAAGACCAAAAAAAAAAAAATGGAGCAGCGTGATGACAAAATGGAGCAGTGTGATGACACAATGGAGGAGTGTGATGGCACAATTTATCATTGTGATGACACAATAAAGCAGTGTGATGACACAATTAAGCACCGTGATGTCATAATTGAACAATGTGAGGGAAAATGGAGCATAATGATGGTGCAATGGAGCAGTGTGGTGACACAATGGAGCAGTGTGATGGCACAATGGAGCAGAGTGATGACACAATAAGGAAGTGTGAGGGCACAATGCAACAGGGTGAGGACACAATAGAGCAGCAGGATGGCACAAGGGACCACTCTGATGGCACAATGGAGCAGTGTGATCGCACAATGGAGCAGTGTGATGGCACAATGGAGCAGTGTGATGACACAAGGGAGCAGTGTTATGGCACATTTGAGCAGTGTGAAGACAAAATGGAACAGGGTAAATGCACAATGGAGCAGTGTAATGTAACAATGGAGCAGTGAGATGACACAAAGGAGCAGGTTGATGGCACAATGGAGCAGTGTGATGACAAAATGGAGCAGTGTGATGACACAATTTAGCACTGTGAGGTCACAATGGAGCAATGTGATGGAACAATGGAGCATCATGATGACACAATTGAGCAGCATGATGACACAATGGAGCAGAGTGATGACACATTGGAGCGGTGTGATGACTCAATTGAACAGTGTGATAACACAATGGAGCAGTGTGATGGCAAAATGGAGCATTGTGATGACAGAATGGAGCAGTGTGACGAAACAATATAGCAGTGTCATGGCAAATTGGAGCATTGTGATGACACAGTGGAGCAGTGTATTGAAACAACAGAGCAATGTGATGACACAATGGAACATTGTGATGAAACAATGGAGCAGTGAAGTGACACATTGGAGCAGTATGATGGCACAAGGGAGCAGAGTGAGGACAAAATGATGCAGTGTGATGACATAATTTAGCACTGTGAAGTCACTATGAAGCAATGTGAGTTAAGAATGGAGCAGCGTGATGACACAATTGAGTAATGTGATGAAACAGTGGTGGAGGGTGATGGCACAAATGATCATAGTGATGACACAATGGAGCAGTGTGATGGCACTATGGAGAATTGTGATGACACAGTGGAGAGTGTGATGTCATAATGGAGCAATGTGGTGGCACAATGGAGCAGTGTGATGACACAATGAAGCAGTGTGATGACACATTTTAGCACTGTGAAGTCACAATAGAGCAATGTGAGTTAACAATGGAGCAGTGTGATGACACAATGGAGCAGCGTGATGACACAATGGAGCAGTGTGTTGGCACAATGTAGCAGTGAGATGACACAATGGAGGAGTGTGTTGGCACAATTAAGCATTGTGATGACACAATGGAGCTGTGTGATGACCCAACGGAGCATTGTGATGACAAAATGGAGCAGTGTAATGGACACTTTTAACCATTTGATGGCAAAATGGAGCATTGTGTTGGCAGAATGGAGCAGTGTGATGAAACAATGGAGTATGATGGCACAATGAAGCATTGTGATGACACAGTGGAGCAATGTGATGCCACAGTTGAGCAATGTGATGCCACAATGGAGCAGTGTGATGACACAATGAAGGAGTGTGTTGGCACAATTGAGCCTTGTGATGACACAATGGAACAGTGTGATGACACAAGGGAGCATTGTGTTGACAAAATGGAGCAGTGTGAGGAAACTTTTAACCAGTGTGATAACACAATGAAGCAGTGTGATGACAGAAATCAGCACTGTGAAGTCACAATGGAGCAATGTGAGTTAACAATGGAGCAGCATGATGACACAATGGAGCAGTCTGATCGCACAATGGAGCAGTTTGACTTGACAGAATGGAGTAAGTAAGGGCACAAAGGAGCAGTGTGATGGCATAATGGAGCATTGTGATGACAGAAAGGAGCCGTGAGATGACACAATGGAGAAGTGTGATGGCACAATTGAGCACTGTGATGAAACAATGAAGCAGTGTGATGACAAAATGAAGCAGTGTGATGACACAATTAAGCACCGTGAGGTCACAATTGAGCCATGTGAGGGAAAAATGGAGTAGCATGATGACACAATGGAGCAGCGTGATGAAACAATGGAGCAGTGTGGTGACACAATGGAGCAGTGTGATGACACAATGGAGCAGTGTGATGACACAATGGAGCAATGTGATGAAACAATGGAGCAGAGTGATGGCACAATGGAGTATTGCGATGACACCATGGAGCATTGTGATGACACAATGGAGCAGTGTAATGGCACATTTGAGATTTGTGATGACACAATGGAGTAGTTTGATGACACAATGGAGCAGTGTGATGACAAAATTTAACACTGTGAGATCACAATGGAGCAATGTAAGTGAACAATGGAGCAGGGTGAGGTCACAATTGGGCAGTGTGGGGACACAATGGAGCAGAGCAATGACACAATAAGGCAGTGTGAGGGCACAATGCAACAGGGTGAGGGCACAATAGAGCAGCAGGATGGCACAATGGAGCACTGCGATCGCACAATGGAGCAGTGTGATGGCACAATGGAGCAGTGTGATGACAGAGTGGAGCAGTGTGATGGCACATTTGAGCAGTGTGATGACACAATGGAACAGTGAAAAGGCACAATGGAGCACTGTAATGTAACAATGGAGCAGTGTGATGACACAAGGGAGCAGGGTGATGGCACAATGGAGCAGTGTGATGACACAATGGAGCGGTGTGGTGACAAAATTTAGCACTGTGAGGTGACAATGGAGCAATGTGATGGAACAATGTAGCATTGTGATGATACAATGGAGCAGCATGATGACACAATGGAGCAGAGTGATGACACAATGGAGCGGTGTGATGGCAAAATGGAGCATTGTGATGACAGAATGGAGCAGTGTGATGAAACAATATAGCAGTGTCATGGCATATTGGAGCATTGTGATGACACAGTGGAGCAGTGTATTGACGCAATGGAGCAATGTGATGTCACAATGGAGCATTGTGATGAAACAATGGATCAGTGAAATGACACATTGGAGCAGTGTGATGGCACAAGGTAGCAGAGTGGGGACACAATGAAGCAGTTTGATGACACAATTTAGCACTGTGAAGTCACAATGAAGCAATGTGAGTTAAGAATGGAGCAGTGTGATGACACAATGGAGTAATGTGATGACACAATGGTGGAGGGTGATGGCACAAATGATCATTGTGATGACACAATGGAGCAGTGTGATGAAGCAATGGAGCAGTGAGATGACACAGTGGAGCAGTGTGATCCACAATGGAACGGTGTGATAACACAATGAAGCAGTGTGATGACACAATTTAGCGCTGTGAATTCACAATGGAGCAATGTGAGTTAACAATGGAGCAGCATGATGAGATAATGGAGCAGTGTGATTACACAATGGAGCAGTGTGATGGCACAATGGAGCAGTTTGATAACACAATGGAGCAAGTAAGGGCACAATGGAGCACTGTGAGGGCAAAATGGAGCAAAGTGATCACACAATGGAGCAGTGTGATGGCACAATGGAGCATTATGATGACAGAAAGAAGCCTTGTGATGACACAATGGAGAAGTGTGATGGCACAATTGAGCACTGTGATGAAGCAATGGAGCAGTGAGATGACACAATGGAGCACTGAGATGGCAAAAAGGAGTAGTGTCATCACAAAATGGAGCATTGTGATTTCACAATGGAGCATATTTATGACACAATGCAGCAGTGAGATGACACAATAGAACAGTGCATTGGCAGAAATAATTAGTGTGATGACACAATGGAGCAGTGTGATAGCACAATTTATCACGGTGAGGGTAAAATGGACCAGCGTGATGACAGAATGGAGCAGTGTGATGAAACAATGGAGTAGTGTGGTGGTACAATGGAGCAGTGTGATGACTCAGTGGAGCATAGTGATAGCACAATGAAGCAGTGTGATGACACAATGGAGCAGTGTGATGTCAAAATGGAGCACTGTCATGAAACAATGGACCAGTGAGATGACACAATGGAGCAGAGTAATGGCACAATGGAGCAGTGTGATGACACAATTTAGCACTGTGAGGTCACAATTGAGCAATGTGAGGGAAGAGTGGCACATCGTGATAACACAATGGAGCAGCATGATGACACAATGGAGCAGCATGATGACACAATGGAGCAGTGTGATGGCACAAAGGAGCATTGTGATGACACAATGGAGCAATGTGATGAAACATTGGAGCAGAGTGATGGCACAATGGAATATTGCGATGACACCATGGAGCATTGTGATGACACAATGGAGCAATGTAATGGCACATTGGAGATTTGTGATGACACAATGGAGCAGTTTGATGACACAATGGAGCAGTATGATGACAAAATTTAACACTGTGAGATCACAATTGAGCAATGTAAGTGAACAATGGAGCAGGGTGAGGTCACAATTGGGCAGTGTGGTTACACAATGGTGCAGTAGGATGACACAATAAGGCAGTGTGAGGGCACAATGGAGCAATGTGATGGCACAATTCCGAAGTGTAATGACAAAATGGAGCAGTGTGAAGGCACAATGGAGCACTGTGATGAAACAATGGAGCAGTGAGATGACACAATGGAGCAGAGTGATGGCACAATTCCGTAGTGTGATGACAAAATGGAGTAGTGTGAAGGCACAGTGGAGCACTGTGTGGATACAAGGAGCAGGGTGATGGCACAATGGCGCACTGTGATGAAACAATGGAGCAGTGAGATGACACAATGGAGCTGAGTGATGGCACAATGGAGCAGTGTGATGACAAAATGGAGCAGTGTGAAGGCACAATGGAGCACTGTGATGAAACAATCGAGCAGTCAGATGACACAATGGAGCAGAGTGATGGCACAATGGAGCACTGTGTTGACACAGTGGAGCAGTGTGATGACACAATTTAGCAATGTGAGGTCACAATGTAGCAATGTGAGGGAACAATGGAGCAGCATGATGACAGAATGGAGCAGTGTGATGACAGAATGGAGCAGTATGATGACACAAAGGGGGAGACTGATGACAAAATGCAGCATTGTGATGATAGAATGGAACAGTGTGATGAAACAATGGAGCAGTGTGATGGCCCAATGGAGCAGTGTGTTTACACAATGAAGCAGTGTGATGACAAAATTTAGCACTATTAAGTCACAATGGAGCAATGTGAGTTAATAGTGGATGACACAATGGAGCAATGTGATGGCACATTGGAGCATTGCAATGAAAAAAATGGAGCAGTGAGATGACACAATTGAGCAGGTGAGGGCAAAATGGAGCACTGTGTGGGCAAAACGGAGCAGTGTGATCACACAATGGAGCAGTGTGATGGCAAAATGGAGAATTGTGATGACAAAACGGAGCAGTGTGATGACAAAATTGAGCAGTGTGATGACACAATGGAGCAGTGTGATGGCACAATGGAACAGGATCAGGGCACAATGGAGAAGTGTGATGACATAATGTGCCATGGATCGACCCAGCCGGGGGGTCCCTCAGACCGCGGAGAATCAGGGTCTTGGTACAGGAGGGCACAGGTTCGGTGAAATACAGACAGACATGACACCAGAGTGGTTTTGAATCTGGTGCGTTTTACTAAGAGCAAGTCTTTGATTATATAGCACAGAGCAGGGGAAACGGATCAGGATTAGCACGTCTCTAGGAACAATAAGCCCATTGCTAAGGAATTCACACCTGGGTTTCCAAGGACAACAAGCCAATTAAATTGACACATCAATCAGAAGCACTTACACATAGTATATTGCTCACGCCATCTTGGCAGGGGAGATAAGACACAAACAGTGGTCATAAAAACACAAACCATGAATAGTTTATTTTGTGAGATGTGAGACATTGTTTTTCTTTGAAGTTTCAATTTGGTTTCTTCCCGTCCTCCCTGGCGCCCAATCTTCCCGTCCTCCCAAGGGCATTTGTTATCTTTAGGCTGTAATTCAAGCCATGGCCTGGGAGAGCCTTTTGATCAGTGCTGTTTTTCTATATTACTTTTCCTTAAAGGAGAAGCCCGCCATGTGCCTCTGACCGAGTACTGTTTTTTTTTTTAATCATGCATAACTGTAACTAAGATTTCTATTTTACTAATTCTATCAGGTGTAGCTCCTTGCTTAAGGGACTGAGCTTTTATTTTTATTAAGTCTGGAAAAACACTTTTGTTATTTGTAACTGACCTATGATATCACTCAGTGTAATGTTTCTTTGTATGATTTTCCTTAGGTTTGCAGATATCCATGCATGTTGCATAAGTCAGATGTTAGTGGTAGAAGCTTCTGTTCACCGGATTTATTTCCAGACACATTTACCTACCCCTTGTCTGGGTTAATGTAATTAACTGAAGCTTAGGTTGTGCTGTACTCAGGAAAACAATCAAAAGACAATATGCAAAGCCCAATACCCAGGAAGCATAACATCTTTAAAGTGCATCATGATCTTGGAAGCTAAAGCCGAACACTCTGCCAGGGACATCCAGGGAGCTTAGCCTCGAGGGCACGTATCTCCTGTCTGCTATTATGACTTTTGTCATTGCTCACACAGACGACACTGAAGTTGGTGTGGCAATTCCTGTTTTTTTTTTTGTTTTTAAGACGCAGTTCATTAATGTCCATGGAGCAGTGAGATGACACAATGGAGCAGCGTGATGGCATATTGGAGCATTGTGAGGGAACAATGGAGCAGGGTGATGGCACATGGAGCACTGAGATGAAACAATGGAACAGTGTGATGACACAATGGATCAGTGTTATGGCACAATGGAGCAGTGTGATGAGACAATGAAGCAATGTGATGATGCAATTTACCACTGTGATGTCACAATTGAGCAATGTGAGGGAACAATGGAGCAGCGTGATGACACAATGGAGCAACATGATGACAAAATGGAACAGTGTGATGGCACAATCGAGTGGTGTGATGACACCATGGAGCATTGCGATGGCAAAATGGAGCAGTGTGTTGGCACAATGGGAAGTGTGAAGACACAATGGAGCAGTTTGATGACACAAAGGACCAACGTGAATAAAAAATGGAGCAGCTTGATGACACAATGGAGCAGCATGAACATAATGGAGCAGTGTGATGGCAAAACAGAGAAGTGTGAGGGCACAATGGAGCACTGTGTGGGCAATATGTGGTACTGTGTGGACACAATGGAGCATGGTGATGACACAATTGAGAAATGTGATGGCACAATGGAGCAGTGTGATGACACAATGGACCATTGTGATGGCAAAATGAAGCAGTGTGAGAGCAAAATGAAGCAGTGTGAGAGCACAATAGAGAAGTGTGAGGGCACAATGTGCAGTGTGAATACACAATGGAGCAGTGTGATGACACCATAAGGCAATGTGAGGGCACAATGAAACATGGTGGGGACACAATTTAACAGTGTGATGGCACAATTGAGCACTGTGATTGCACAATGGAACAGTGTGATCCCACAATGGACAGGGTGATGACACCATGGAGCATTGAGGTGACACAATGGAGCAGTGTGATTACACAATGGAGCAGTGTGATTACACAATGGAGCAGTGTGATTACACAATGGAGCAGTGTGATGACACAATTTAGTACTGTGAGTTCACAGTGGAGCAATGTGAGGGAACAATAGAGCAGCGTGATGACACAGGGAGCAGCATGATGACACAATGGAGCAGTGTGATGACACAATGGATCAGTGTGATGACACAACGGAGCAGTGTGATAGCAAAATGGAGCAGAGTGATAGCACAATGGAGCATAGTGATGATAGAATGGAGCAGTGTGATGAAACAATGGAGCAATGTGATGGGACAAAAGAGCATTGTGATGACACAATGGAGCAGTGTGATGACACAATGCAGCAATGTGTTGGCACAATGGAATATTGTGATGAAACAATGGAGCAGTGAGATGACACAATGGAGGAGGGTGAGGGCACAATGGAGCACTGTGATGCCACAATGGAGCAATGTGGTCGCACAATGGAGCAGTGTCATCGCACAATATAGCAATGTGATGACAAAATGGAGCATTGTGATGGCACGATTGAGCATTGTGATGACACAAAGGAACAGTGTGATGACACAATGGAGCAGTGTGATGACACAATGGAGCAGTGTTGACACAATGGAGCAATGTGATGAAACAATTGAGCAGTGAGAAGACACAATGGAGCAGGATGAGGCCACAATTGAGCACTCTGACGCCACAATGGAATAATGTGATCGCACAATGGAGCAGGGTTAATGCAGAGAGGAGCAGTATGATGACACAATGGAGCAGTGTGATGGCACAAATGAGAATTGTGATGACACAAAGGAGCAGTGTGATGACACAATGGAGCAGTGTGATGACACAATGGAGCAATGTGATGGCACAATGGAGCATTGTGATGAAACCAGGGAGCTGTGAGATGACACAATGGAGCAGTGTGAGGGCACAATGGAGCACTGTGAGGGCACAAGTAGCAGAGTGATCACACAATGGAGCAGTGTGATAGCACAAACTGGCATTGTAATGAGAGAAAGGAGGAGTTTGATGACACAATTGAGCAGTGTGCTGGCACAACTGAGCACAGTGATGAAATAATGGAGCAGTGAGATGACACAATGCAGCACTCTGATGGCACAAAGAAGTAGTGTGATGACAAACTGGAGCAGTGTGATGACACAATAGAGCAGTGTGATGGCATAATGGAGCAGCATGTTGGCACAATGGAGCAGTGTGATGACACAAGAAGGCAGTGTGTGGACACAGTGGAGCATGGTGATGACACAATTGAGCAGTGTGATGGCACATTGGAGCATGGTGATGACAAAATTGAGCAGTGTGATGGCACAATGGAGCAATGTGAAAGAACAATGGCAGTGTGAAGACAAACTGGAGCACCATAATGACAACATATGGCAATGTGAGGGGACAATGCAACATGGTGGAGATAAAATGGAACAGTGTGATAGCACAATTGAGCACTGTGATGGCACAATAGAGCAGTGTGATTGCACAATGGAGCAGTGTGATGGCAACATGGAACAGTGAATGACACAAAGGAGCAGTGTGATTATACAATGGAGCAGTGTGATGACACAATTTAGCACTGTGAGGTCACAGTGGAGCAATGTGAGGGAACAAAGGAGCAGCGTGATGACACAATGGAGCAGTGTGATGACACAATTGAGAAGTGTGATGGCACAATGAAGCAGGATCAGGGCACAATGGAGCACTGTGATGGTATAGTGGAGCAGTATGAGTCCACACTGCAGCAGTGTGAGGGTACAATAGAACACTGTGATGACACAATGGAGCAGTGTGATGACATAATGGTGCAGTGTGATGACACAATGGAGGAGTGTGATGACACAATATGGCAATGTGGGCACAATGGAGTATGGTGATGACACAAGTGAACAGTGTGATGGCACATTGGAGCAGTGTGATGACACAGTGGACCATTGTGATGGCACAATGGAACACTGTGAGAGCACAATGGAGCAGTGTGAGAGCACAATGGAGCAGTGTGATGGCACAATGGGCCAAGATGAGGACACAATGGAGTAGTGTGATGACAGAGTAAGGCAGTGTGAGGGCACAATGCAACATGGTGAGGACACAAAGGAGCAGTGTGAGGGCAAAATGGAGCAGTGTGAGGGCAAAATGCAGCAGTGTGAGGGCAAAATGGAGCACTGGTGGGCAAAATGTGGCACTTTATGGACACAAGGGAGCAGTGTGATGACACAATAAGGCAGTGTGTGGGCACAATGGAGCATGGTGATGAAACAATGGAGTAGTGTGATGGCACAATGGAGCAGTGTGATAACACAATTGAGCAGTGTGATTGCACATTGGAACAGTGTGATAGCTCCACGGAGCAGTGTGATGACACAATGGAGCAGTGAGATGGAACAATGGAGCAGTGTGATGGCACAATTGAGCAGTGTGATGACACAATGGAGCAATGTGATAGCACAAAGAATCAGCGTAATAACTCAATGGAGAATCGTGATGACACAAAGGAGCAGCATGATGACACAGTGGAGCAGAGTGATGGCACAATGGAGCAGTGTGATGACAAAATGGAGCAATGTGATGGCACAATGGAGCATTGTGTTGAAACAAGGGAGCAGTGAGATGAAACAATGGAGCAGTGTGACTGCACAATGGAGTACTGTGAGGGCACAATCGAGCAGAGTGATGACACAATGGAGCATTGTAATGACAGAAAGGAGGATTTTGATGACAAAATTGAGCAGTGTGCTGGCACAGTTGAGCACACTGGTTAAAAATTGGAGCAGTGAGATGACACAATGCAGCAGTGTGATGGCACAATGGAGTAATGTGATAATGACAAAATGGAGCAGTGTGATGACACATTGGAGCAGTGTCATGACACAATGGAGCACTGTGATGGCACAATGGAGCAGGATGCGGGCACAATGGAGCACTGTGATGGCATAAGGGAGCAGTGTGAGTGCACAATGCAGCAGTGTGAGGGTACAATAGAGCACTGTGTTCACACAATGGAGCAGTGTGAGGACATAATGGTGCAGTGTGATGACACAATGGAGCAGTGTGATGACACACGCAGGCAGTGTGTGGGCACAAGGGAGCAGCGTGATGATATAATTGAGCAGTGTGATGGCATATTTGAGCAGTGTGATGACACAATGGAGAAGAGTGACGACATAATGGTGCAGTGTGATGACACAATGGAGCAGCGTGATGACAGAAGAAGGCAGAGTGTGGGCACAATGGAGCATGGTGATGACACAATTGAGCGGTGTGATGGCACATTGGAGCAGTGTGATGACACACTAGACCATTGTGATGACACAATGGAGCACTATGAGAACACAATGGAGTAGTGTGAGAGCACAATGGAGCAGTGTGGTGGCACAATGGGGCACAGTGAAGACACAATGGAACAGTGTGATGACAGAATAAGGCAGTGTGAAGGCACAATCCAACTAGGTGAGGACACAATGGAGCAGTGTGAGGGCAAAATGGAGCAGTGTGAGGGCACAATGGAGCACTGTGTGGGCAAAATTTGGCACTGTGTGATCACAATGGAGCAGGGTGATGACACAATAAGGCAGTGTCTTTGCACAATGGAACATGGTGATGACACAATGGAGTAGTGTGATGGCACAATGGAGCAGGGGGATGACACAATGGACCATTGTGATGGCACAATTTAGCACTGTCTGTTCACAGTGGAACAATGTGAGGGAACAATGGAGCAGTATGACTGCACAATTGAGCATTGTGATGACCAAATGCGAAGTGTGATGACACAATGGACCAGTGTGATGACACAATGGAGCAATGTGAGGGCACAATGGAGCAGCACGAAGAAAAATGGAGCAGTGGGATGACACAATGGAACAGGCTGAGGGCACAATAGAGCACTGTGAGGGCACAATGGAGCAGAATGATCGCATAATGGAGCAGTGTCATGGCACAATGGAGCAGTGTGATGGCACAATGGAGCAATGTAATGACAGAAAGGAGCACTATGATGACACAATTGAGCAGTGTGCTGGCAAGTTTGAGGACTGTGATGATACAATGGAGCAGTGAGATGACACAATGGAGCAGTGTGATGGCACAATGGAGTAGTGCGATGACAACATGGAGCAGTGTGATGGCACAATGGAGCAGTGTGTTGACACAATGGAGCAGTTAGATGGGACAATGGACCAGTGGGATGACAAAATGGAGCAATGCGATAGCACAAAGAATCAGCGTAATAACTCAATGGAGAAGCGTGATGACACAATGGAGCATCATGATGACACAGTGGAGCAGAGTGATGGCACAATGGAGCAGTGTGATGGCACAATGGAGCATTGTGATGAGAAAAGGGAGCAGTGAGATGACACAATGGAGCAGTGTGACTGCACAATGGAGCACTTTGAGGCACAATGGAGCAGAGATGACACAGTGGAGCAGGAGGATGACACAATAGACTATTGTGATGGCACAATGGAGCAGTGTGAGAGCAAAATGAAGCAGTGTGAGAGTACAATTGACCAGTGTGAGGGCACAATGTGCAGTGTTAAGACACAATGGAGAAGTGTGAGCGCACAATGCATCATGGTGGGGACACAATGGAGCAGTGTGATGGCACCATTGAGCACTGTGATAGGACAATGGAGCAGTGTGATTACAGCATGGAGAAGTGTGATGGCACAATGGAGCATTGTGATTATACAGTAGAGCGATGTGTTGACCCAATTTAGCACTGTGAGGTCACAGTGGAGCAATGTGAGGAAACAATGGAGCAGCGTGATGACACAATGGAGCAGCGTGATGACATAATGGAGCAGTGTGATGACAAAATTGAGCAGTGTGATGACACAATGGAGCAGTGTGATGACATAATGGAGCAGAGTGATAGCATGATGGAGACTTGTGACGACAGAATGGAGCAGTATGATGAAACAATGGAGCAAAGTGATGGCACAAAGGATGATTTTAATGACACAATGGAGCAGTGTGATGACACAATGGAGCAATGTGATGGCACAATAGAGCATTGTGATGAAACAATGGAGCTGTGTGATGATACAATGGTGCAGGTTGAGGGCATAACGGAGAACCATGGTGCCACAATGGAGCATGGTGATGACACAATGGAGTAGTGTGATGGCACAATGGAGCAGTGTGATGACACAATGGAGCAGTGTGATGGCACAACTGAGTATTGTGATGACACAAAGGAGCAGTGTGAAGACACAATGGAACAGTGTGATGAGATAAAGGAGCATTGTGATGGCACAATGGAGCATTGTGATGAAACAAGTGAGAAGTGAGATGACACAGTGGGGCAGGGTGAGGGCACAATGGATCATTGTAATGACAGAAAGGAGGAGTTTGATGACAGAATTGAGCAGGGTGCTGGCACAATTGAGCACAATGATGAAACATTGGAACAGTGAGATGACAAAATGCAGCACTCTGATGGCACAATGGAGTAGTGTCATGACAAAATGGAGCAGTGTGTTGACACAATAGAGCAGTGCCATGACACAATGGAGCAGTGTGATGGCACAATGGAGCATTGTGTTGGCACAATGGAGCATTGTGTTGGCACAATGGAGCATTGTGTTGACAACATAAGGCAGTGTGAGGGGACAATGCAACATGGTAGGGACACAATGGAGCAGTTTAATGGTACAATTGAGCACTGTGATGGCACAATAGAGCAGTGTGATTGCACAATGGAGCAGTGTGATGACACCATGGAGCAGTGAGATGACACAGTGGAGCAGTGTGATGGCACAATGGAGCACTCTGATTATACAATTGAGCAGTGTGATGACAAAATTGAGCAGAGTGATAACAAAATGGAGCATTGTGATGACAGAATGTTGCAGTGTGATGAAACAATTTAGCACTGTGAGGTCACAGTGAAGCAATGTGAGGGAACAATGGAGTAGCGTGATGAAACAATGGAGCAGTGTGCTGACACAATGGAGCAGTGTGATGACACAATGGAGCAGTGTGATGGCACAATTGAGCATTGTGATGACACAAAGGAGCAGTGTGATGACACAATGGAGCAGTGTGAGGACACAATGGAGAAATGTGATGGCACAATGGAGCATTGTGATGAAACAAGAGAGCAGTGAGACGACACAATGGAGCAGTGTGAGGGCACAATGGAGGACTGTGAGGGCACAATGGAGCAGAGTGATCACACAATGGAGCAGTGAGGTGGCAGAATGGAGCAATGTAATGACAGAAAGGGGTAGTTTGGGGGCTGGAGAGATGGCCTAGCGGTTGAGAGTGCCGACCGCTCTTGCAGAGGCCCCGGCTTTGATCCCCAGCACCCATATGGCGGCCGAGAACCGTCTGAAACTCCAATTCCAGGAGAACTCCAGTTCCAGGGGAATCCAATGCCCTCTTCTGACCTCCACGGCATTGCACGACACGGGTGCACAAACTTGCATGCAGACAGTACATTCACACATACAGAAATAAATAAAATTAATTTTTAAAAGCCTTTAAAAAAGAAAGGGGCAGTTTGATGACACAATTGAGCAGTGTACTGTCACAATTGAGCACAGTGATGAAACAAAGGAGCAGTGAGATGACATAATGGAGCAATGTGATGGCACAGTGGAGTAATGTGATGACAAAATGGAGCATTGTGATGACACAATGGAGTAGTGTCATGACACAATGGAGCAGTGTGACGGCACAAGGGAGCATTGTGTTGGCACAGTGGTGCAGTGTGATTATACAATTGAGCACTGTGATGACACAGTTTAGCACTGTGAGGTCAAAGTGGAGCAATGTGAGGAAACAATGGAGCAGCGTGATGACACAATGGAGCAGTGTGATGACACAATGGAGCAGTGTGATGACATAATGGAGCAGAGTGATAGCACAATGGAGCATTGTGATGACCCAAAGCCACAGTGTGATGAAACAATCGAGCAATGGGATGGCAAAAAGGAGCATTGTGATGAAACAATGGAGCAGTGAGATGACACAATGGAGCAGGGTGAGGGCACAATTGAGCACCATAGTGCCACAATGGAGCATTGTGATCATAGAGTGGAGCAGTGTGATGGCACAATGGAGCAGTGTGATGACACAATGGAGCAGTGTAATGGCACAATTGAGCATTGTGATGACACAAAGTAGTGGTGTGATGACACAATGGAGCAGTGTGATGACACAATGGAGCAATGTGATGGCACAATGGAGCATTGTGATGAAACAAGGGAGCAGTGAGACGACACAATGGAGCAGTGTGAGGGCACAATGGAGGACTGTGAGGGCACAGTGGAGCAGAGTGATCACACAATGGAGCAGTGAGGCGGCACAATGGAGCAAAGTAATGACAGAAAGCAGGTTGATGATACAATTGAGCAGTGTACTGGCACAATTGAGCACAGTGATGAAACAAAGGAGTAGGGAGATGACACAATGGAGCAGTGTGAGGGCACAATGGAGCAGTGTGAGGGCACAATGGAGCAGTGTCATTACACAATGGAGCAGTGTGATGACCCAATCTAGCAGTTTGATGGCACAATGGAGCAGCGTGTTGGCACAATGGAGCAGTGTGATCACACAATGGAGAAGTGTGATGGCACAATGGAGCAGGATCAGGACACAATGGAGCATTGTGATGGCAAAATGGACCATTACGAGTGCACAATGCAGCAGTGTGAGGGTACAATAGACCACTGTGATCACAAAATGGAGGAGTGTGATGACATAATGGTGCAGTGTGGTGACACAATGGAGCAGTGTGATGACACAACCAGGTAGTGTGTGGGCACAAGGGAGCATAGTGATGACACAATTGAGCAGTGTGATGGCACAGTGGAGCACTGTGATGACAGAATGGACTATTATGATGGCACAATGGAGCACTGTGAGAGCACAATGGAGCAGTGTAAGAGCACAATGGAGCAGTGTGACGGCAAAATGGGGCGTGGTGAAGACACAATGGAACAGTGTGATGACAGAATAAGGCAGTGTTAGGGCACAATGGAACATGGTGATAACACAGCCGAGCACTGTGAGCACAAAATGGAGCAGTGTGATGGAACAGTGGAGCACTGAGTTTGCAAAATATGGCACTGTGTGGACAAAATGGAGCAGTGTGATGACACAATGGACCATTGTGATGGCACAATGGAGCAATGTGAGAGCCAAATAGAGCAGCGTGATGGCACAATGCAGCAGTGTGATGACACAATGGAGCAGGGGAGGGCACAATGGAGCACCATAGTGCCACAATGGAGCATTGTGATCACACAGTGGGGCAGTGTGATGGCACAATGGAGCAGTGTGATGACACAATGGAGCAGTGTCATGGCACAATTGAACATTGTGATGACACAAAGTAGCAGTGTGATGACACAATGGAGCAGTGTGATGACACAATGGAGAAATGTGATGGCACAATGGAGCATTGTGATGAAACAAGGGAGCAGTGAGATGACAAAATGGAGCAGTGTGAGGGCACAATGGAGGACTGTGAGGGCACAATGGAGCAGAGTGATCACACAATGTAGCAGTGAGGTGGCACAATGGAGCAATGTAATGACAGAAAGGAGCAGTTTGATGACACAATTGAGCAGTGTACTGGCAAAATTGAGCACAGTGATAAAACAATTGTGCAGTGAGATGACACAAAGGACCATTGTGATGGTACAATGGAGCAATGTGAGAGCCAAATAGAGCAGTGTGATGGCACAATGGAGCAGTGTAATGTCACAATTTAGCACTGTTAGGTCACAGTGGAGCAATGTGAGGGAACAATGGAGTAGTGTGATTGCACAATTGAGCATTGTGATGACAAAAAGAGCAGTGTGATAACACAATGGAGCAGTGTGATGACACAATGGAGCAATGTGATGGCACAACGGAGCAATGTGAAGAAAAAATGGAGGAGTGAGATGACACAATGGAACAGTGTGAGGGCACAAGGGAGCACTGTGAGGGCACAAAGGAGCAGTGTGATGACACAATGGAGCAGTGTGATGGCACAATTGAGCATTGTAATGACACAAAGGAGCAGTGTGATGACACAGAGGAACAGTGTGATGAGATAATGGAGCAAAGTGATGGCACAATGGAGCATTGTGATGAAGCAAGGGAGCAGTTAGATGACATAATGGAGCAGGGTGAGGGCACAATGGAGGACTGTGAGGGTACAATGGAACAGAGTGATCACACAATGGAGCATGGTGATGGCACAATGGAGCATTGTAATGACAGAAAGGAGGATCTTGATGACAGAATTGAGCAGTGTGCTAGCACAATTGAGCACAGTGATGAAACATTGGAGCAGTGAGATGACACAATGCAGCACTGTGATGGCACAATGGAGTAGTGTCATGACAAAATGGAGCAGTGTGAAGGCACAATAGAACAGTTCCATGACACAATGGAGCAGTGTGATGGCACAATGGAGCAGAGTGATGGCACAATTGAGCATTGTGATGACACAAAGGAGCAGTGTGATGATACAATGGAACAGTGTGATGAGACAATGGAGCAATGTGATGGCACAATGGAGGATTGTGATGAAAGAAGGGAGCAGTGAGACGACACAGTGGAGCAGTGTGAGGGCAAAATGGAGGACTGTGAGGGCAAAATGGAGCAGAGTGATCACACAATGGAGCAGTGAGATGGCACAATGGAGCATTGTAATAACAGAAAGGAGCAGTTTGATGACACAATTGAGCAGAGTACTGGCACAATTCAGCCCAGTGATGAAACAATGGAGCAGTGAGATGACACAATGGAGGAGTGTGATGGCACAATGGAGTAATGTGATGACAAAATGGAGCAGTGTGATGACACAATGGAGCAGTGTCATGACACAATGGAGCAGTGTGATGGCACAATGGAGCATCATGTTGGCACATAGAAGCAGTATGATGGCACAATGGAGCATTGTTTGATGACACAATTGAGCAGTGTATTGGCACAATTCAACACAGTAATAAAACAATGGAGCAGTGAGATGACACAATGGAGCAGTGTGACGGCACAATGGATCATCGTGTTGGCACATGGCGCAGTGTGATTATACAATTGAGCACTATGATGACACAGTTTAGCACTATGAGGTCAAAGTGGAGCAATGTGAGGGAACAATGGAGCAGCGTGATGACATAATGGAGCAGTGTGATGACACAATGGAGCAGTGTGATGGATGACACAATGGAGCAGTGTGATGACAAAATAGTGCAGAGTGATAGCACAATGGAGCATTGTGACGACCCAATGCCGCAGTGTGATGAAACAATGGAGCAATGTGATGGCAAAAAGGAGCATTGTGATGAAACAATGGAGCATTGTGGTGACACAATAAGGCAGTGTGTGGGCACAGTGGAGCACGGTGATGACACAACTGAGCACTGTGATGGCACATTGGAGTACTGTAATGACACAATGGACCATTGTGATGGCACAATGGAGCACAGTGAGAGCACAATGGAGCAGTGAGATAGCACAATGGAGCAGTGTGACAGCACAATGGTGCACGGTGAAGACACAATGGAGCAGTGTGATGACAGAATAAGGCATTGTGAGGGCACAATGCAACATGGTGATAACACAAATGAATACTGTGAGCACAAAAAGGAGCGGTGTGAGGGCACAATGGAGCACTGATTTTGCAAAATGTGGCACTGTGTGGACACAATGAAGCATGGTGATGACAAAATGGACCATTGTGATGGCACAATGGAACAACGTGAGAACCAAATAGAGCAGTGTGATGGCACAATGGAGCAGCCTGAAGAAAAAATCGACCATTGTAATGACAGAAAGGAGCACTGTGAGGACATAACTGAGCAGTGTGCTGGCACAATTGTGCACTGTGATAAAACAATGGAGCAGTGACATGACACAATGGAGCAGTGTGATGGCACAATGGAGTAGTGTGAGGACCAAATGGAGCAGTGTGTTGGCACAATGGAGCAGTGTGTTGGCACAATGGAGCAGCGTGATGACACAATGGAGCAGTGAGATGGAATAATGGAACAGAGTGTTGGCACAAGGGAGCAGCATGATGACACATTGGAGCAGCATGATGACACAATGGAGCTGTGTGATGGCACAATTAAGCAGTGCAAAAGCAAAATGGAGCAGTTTGAGAGCACAATGGAGCAGTGTGAGGGCACAATGGGCAATGTGAAGACACAATGGAGCAATGAGATGACAACATAAGGCAGTGTGAGGGGACAATGCAACATGGTGGGGACACAGTGTAGCAGTGTGATGGCATTATTGAGCACTATGATGGCACAATATAGCAGTGTGATTGCACAATGGAGCAGTGTGATGACACCATGGAGCAGTGAGATGACACAATGGAGCAGTATGATGGCAAAATGGAGCAGTGTGATTATACAATGGAGCAGTGTGATGACACAATTTAGCACCGTGAGGTCACAGTGGAGTAATGTGAGGGAACAATGGAGAAGCATGATGACACAATGGAGCAGTGTGATGGCACAATTGAGCAGAGTGATAGCACAATGGAGCATTGTGACCACAGAATGCAGCAGTGTGATGAAACAATGGAGGAATGTGATGGCAAAAAGGAGTACTGTGATGAAACAATGGAGCAGTGAGATGACAAAATGGAGCAGGGTGAGGGCTCAATGGAGCACCATGGTGCACAATGGAGCATTGTTTTCACACAATGGAGCAGTGTGATGGCACAATGGAGCAGTGTGATGACACAAAGGAGCAGTGTGATGGCACAATTGAGCATTGTGATGACAAAAAGGAGCAGTGTGATGACAAAATGGAGCAGTGTGAGGACACAAAGGAGAAATGTGATGGCACAATGGAGCATTGTGATGAAACAAGGGAGCAGTGAGATGACATAATGGAGCAGTGTAAGGGCACAATGGAGGACTGTGAGGGCACAGTGGAGCAGAGTGTTCACACAAAGGAGCAGTGTGATGGTACAATGGAGCATTGTAATGACAGAAAGGAGCACAGTGATGACACAATTGAGCAGTGTGCTGGCACAATTGAGCTCAGTGATGAAAAAATGGTGCAGTGAGATGACACAATGGAGCAGTGTGATGGCACAATGGAGCAGTGTGAGAGCACAATGGTGCAGTGGGAGAGCACAATGGAGCAGTGTGATGGCACAATGGAGCAGTGTGATGACACAATGGGGCAGTGAGATGGAACAACGGAGCAGTGGGATGGCACAATTGAGCAGTGTGATGACAAAATGGAGCAGTGTGATGACACAATGGTGCAGAGTGATAGCACAATGGAGCATTGTGACGACAGAATGGAGCAGTGTGATGAAACAATGGAGCAATGTGATGGCACAAGGGAGCATTGTGATGAAACAATGGAGCAGAGAGATGACACAATGGTGCAGGGGGAGGGCACAATGGAGCACCACGGTGCTACAATGAGCATTGTGATCACACAATGGAGCGGTGTGATGGCACAATGGAGCAGTGTGATGACACAAAGGAGCAGTGTGATGACACAATGGAACAGTGTGATGAGAAAATGGAGCAATGTGGTGGCACAATGGAGCATTGTGATGGCAAAATGGAGCATTGTAATGATAGAATGGAGGAGTTTGATGACACAATTGAGCAGTGTGCTGGCACAATTGAGCACAGTGATGAAACAATGGAGCAGTGAGATGGCACAGTGCAGCAGTGTGATGGCACAATTTAGTAGTTTGATGAGAAAATGGAGCAGTGTAATGACACAATGGAGCAGATTCATGACACAATGGAGCAGTGTGATGACACAATGGAGCATCGTTTTGGGACAATGGAGCATTGTGGTGACACAATGGAGAAGTGTTATGGCACAATGGAGCATGATCAGGGCACAATGGAGTACTGTGATGGCAAAAAGGAGCAGTGTGAGTGCAAAATGCAGCATTGTGAGAGTACAATAGAGCACTGTGATGACACAATGGAGCAGTGAAATGACATAACGGTACAGTGTGATGACACAATGCAGCAGTGTGATGACACAAGAAGGCAGTGTGTAGGAACAATGGAGCATGGTGATGACATAACTGAGCAGTGTGATGGCACATTGGTGCACTGTGATGACACAATGGACCATTGTAATGGCACAATGGAGCACTTCCCTAGCACAATGGAACTGTGTGATGACAGAATAAGGCAGTGTGAGGGCACAATGCAACATGGTGATAACACAATCGAGCACTATGAGTGCAAAATGGAGCAGTGTGAGGCCACAGTGGATCACTGTGTTTGCAAAATATGGCACTGTGTGGACAAAATGGAGCAGTGTGATGACACAATGGACCATTGTGATGGCCCAATGGACCAATGTGAGACCCAAATAGAGCAGCGTGATGGCACAATGGAGCAGTGTGTCGACACAATGGAGCAATGTGATGTCACAATTTAGCACTGTGAGGTCACAGTGGAGAAATGTGAGGGAACAATGGAGTAGTGTGATTGCACAATTGAGCATAGTGATGACAAAAATAGCAGTGTGATAACACAATGGAGCAGTGTGATGATAAAATGGAGCAATGTGATGGCACAAGGGAGCAGCGTGAGGAAAAAATGGAGCAGTGAGATGACACAATGGAGCAGTGTGAGGGCACAATGGAGCACTGTGAGGGCACAATGGAACAGAGTGATCACACAAGGGAGTAGTGTGTTGGCACAATGGAGCATTGTAATGACAGAAAGGAGCATTGTGATGACACAACTGAGCAGTGTGCTGGCACAATTGTGCACTGTGGTGAAACAATGCAGCAGTGAAATGACACAATGGAGCAGTATGATGGCACAATAGCGTAATGTGAGGATGAAATGGAGTAGTGTGAGAGCACAGTGGAGCAGTGTGTTGGCACAATGGAGCAGTGTGATGAAACAATGGAGCAGGGAGATGGAAAAATGGAGCAGTCTGTTGGCCCAAGGGAGCAGCATGATGACACAATGGAGCAGCATGATGACAAAATGGAGCTGTGTGATGGCACAATTAATCAGTGTGAGAGCAAAATGGAGCAGTGTGAGGGCACAATGGGCATTGTGAAGATACAATGGAGCAATGTGATGACAACATAGGGCAGTGTGAGGGGACAATGCAACATGGTGGAGACACAATGGAGCAGTGTGATGGCACAACTGAGCACTGTAATGGCACAATAGAGCAGTGTGATTGCACAATGGAGCAATGTGATGACACCATGGAGCACTGAGATGACACAATGGAGCAGTGTGATGGCACAATGGGGCAGTGTGATTATACAATTGAGCAGTGTGATGACACAATTTAGCACTGTGAAGTCACAATGGAGCAATGTGAGGGAACAATGGAGCAGCGTGATGACACAATGGAGCAGTGTGCTGACACAATGGAGCAGTGTTATGACACAATAGAGCAGTGTGATGACACAATGGAGCAGAGTGATAGCAAAATGGAGCATTGTGATGACAGAATGCTGCAGTGTGATGAAACAATGGAGCAGTGAGATGACACAATGGAGCACGGTGAGGGCACAATGGAGCAACATGGTGCCACAATGGAGCATTGTGATCACACAATGGAGCAGTGTGATGGCACAATGGAGCAGTTTGATGACACAATGGAGTAGTGTGATGGCACAATTGAGCACTGTGATGACACAAAGGAGCTGTGTGATGACACAATGGAGCTGTGTGATGACAAAATGGAGAAATGTGATGGCACAATGGAGCATTGTGATCAAACTAGGGAGTAGTGAGACGAAACAATGGAGCAGTGTGAGGGCACAATGGAGGACTGTGAGGCACAATGGAGCAGAGTGTTCACACAATGGAGCAGTGAGATGGCACAATAGAGCATTGTAATGACAGAAAGGATCAGTTTGATTACACAGTTTAGTAGTGTACTGGCACAATTGAGCAGTGATGAAACAATTGTGCAGTGAGATGACAAAATGGAGCAATGTGATGGCACAGTGGAGTAATGTGATGACAAAATGGAACATTGTGATGACACAATGGAGCAGTGTCATGACACAATGGAGCAGTGTGATGGCACAATGGAGCAGTGTGATGACACAATGGAGAAGTATGATGGCACAATGGAGCAGCGTGTTGGCACAATGGAGCAGTGTGATGACACAATGGAGAAGTATGATGGCACAATGGAGCAGTATCAGGGCACAATGGAGCATTGTGATGGTAAAATGGACCATTGCGAGTGCACATGCAACAGTGTGAGGGTACAATAGACCACTGTGATCACACAATTGAGGAGTGTGATGACATAATGGTGCAGTGTGATGACACAATGGAGCAGTGTGATGACACAAGCAGGTAGTGTGTGGGCACAAGGGAGCATGGTGATGACACAATTTAGCAGTGTGATGGCACATTGGAGCACTGTGATGACACAATGGAGCAGTGTGATGACATAACGGTGCAGTATGATGACACAATGGAGCAGTTTGATGACACATGAAAGCAGTGTGTGGGCACAAGGGAGCATGGTGATGACACTATTGAGCAGTGTGATGGCACATTGGAGCAGTGTGATGACACAATATACCATTGTTATGACAAAATGGAGCACTGTGAGAGCACAATGGAACAGTTTGACGGCACAATGGGGCACGGTGAATACACAATGGAGCAGTGTGATGACAGAATAAAGCAGTGTGAGGGCACAATGTAACATGGTGAGGACACAGTGAAGCAGTGTGAGGGCAAAATGGATCAGGATGAAGGCACAATCGAGCACTTTGTGGGCAAAATTTGGCACTGTGTGGACACAATGGTGCAGTGTGATGAGAAAATAAGGCAGTGTCTGGGCACAATGGAGCATGGTGATGACACAATGGAGTAGTGTGATGGCACCATGGAGCAGTGTGATGACAAAATGGACTATTGTGAAGGCACAATTTAGCACTGTGAGTTCACAGTGGAGCAATATGAGGGAAAAATGGAACAGTGTGATTGCACAAATGAGCATTGTGATGACAAAAAGCTCAGTGTGATGACACAATGGAACAGTGTGATGACAAAAATGAGCAATCTGATGGCACAGTGGAGCAGTGTGAAGATAAAATGGAACAGTGAGATGACACAATGGAACAGTTTGAGGGCACAATGGAGCACTCTGAGGGCCCAATGGAGCAGAGTGATCACACAATGGAGCAGTGTGATGGCACAATGGAAAATTGTAATGACAAAAAGAAGCAGTGTGATGACACAGTTGAGCAGTGTGATGGCACAATTGAGGACTGTGATAAAACAATGGAGCAGTGGGATGTCACAATGGAGCAGAGTATTGGCACAATGGAGTAGTGTGATGACAAAATGGAGCAGTGTGATGGCACAATGGAGCAGTGTGTTGGCACAATTGAGCAGTGTGATGACACAATGGAGCAGTGAGATGGAAAAATGGAGTAGTGTGATGGCATAAAGGAGCAGTGTGATGACACAATGGAGCAATGTGATGGCAAAAGGGAGCAGCGTGAAGAAAACATGGAGCAGTGAGATGACACAATGGAACAGTCTGAGGGCACAATGGAGCACTTTGAGGGCACAATGGAGCACTGTGAGGGCACAAGGGAGCAGTGTGATGGCACAATGGAGCATTGTAATGACAGAAAAGAGCAATGTGATGACATAACTGAGCAGTGTGCTGGCACAATTGTGCACTGTGATGAAACAATGGAGAAGTGAGATGACAAAATGGAGCAGTGTAATGGCACAATGGAGTAGTGTGAGGGCCAAATGGACCAGTGTGATGGCACAATGGAGCAGTGTAATTATACAATGGAGAAGAGTGATGACACAATTTAGCACTGTGAGGTCAGAGTGGAGCAATGTGAGGCAACAATGGAGCAGCGTGATGACACAATGGAGCAGCGTGATGACACAATGGAGCAGTGTGATATCACAAGGGAGCAGTGTGATGACACAAGGGAGCAGTGTGATGACACAATGGAGCAGAATCATAGCATGATGGATAATTGTGATGACAAAATGCAGCAGTGTGATGAAACCATGGAGCAATGTGATGGCACAAAGGAGCATTGTGATGAAACAATGGAGCAATGAGATGATAAAATGGAGCAGGTTGAGGGCACAATGGAGCACCATGGTGCCACAATGGAGCATTGTGATCGCACAATGGAGCAGTGTGATGCCACAATGAAGCAGTGTGATGACACAATGGAGCAGTATGATAGCACAAAGAATCAGCGTAATAACTCAATGGAGAAGCGTGATGACACAATGGAGCAGCATAATGACACAGTGGAGCAGAGTGATGGCACAATGGAGCAGTGAGATGACACAATGGACCATTGTGATGGCACAATGGAGCAGTGTGAGACCAAAATGGAGCAGTGTGAGAGTACAATGGAGCAGTGTGAGGGCAGAGTGGGCATTGTGAAGACAGAATGGAGCAGTGTGATGACACCATAAGGCAGTGTGAGGGCACAGTGCAATATGGTGGGGACACAGTGGAGCAGCGTGATGGAACAATTAAGCACTGTGATGGCACAATGAAGCAGTGTGATTACAGCATGGAGCAGTGAGATGACACAATGGAGCAGCGTGATGGCACAATGGAGCAGTGTGATTATACAATGGAGCAGTGTGTTGACACAATTTAGCACTGTGAGGTCACAGTGGAGCAATGTGAGGGAACAATGGAGCAACGTGATTACACAATGGAGCAGCGAGATGATATAATGGAGCAGTGTGATGACACAATTGAGTAGTGTGATGACACAATGGAGCAGTGTGATGACACAATAAGGCATTGTGTGGGCAAAATGGAGCAGTCTCATGGCAAAATTTAGCAGTGTGAGGGCACAGTGGAGCAGTGTTAGGGCAAAATGGAGCAGTGTGATGACACAATGGAGCAGCATTATTACACAATGCAGCAGTGTGATATCACAATAGAGCAGTGTGAGTGCATAATGGAGCAGTGTGTGGTCAAAATGGAGCAGTGTGAGGGCAAAGGGTTCAGTGTGAGGCCCAATGGACAGTGTGAGGACAGGGTTGGGCAGTGTGATGACACAATGGAGCAGTGGGATGACACAATTTAGAACTATGAGGTCACAGTGGAGCAATGTGAGGGAACAATGAAGCAGTGTGATTGCACAATTGAGCATGGTGATGACAAAAAGAGCAGTACCATAACACAATGGAGCAGTGTGATGACACAATGGACCAATGTGATGGAACAAGGGAGGAGGCTGAATAAAAAATGGAGCAGTGAGATGACACAATGGAACAGTGTGAGGGCACAATGGAGCACTGTGAGGGCACAATGGAGCAAAGTGATCGCACAATGGAGCAGTGTGATGGCACAATGGAACATTGTAATGACAGAAAGCAGCATTGTGATGACATAGCTGAGCAGTGTGCTGGCACAATTGTGCACTGTGTTGAAACAATGGAGCAGTGAGATGACACAATTGAGCAGTGTGATGGCACAATGAGCAGTGTGATTATACAATGGAGCAGTTTGTTGACTCAATTTAGCACTGTGAGGTCACAGTGGAGCAATGTGAGGGAGAAATGGAGCAGCGTGATGACACAATGGAGCAGCGTGATGACATAATGGAGCAGTGTGACGACACAATGGAGCAGTGTGATGACACAATGGTGCAGAGTGATAGCACAATGGAGCACCGTGATGACAGAATGGAGCAGTGTGATGAAACAATGGAGCAATGTGATATCACAAAGGAGGATTTTGATGACACAATTGAGCACTGTGATGACAAAATGGAGCAATGTGATGGCACAAAGGAGCACTGTGATGAAACAATGGAGTAGTGAGATGACACAATGGTGCAGGGTGAGGGAAAAATGGAGCACCATGGTGCCACAATGGAGCATTGTGATCACACAATGGTGCAGTGTGATGGCACAATGGAGCAGAGTAATGAAACAATGGAGCAGTGTGATGGCATAATTGACCATTTTGACGGCACAATTGAGCATTGTGATGACACAAAGGAGCAGTGTGATGAGACAATGGAACAGTGTGATGATACAATGGAGCAATGTGATGGCACAATGGAGCATTGTGATGGCACAATGGAGCATTGTAATGATAGAAAGGAGGAGTTTGATGTCACAATTGAGCAGTGTGCTGGCACAATTGAGCACAGTGATGAAACAATGGAGCAGTGAGTTGACACAGTACAGCAGTGTGATGGCACAGTGGAGTAGTTTGATGACAAAATGGAGCAGTGTGATGACACAATGGAGCAGAGTCATGACACAATGGAGCAGTGTGATGATACAATGTGCGGGGGCCGTAGAGAGGTGGTTGGCAAAGACCACCCTCTCCAGCTTCCTCGCCACCGAAGATCTTCACTCTGTCAGCCCGCGATGGAGTGGGGCTGGGGAGAGTAAGTGCGCTGCCAAACTGAAAGTAACCACGGCAGGGAGTCAAGTCAGAGTGTTACAGCTCAAGCTCACTTTATTGCAGGTTTACAGAGGTTTATAAGCCATGCCAGTTTCCCTACTGGGGTTATGTGTCTCTTCCTAATTGGTCCTTTTAGGAGGCTTAATTTACAAGTCCCTAATTGATCCAATCCCTTCCCTTCCTAGCATAGTCCCTAATTATCATGTTAGTATGCGGAAGTAAAGAAGTGAAACTAGCCTTCCTTGCTCGATGGGCGGGGGTGAGTTCGTGAAACTCTAGCTCAGGCTTTCTTTTGTCCTTCAGGCCTATCTTCTCGGCTATTCTATGCCGTCATGGAATGAGTCTAAATATGATTAAGAAATGTTGTATGAAATCCACTCAATAAAAATTAAAAAGTTTTAAAAAATTATGTATGCATGAAATAATGGACCATGGATCTTGTTAGATGGTAAAGGTAATGAAGAATGTGTTTATTGTATGCAGCAAATCACTTATATAGGCAGGATGACATCATCTCCCAGTGGCTAATCCCACACCCTCTGCATCACACGTTGTATAGATCATGCGCTACTCTCACCCTGGGTCAGGGTCAGTATCTTAATGGCCCACCTGCACGTGCAGGTGGGCCATTAAGATACTGCCGGTGGCCAGACATGGCCTGCAGTCGCCTACAGAGAATGGTGATGAAGACGAGGGCACCTTGCTCAAAGGGAACTTATGTTTTGCTTTCAGCCGGAGAAGAGAGAGTGACAAACTTCCCGGATGTGATAATTCTCAATTGCATTCTGCTCAAAATAATCTAAGGCATTTTAGGGTGGCAGGTTCTGACCCCTTCATAAGCAGAGTATTTATAGGTTGGACAGAGTTTATAATAATAGTTCGGGGTAAGTGGGCTAGTTTAAAAGACTTGAAGCCAAAACAAAAATTTTTTTAAGTAAGGCTCCATGCTGGCCTTTCAGTCATAATCATCTTCATCAGCCTGGTTCCTGCGTCTGTGTGTGTGTGTGTGTGTGTGTGTGTGTGTGTGTACATGCATGAGTGCACATGTGAGGGGTTACATTTGTTTGTGCGTGCACATGTGAAGGCCAGCGTCAATGTCAACTGTCTTCCTCTATCACATTCTGCCCTTTTATTTATTATTTATTTTTATTGTATGTGTATGAGTGTTTTACTTGAATACCATATGTATGCAATGCACTTGGAGGCAAGAAAGTCATCAAACCTCCTCACACTAGAGTCACAGGTGGTTGTTAACCACCATGTGGGTGCTGAGAACCAAAGGGGTCTCTGCAGGCACATCCAATATTCTTAACCAGTGAGTCATCACTCCAGGACTCTGCCTTTATTTTTGAGACAAGTTCTCTTACTAAACCTGGCTCTCACCCTGATTTAGCTAGGCTTACTGGCCAGCAAGCTCCTAGGGAAATCCTCCCATCCCTGCCTCCCTGCACTGGAATTATGGGTTTGCACATGTATGCCAGGGATCTGAACTTGGCTCCTCATGCTTGTGTAGCAGACCTTTATTCACTGAGCCACCTCTCTGCCTCCACACCCAGCTCTGGAAGGAAATCTTAGTCATTACCTACCTGAACTGGCTCTCAGTCGTATCCTCTAGGAATGAGCATTTCCTGGAACATTCATCAAAATGTTTGCTACCTAGTTTCTGTGTTCATATAAGATGTTGCAGATATTCCTGGCCTCAGCATCATTTACCTTACAAAGAGAAAATTACTCCCATTTCCATTTTCATATATATTCAATGTTGTATAACCCATCTCCAGCTGCCTGTGGGTGTGATGTCCCATGACCTCACTTAAAAGCACGAGATGATTTTGAGCTGCAAACAGTGCGTTTGAATCCAGGCATAACAGTCAAGACAGTATTGGAAAAGCTANTTCCCTACTGGGGTATGTGTCTCTTCCTAATTGGTCCTTTTAGGAGGCTTAATTTACAAGTCCCTAATTGATCCAATCCCTTCCCTTCCTAGCATAGTCCCTAATTATCATGTTAGTATGCAGAAGTAAAGAAGTGAAACTAGCCTTCCTTGTTCGATGGGCGGGGGTGAGTTCGTGAAACTCTAGTGCAGGCTTTCTTTTGTCCTTCAGGCCTATCTTCTCAGCTATTCCATGCCGTCAACAATGGAGCATCGTTTTGGGACAATGGAGCAGTGTGATGACACAATGGAGAAGTGTGATGGCACAAAGGAGCAGGATCAGGGCACAATGGAGTGCTGTGATGGCAAAATGGAGCACTGTGAGTGCACAATGCAGCATTGTGAGGGAACAATAGAGCACCGTGCTGACACAATGGAGCAGTGAGATGACATAATGGTGCAGTGTGATGACACAATGCAGCAGTGTGATGACACAAGAAGGCAGTGTGTGGGCACAATGGAGCATGGTGATGACACAAATGAGCAGTGTGATTGCCCATTGGAGCACTGTGATGACACAATGGACCATTGTGATGGCACATGGAGCACTGTCAGAGTACAATGGAACAAGGTGAGAGCACAATGTAGCAGTGTGACGGCACAATGGGGCATGGTGAAGACACAATGGAACAGTGTGATGACAGAATAAGGCAGTGTGAGGGCAAAATGCAACATGGTGATAACATAATCGAGCACTGTGATCACAAAATGGAGCAGTGCGAGAGCACAATGGAGCACTGTGTTTGCAAAATATGGCACTGTGTGGACAAAATGGAGCAGTGTGATGGCACAATGGAGCAATGTGAGAGCCAAATATAGCAGTGTGATGGCACAATGGAGCAGTGTGATGACACAATGGAGCAGTGTGATGTCACAATTTAGCACTGTGAGGTCACAGTGGAGCAATGTGAGGGAACAATGGAGTAGTGTGATTGCACAATTGAGCATTGTAATGAGAAAAAGAGCAGCGTGATAACACAATGGAGCAGTGTGATGACACAATGGATCAATGTGATGGCACAATGGAGTAACGTGAAGAAAAAGTGGAGCAGTGAGATGACACAATGGAACAGTGTGAGGGCACAATGGAGCACTGTGAGGGCACAATGGAGCAGGGTGATGACACAATGGAGCAGTATGTTGGCACAATTGAGCATTGTGATGAAACAAGAGAGCAGTGAGATGACACAATGGAGCAGGGTGAGGGCACAGTGGAGGACTGAGAGGGTACAATGGAGCAGAGTGATCACACAATGGAGCAGGGTGATGGGACAATGGAGCAATTTAAGGACAGAAAGGAGGAGTTTGATGACAGAATTGAGCAGTGTGCTGGCACATTTGAACACAGTGATGAAACATTGGAGCAGTGAGATGACACAATGCAGCATGGTGATGGCACAATGGAGTAGTGTCATGACAAAACGGAGCAGTGTGATGACACAATACAGCAGTGTCATGACACAATGGAGCAGTGTGCTGGCACAATGGAGCATCGTGTTGGGACAATGGAGCAGGGTGATGATACAATGGAGCAGTGTGATGGCACAATTGAGCATTTTGATGACACAAAGGAACAGTGTGATGACACAATGGAACAGTGTGATGAGACAATGGAGCAATGTGATGCCACAAGGGAGGATTGTGATGAAAGAAGAGAGCAGTGAAATGACACAGTGGAGCTGTGTGAGGGCACAATGGAGGACTGTGAGGGCACAATGGAGCAGAGTGATCACACAATGGAGCAGTGAGATGGCACAATGGAGCATTGTAATGACAGAAAGGAGCAGTTTGATGAAAAAATTGAGCAGAGTACTGGCACAATTCAGCACAGTGATGAAACAATGGAGCAGTGAGATGACACAATGGAGAAGTGTGATGGCACAATGGAGTAATGTGATGACAAAATGGAACATTGTGATGACACAATGGAGCAGTGTCATGACACAATGGAGCAGTGTGATGACACAATGGAGAAGTGTGATGCCACATTGGAGCAGGATCAGGGCACAATAGAGTACTGCGATGGCAAAATGGAGAAGTGTGAGTGCACAATGCAGCAGTGTGAGGGTACAATAGAGCACTGTGATGACACAATGGAGCAGTGTGATGACATAATGGTTCAGTGTGATGACACAATGGAGCAGTGTGGTGACACAATAAGGCAGTGTGTGGGCACAATGGAGCATGGTGATGACACAACTGAGCAGAGTGATGGCACATTAGAGCACTGTGATGGCACAATGGCCCATTGTGATGGCACAGTGGAGCACTGTGAGAGCACAATGGAGCAGTGTGAGAGCACAATGGAGCAGTGTGACGGCACAATGGTGCACAGTGAGGACATAATGGAGCAGTGTGATGACAGAATAAGGCAGTGTGAGGGCACAATGCAACATGGTGATAACACAATTGAGCACTGTGAGTGCAAAAAGGAGCAGTGTGAGGGCACAATGTAGCACTGATTTTGCAAAATGTGGCACTGTGTGGACACAATGGAGAATGGTGATGACACAACGGACCATTGTGATGGCACAATGGAGCAATGTGTGAACCAAATAGAGCAGTGTGATGGCACAATGGAGCAGCCTGAAGAAAAAATCGAGCATTGTAATGACAGAAAGGAGCATTGTGATGACATAATTGAGCAGTGTGCTGGCACAATTGTGCACTGTGATAAAACAATGGAGCAGTGAGATGACACAATGGAGCAGTGTGATGGCTCAATGGAGTAGGGTGAGGACCAAATGGAGCAGTGTGATGGCACAATGGATCAGTGTGTTGACACAATGGAGCAGTGAGATGGAACAATGGAGCAGTGTGTTGGCACAAGGGAGCAGCATGATGACACATTGGAGCAGCATGATGACACAATGGAGCTGTGTGATGGCACAATTAAGCAGTGTGAAAGCAAAATGGAGCAGTGTGAGAGCACAATGGAGCAGTATGAGGGCACAATGGGCAGTGTGAAGACACAATGGAGCAATGAGATGACAATATAAGGCAGTGTGAGGGGACAATGCAACATGGTGGGGACAAAATGGAGCAGTGTGATGGCCCAATTGAGCACTATGATGGCACAATAGAGCAGTGTGATTGCACAATGGAGCAGTGTGATGACACCATGGAGCAGTGAGATGACACAATGGAGCAGTGTGATGGCAAAATGGAGCAGTGTGATTATACAATGGAGCAGTATGATGACACAATTTAGCACCGTGAGGTCACAGTGGAGCAATGTGAGGGAACAATGGAGCAGCGTGATGACACAATGGAGCAGCGTGATGACACAATGGAGCAGTGTGTTGGCACAATTGAGCAGAGTGATAGCACATTGGAGCATTTTGACCACAGAATGTAGCAGTGTGATGAAACAATGGAGCAATGTGATGGCACAAAGGAGTACTATGATGAAACAATGGAGCAGGGAGATGACACAATGTAGCAGGGTGAGGGCACAATGGAGCACCATGGTGCCACAATGGAGCATTGTGATCGCACAGTGGAGCAGTGTGATGGCACAGTGGAGCAGTGTGATGACACAATGGAGCAGGGTGATGGCACAATTGAGCATTGTGATGACACAAAGGAGCAGTGTGATGATACAATGGAACTGTGTGATGAGACAATGGAGCAATGTGATGGCACAATGGAGGATTGTGATGAAAGAAGGGAGCAGTGAGACGACACAGTGGAGCAGTGTGAGGGCACAATGGAGGACTGTGAGGGCACAATGGAGCAGAGTGATCACACAATGGAGCAGTGAGATGGCACAATTGAGCATTGTAATGACAGAAAGGAGCAGTTTGATGACACAATTGAGCAGAGTACTGGCACAATTCAGAACAGTGATGAAAAAATGGAGCAGTGAGATGACACAAGGGAGGAGTGTGATGGCACAATATAGCAATGTGATGACAAAATGGAGCAGTGTGTTGACAAAATAGAGCAGTGTCATGACACAATGGAGCAGTGTGATGGCACAATGGAGCATCGTGTTGGCACAATGGAGCAGTGTGATGGCATAATGGAGCATTGTTTGATGACACAATTGAGCAGAGTATTGGCACAATTCATCATAGTGATGAAACAATGGAGCAGTGAGATCACACAATGGAAGAGAGTGATGGCACAATGGAGTAATGTGGTGACAAAATGGAGCAGTGTGATGACACAATGGAGCAGTGTGATGACACAATGTAGCAGTGTGATGGCACAATGGAGCATCGTGTAGGCACAATGGAGCAGTGTGATGACACAATGGAGAATTGTGATGCCACATTGGACCAGGATCATTGCACAATGGAGTACTGTGATGGCAAAATGGAGCAGTGTGAGTGCACAATGCAGCAGTGTCAGGGTACAATAGCGCACTGTGATGACACAATGGAGTAGTGTGATGACATAATGGTTCAGTGTGATGACACAATGGAACAGTGTGGTGACACAATAAGGCAGTGTGTGAGCACAATGGAGCATGGTGATGACACAACTGAGCAGTGTGATGGCACATTGGAGCAATGTGGTGACACAATGGACCATTGTGATGGCACAATGGAGCACTGTGAGAGCACAATGGAGTAGTGTGAGGATGAAATGGTGCAGTGTGATGGCACAATGGATCAGTGTGTTGGCACAATGGAGCAGTGTGATGACACAATGGAGCAGTGAGATGGAACAATGGAGCAGTGTGTTGGCACAAGGGAGCAGCATGATGACATATTGGAGCAGCATGATGACAAAACGGAGCTGTGTGATGGCACAATTAAGCAGTGTGAAAGCAAAATGGAGCAGTGTGAGAACACAATGGGCCAGTGTGAGGGCACAATGGGCAGTGTGAAGACACAATGGAGCAATGAGATGAAAACATATGGCAGTGTGTGCGGACATTGCAACATGGTGGGGACACAATGGAGCAGTGTGATGGCACACTTGAGCACTATGATGGCACAATAGAGCAGTGTGATTGCACAAAGGAGCAGTGTGATGACACCATGGAGCAGTGAGATGACACAATGGAGAAGTGTGATGGCAAAATGGAGCAGTGTGATTATAGAATGGAGCAGTGTGATGACACAATTGAGCAGTGTGAGGATACAAAGGAGAAATGTGATGGCACAGTGGAGCATTGTGATGAAACAAGGGAGCAGTGAGACAACACAATGGAGCAGTGTGATGGCACAATGGAGATGTGTGATGCCACATTGGAGCAGGATCAGGGCACAATGGAGTACTGTGTTGGCAAAATGGAGCAGTGTGAGTGCACAATGCAGCAGTGTGAGGGTACAATAGAGCACTGTGATGACACAATGGAGTAGTGTGATGACATAATGGTTCAGTGTGATGACACAATGGAGCAGTGTGGTGACACAATAAGGCAGTGTGTGGACACAATGGAGCATGGTGATGACACAACTTAACAGTGTGATGGCACATTGGAGCAATGTGATGACACAATGGACCATTGTAATGGCACAATGGAGCACTGTGAGAGCACAATGGAACAGTGTGAGAGCACAATGGCGCAGTGTGACTGCACAATGGGGCACAGTGAAGACACAATGGAGCAGTGTGATGACAGAATAAGACAGTGTGTGGCCACAATGAAACATGGTGATAACACAATTGAGCACTGTGAGTGCAAAAATGAGCAGTGTGAGGGCACAATGTAGCACTGATTTTGCAAAATGTGGCACTGTGTGGACAAAATGGAGCATGGTGATGACACAATGGACCATTGTGATGGCACAATGGAGCAATGTGAGAACCAAATAGAGCAGTGTGATCGCACAATGGAGCAGCCTGAAGAAAAAAACTGAGCATTGTAATGACAGAAAGCAGCATTGTGATGACATAACTGAGCAGTGTGCTGGCACAATTGTGCACTGTGATAAAAGAATGGAGCAGTGAGATGACACAATGGAGCAGTGTGATGGCACAATGGATCAGTGTTTTGGTACAATGGAGCAGTGTGGTGACACAATGGAGCAGTGAGATGGAACAATGGAGCAGTGTGTTGGCACAAGGGAGCAGCATGATGACATATTGGAGCAGCATGATGACACAACGGAGCTGTGTGATGGCACAATTAAGCAGTGTGAAAGCAAAATGGAGCAGTGTGAGAGCACAATGGAGCAGTGCGAGGGCACAATGGGCAGTGTGAAGACACAATGGAGCAATGAGATGACAATATATGGCAGTGTGTGGGGACATTGCAACATGGTGGGGACACAATGGAGCAGTGTGATGGCACAATTGAGCACTATGATGGCACAATAGAGCAATGTGATTGCACAATGGAGCAGTGTGATGACACCATGGAGCAGTGAGATGACACAATGGAGAAGTGTGATGGCAAAATGGAGCAGTGTGATTATAGAATGGAGCAGTGGGATGTGAGGTCACAGTGGAGCAATGTGAGGAAACAATGGAGCAGCGTGATGACACAATGGAGCAGTGTGATGACACAATGGAGCAGTGTGATGGCACAGTTGAGCAGAGTGATAGCACATTGGAGCACTGTGACCACAGAATGAAGCAGTGTGATGAAACAGTGGAGCAATGTGATGGCTCAAAGGAATACTGTGATGAAACAATGGAGCAGAGAGATGACACAATGGAGTAGGGTGAGGGCACAATGGAGCACCATGGTGCCACAATGGAGATTTGTGATTGCACAATGGAGCACTGTGATGGCAAAATGGAGCAGTGTGATGACACAATGGAGCAGTGTGATGGCACAATTCAGCATTGTGTTGACACAAAGGAGCAGTGTGATGACACAATGGAGCAGTGTGAGGATACAAAGGAGAAATGTGATGGCACAATGGAGCATTGTGATGAAACAAGGGAGCAGTGAGACAACACAATGGAGCAGTGTAAGGGCACAATGGAGGACTGTGAGGGCACAATGGAGCAGAGTGATCACACAATGGAGCAGTGTGATGGCACAATGGAGCATTGTAATGACAGAAAAGACCAGTTTGCTGACACAATTGAGCATTGTACTGGCACAATTGAGCACAGTGATGAAACAATGGAGCAGTGAGATGACACAATGGAGCAGTGTGATGGCACAATGGAGCAGCATGTTGGCACAATGGAGCAATGTGATGACACAATGGAGCAGTGTGATGACACAATGGAGCAGCGTGTTGGCACAATGGAGCAGTGTGATGACACAATGGAAAGGTGTGATGACACAATGAAGAACTGTGATGGCAAAATGGACTCCTGTGAGTGAAAATTGCAACAGTGTGAGGGTACAATAGAGCTCTGTGATGACACAATTGAGCAGTGTGATGACATAATGGTGCAGTGTGATGACACAATGGAGCAGTGTGATGACCCAAGAAGACAGTGTGTGGGCACAATGGTGCATGGTGATGACAGAATTGAGCAGAGTGTTGGCACATTGGAGCAGTGTGATGACACAATGGACCATTGTGTTGACACAATGGAGCAGTGTGAGATCACAATGGAACATTGTGAGAGCACAATGGAGCAGTGTGACGGCACAATGGGGCAGTGTGAGGGCACAATGCAGCACTCTGTGGGCAAAATGTGGCACTGTGTGTACACGAAGTGGCAGTGTGATGACACAATAAGGCAGTGTCTCTACACAATTTAGCATGGTGATGAAGAAATGGAGTAGTGTGATGGCACAATGGAGCAGTGTGATGGCACAATTTAGCACTGTGAGTTCACAGTGGAAAAATGTGAGGGAACAATGGAACCGTGTGACTGCACAATTGAGCACTGTGATGACCAAAAGCGCAGTGTGATGACACAATGGAGCAGTGTGATGACACAATGGAACAATGTGATGGCAAAATGGAGCAGCATGAAGAAAAAATGGAGCAGTCTGATGACACAATGGAACAGTGTGAGGGCACAGTGGAGCACTGTGAGGGCACAATGGAGCAGAGTGATCGCACAATGGAGCAGTGTGATGGTACAATGGAGCTTTGTAATGACAGAAAGGAGCACTGGGATGACACAATTGAGCAGTGTGCTGGCACAATTGAGGACTGTGATGAAACAATGGAGCAGTGAGATGACACAATGGAGCAGTGTGATGGCACAATGGAGTAGTGTGATGACAAAATGGAGCAGTGTGATGGCACAATGGAGCAGTGTGTTGGCACAATGGAGCAGTGTGATGACACAATGGAGCAGTGAGATGGCACAATGGAGCAGTGTGATGGCACAATGGAGCAGTGTGATGACACAATGGAGCAGTGTGATGGCACAATGGAGCAGTGTGATGACACAATGGAGCAGTGTGATGGCACAATGGAGCAGTGTGATGACACAATGGAGCAGTGTGATGGCACAATGGAGCAGTGTGATGACACAATGGAGCAGTGTGATGGCACAATGGAGCAGTGTGATGACACAATGGAGCAGTGTGATGGCACAATGGAGCAGTGTGATGACACAATGGAGCAGTGTGATGGCACAATGGAGCAGTGTGATGGCACAATGGAGCAGTGTGATGGCACAATGGAGCAGTGTGATGACACAATGGAGCAGTGTGATGGCACAATGGAGCAGTGTGATGACACAATGGAGCAGTGTGATGGCACAATGGAGCAGTGTGATGACACAATGGAGCAGTGTGATGGCACAATGGAGAAGTGTGATGGCACAATGGAGCAGTGTGATGACACAATGGAGCAGTGTGATGGCACAATGGAGCAGTGTGATGACACAATGGAGCAGTGTGAGAGCACAATGGAGCAGTGTGACAGCACAATGGAGCATGGTGAAGACACAATGGAGCAGTGTGATGACAGAATAAGGCAGTGTGAGGGCACAATGCAACATGATTAGGACACAATTGAGCAGTGTGATGACACGATAAGGCAGTGTGAAGGCACAAGGCAACATGGTGGGGACACAATGGAGCAGTGTGATGGGACAATTGAGCAGTGTGATGGCACAATGGAGCAGTGTTATTACAGCATGGAGCAGTGAGATGACACAATGGAGCAGTGTGATGGTACAATGGAGCAGTGTGATTATACAATGGAGCAGTGTGTTGACAAAATTTAGCACTGTCGGGTCACAGTGGAGCAACGAGAGTGAACAATGGAGCAGGGTGATGACACAATGGAGCAGCGTGATGACATAATGGAGCAGTGTGATGACACAATTGAGCAGTGTGATGACACAATGGAGCAGTGTTATGACACAATGGTGCAGAGTGATGGCACAATGGAGCATTGTGATGACAGAATGGAGCAGTGTGATGAAACAATGGAGCAATGTGATGGCACAATGGAGCATTGTGATGAAACAATGGAGCAGTGACATGACACAATGGTACAGGGTGAAGGCACAAAGGAGCACCATGGTGCCACAATGGAGCATTGTGATCACACAATGGAGCAGTGTGATGGCACAATGGAGCAGTGTGATGACACAATGGAGCAGTGTGATGGCACAATTGAGGATTGTGATGACAGAAAGGAGCAGTGTGATGACAAAATGAAGTAGTGTGATGACAAAATGGAGCAGTGTGATGGCACAGTCGAGCAGTGTGATGACACAATGGAGCAGTGTGAGAGCACAATGGAGCAGTGTGAGAGCACAATGGAGCAGTGTGATGGCACAACGGAGCACAGTAAAGACACAATGGAGCAGTGTGATGACAGAATAAGGTAGTGTGAGGGCACAATGCAACATGATGAGGACACAAAGGAGCAGTGTGATGACACCATAAGGCAGTGTGAGAGCACAAAGCAACATGGTGGGGACACAATGGAGCAGTGTGATGGGACAATTGAGCACTGTGATGGCACAATGGAGCAGTGTGATTACAGCATGGAGCAGTGAGATGACACAATGGAGGAGTGTGATGGCACAATGGAGCTGTGCGATTATACAATGGAGCAGTGTGTTGACAAAATTTTGCACAGTCAGGTCACAGTGGAGCAATGTGAGGGAACAAAGGAGCAGGGTGATGACACAATGGAGCAGCGTGATGACATAATGGAGCAGTGTGAGGGCACAATTGAGCAGAGTGATGACACAATGGAGCAGAGTTATGACACAATGGTGCAGAGTGATGGGACAATGGAGCATTGTGATGACAGAATGGAGCAGTGTGATGAAACAATGGAGCAATGTGATGGCACAAAGGAGGATTTGATGACACAGTGGAGCAGTGTGATGACACAATGGAGCAATGTGATGGCACAATGGAGCATTGTGATGAAACAATGGAGCAGTGAGATGACACAATGGTGCAGGGGGAGGGCAAAATGGAGCACCATGGTGCCACAATGGAGCAGTGTGATGGCACAATGGAGCAGTGTGGGCACAATGGAGCAATGTGATGACACAATGGAGCAGTGTGATGGCACAATTGAGCAGTGTGATGGCACAAAGGAGCAGTGTGTTGGCAAAATGGAGCAGTGTGATGACACAAAGGAGCAGTGTGATGGCACAATGGAGCAGGTCAAGGCACAATGGAGCACTGTGATGACACAATGGAGCAGTGTGTGGGCACAATAGAGCAGTGTGATGACACAATAAACCAGTGTGATGACTCAATAGAGCAGTGATAGGGCACAGGGGAGCAGTGTGCTGAGACAATGGAGCAGCATGATGACAGAAGGGAGCAGAGTGGTGACACAATGGAGCATTGTGAGGACACAATGGAGCAGGGAGATAATACAATGGAACAGTGTGAGGGCACAAGGTTGCAGTGTGATGACACAATGGAGCAGTGTGATGACACAATGGAGCAGTGTGATGACACAATGGAGCAGTGTGATGGCACAATGGAGAAGTGTGTTGGCACAAGGGAGTAATGTGATGACACAATGGAGCAGTGTGATGGCACAATGGAGCAGTGTGATGACACAATGGAGCAGTGTGATGGCACAATTGAGCATTGTGATGACACAAAGGAGTAGTGTGATGACACAATGGAACAGTGTGATGAGACAATGGAGCAATGCGATGGCACAATGGAGCATTGTGATGGCACAATGGAGCATTGTAATGATAGAAAGGAGGAGTTTGATGACACAATTGAGCAGTGTGCTGGCACAATCGAGCACAGTGATGAAACAATGGAGCAGTGAGATGACACAGTGCAGCAGTGTGATGTCACAATGGAGTAGTTTGATGACAAAATGGAGCAGTGTAATGACACAATGGAGCAGAGTCATGCCACAATGGAGCAGTGTAATGACAAAATGGAGCAGTGTGATGACACAATGGAGCAGTATGAAGGCAAAATGGAGCAGTGTGAGGGCACAATGCAGCACTCTGTGGGCAAAATGTGGCACTATGTGTACACGAAGTGGCAGTGTGATGACACAATAAGGCAGTGTCTGGACACAATGTAGCATGGTGATGACAAAATGGAGTAGTGTGATGGCATAATGGAGCAGTGTGATGACACAATGGAGCAGTGTGATGGCACAATTTAGCACTGAGAGTTCACAGTGGAAAAATGTGAGGGAACAATGGAAGAGTGTGACTGCACAAATGAGCATTGTGATGTCCAAAAGCGCAGTGTGATGACACAATGGAGCAGTGTGATGACACAATGGAGCAGAGTGATAGCAAAATGGAGCATTGTGATGACAGAATGCCACAGTGTGAGGAAACAATGGAGCAGTGATTTCACACAATGGAGCATGGTGAGGGAACAATGGAGCACCATGGTGCCACAATGGAGCATTGTGATCGCACAATGGAGCAGTGTGATGGCACAATGGAGCAGTGTGGTGACACAATGGAGTAGTGTGATGGCACAATGGAGCATTGTGATGACACAAAGGAGCTGTGTGATGACACAATGGAGCAGTGTGAGGACACAATAGAGAAATGTGATGGCACAATGGAGCATTGTGATGAAACAAGGGAGCAGTGAGATGACACAATGGAGCAGTGTGACGGCACAATGGAGGACTGTCAGGGCACCATGGAGCAGAGTGATCACACAATTGAGCAGTGAGGTGGCACAATCGAGCATTGTAATGACAGAAAATTGCAGCTTGATGACACAGTTGAGCAGTGTACTGGCACAATTGAACACAGGCATGAAACAATGGAGCAGTGAGATGACACAATGGAGCAGTGTGATGGCACAATGGAGTAATGTGATGACAAAATGGAGCATTTTGATGACACAATGGAGCAGTGTCATGACACAATGGAGCAGTGTGATGGCACAAGGGAACATCGTTTTCCACAATGGAGCAGTGTGATTATACAATTGAGCACTGTGATGACAAAATTTAGCACTGTGAGGTCAAAGTGGAACAATGTGAGGGAACAATGGAACAGCATGATGACAAAATGGAGCAGTGTCATGACACAATGGAGCAGTGTGATGACACAATGCAGAAGAGTGATAGCACGATGGAGAATTGTGATGACCCAATGCTGCAGTGTGATGGCACAAAAGAGCATTGTGATGAAACAATGGAGCAGTGAGATGACACAATGAAGCAGGGTGAGGGCACAATGGAGAACCATAGTGCCACAATGGAGCATTGTGATCGCACAGTGGAGCAGTGTGATGGCAAAATGGAGCAGTGTGATGACACAATGGAGCAGTGTAATGGCACAATTGAGCATTGTGATGACACAAAGGAGCAATGTGATGACACAATGTAGCAGTGTGATGACACAATGGAGAAATGTGATGGCACAATGGAGCATTGTGATGAAACAAGGGAGCAGTGAGACGAGACAAGGGAGCATTGTGAGGGCACAATGGAGGACTGTGAGGGCACAATGGAGCAGAGTGATCACACAATGGAGCAGTGAGGTGGCACAATGGAGCATTGTAATGACAGAAAGGAGCATTTTGATGACATAATTGAGCAGTGTACTGGCACAATTGAGCACAGTGATGAAACAAAGGAGCAGTGAGATGACACAATGGAGCAGTGTGATGGCACAATGGAGTAATGTGATGACAAAATGGAGCAATGTGATGACACAATGGATCAGTGTCATGGCACAATGGAGCAGTGTGATGGCACAATGGAGCAGCGTGTTGGCACAATGGAGCAATGTGATGACACAATGGAGAAGTGTGATGGCACAATGGAGCAGGTTCAGGGCACAATGGAGCAGTGTGATGGCAAAATGGACCATTGTGAGTGCACAACGCAGCACTGTGAGGGTACAATAGAGCACTGTGATGACACAATGGATGAGGGTGATGACATAATTGTGCAGTGTGATGACACAAGGGTGCAGTGTGATGACACAAGCAGGCAGTGTGTGGGCCCAAGGGGCATGGTGATGACACAAATGAGCAGTGTGATGGCACATTGGAGCAGTGTGATGACACAATGGAGCAGTGTGATGACATAATTGTGCAGTGTGATGACACAAGCAGGCAGTGTGTGGGCACAAGTGAGCATGGTGATGACACATTTGAGTAGTGTGATGGCACATTGGAGCTGTGTGATGACACAATGGACCATTGTTATGACAAAATGGAGCATTGTGAGAGCACAACGGAGCAGTGTGATGGCACAATGGGGCATGGTGAATACACAATGGAGCAGTGTGATGACAGAATAAGGCAGTGTGAGGGCACAATGTAACATGGTGAGGACACAGTAAAGCAGTGTGAGGGCAAAATGGAGCAGTGTGAGGTCACAATGGAGCACTTTGTCGGCAAAATATGGCAGTGTGTGGACAAAATGGAGCAGTGTGATGACAAAATGAGGCAGTGTCTGGGCACAATGGAGCATGGTGATGACACAATGGAGTAGTGTGATGGCACCATGAGCAGTGTGATGACAAAATGGACCATTGTGATGGCACAATTTAGCACTGTAAGTACACATTGAAGCATTGTGAGAGAAAAATCGAACAGTGTGATTGCACAAATGAGCATTGGATGACAAAAAGCACAGTGTGATGACAAAATGGAGCACTGTGATGGCACAATGGAGCAGCGTGAAGAAAAAATGGAGCAGTGAGATGACACAATGGAACAATTTGAGGGCACAATGGAGCACTGTGAAGGCACAATGGAGCAGAGTGATCGCACAATGGAGCAGTGTGATGGCACAATGGAGCATTGTAATGACAGAAAGGAGCAGTGTGATGACACAGTTGAGCAGTGTGATGGCACAATTGAGGACTGTGATGAAACAATGGAGCAGTGAGATGACACAATGGAGCAGTGTGTTGGCACAATGGAGTAGTGTGATGACAAAATGGAGCAATTTGATGGCACAATGGAGCCGTGTGTTGGCACAATGGAGCAGTGTAATGACACAATGGAGCAGTGAGATGGAACAACGGAGCAGTGTGTTGGCATAATGGAGCAGTGTGCTGACACAGTGGAGCAATGTGATGGCACAAGGGAGCAGCGTGAAGAAAATATGGAGCAGTGCGATGATACAATGGAACAGTGTGAGGACACGATGGAGAACTGTGAGGGCACAATGAGCACTGTGAGGACACAATGGAGCAGTGCGATGGCGCAATGGAGCATTGGAATGACAGAAAAGACCAGTGTGATGACAAAACTGAGCAATGTGCTGGCACAATTGTGCACTGTGATGAAACAATGGAGAAGTGAGCTGGCACAATTGAGTAGTGTGATGGCACAATGGAGTAATGTGAGGACCAAATGGTCCAGTGTGATGGCACAATGGAGCAGTATGTTGGCACAATGGAGCAGTGTAATGACACAATGGAGCAGTGAGATGGAACAATGGAGCAGTGTGATGGCACAAGGGAGCAGTGTGATGACACAATGGAGCAGCATGATAACACAATGGAGCTGTGTGATGGCACAATTGAGCAGTGTGAGAGCACAATGGAGCAGTGTGAGAGCACAATGGAGCAGTGTAAGGGCACAAGGAGCAGTGAGAAGACACAATGGAGCAATATTATGACAACATACGGCAGTGTGAGGGGACAATGCAACGTGGTGGGGACACAATGGAGCAGTGTGATGGCACAATCGAGCACTGTGATGACAAAATAGAGCAGTGTGATCGCACAATGGAGCAGTGAGATGACACAGTGGATCAGTGTGATGGCACAATGGAGCATTGTTATTATACAATGGAGCAGTGTGATGACACAATGGAGCAGTGATATGACACAATGGAACAGAATGATAGCACGATGGATCATTATGATGAAAGAATGCAGCAGTGTGATGAAACCATGGAGCAATGTGATGGCACAAAGGAGCATAGTGATGAAACAATGGAGCAGTTAGATGATAAAATGGAGCAGGGTGAGGGCACAATGGTGCACCATGGTACCACAATGGAGCATTGTGATCGCACTATGGAGCAGTGTGATGGCACAATGGAGCAGTGTGATGACACAATGGAGCAGCGTGTTGGCACAATGGAGATGTGTGATGACACAATGGAGAAGTGTGATGGCACAATGGAGCAGTGTGATGACACAATGGAGAAATTTGGTGGCACAATGCAGCATTGTGATGAAACAAGGGAGCAGTGAGATGACACAATGGAGCAGTGTGAGAGCACAATGGAGGACTGTGAGGACACAATGGAGCAGAGTTGTCACACAATGGAGCATTGTGATGACACAATGGAGCATTGTAATGTCAGAAAGGAGCAGTTGATGACACAATGGAGCAGTGTGCTGGCACAATTGAGCACAGTGATGAAAAGTGGAGCAGTGAGATGACACAATGGAGCAGTGTGATGGCAATGGAGTAGTGTCATGACAAAATGGAGCAGTGTGATGACACAATGGAGCAGTGTCATGACACAATGGAGCAGTATGATGGCACAATGGAGCAGCGTTTTGGGACAATGGAGCAGTATGATGAATCAATGGAGAAGTGTGATGGCACAATGCAGCAGTGTGAGGGTACAATAGAGCACTGTGATCACACAATGGAGCAGTGTGATGACATAATGTTGCAGTGTGATGACACAATGGAGCAGTGTGATGACACAAGAAGGCAGTGTGTGGGCACAATGGAGCATGGTGATGACACAATTGAGCAGTGTGTTGGCACATTGGAGCAGTATGATGACACAATGGAGCAGTGTGATGACATAATGGTGCAGTGTGATGACACAATGGAGCAGTGTGATGACACAAGAAGGCAGTGTGTGGGCACAATGGAGCATGGTGATGACACAATTCAGCAGTGTGATGGCACATTGGAGCAGTGTGATGACAAAATCGACCATTGTGATGAAAAAATGGAGCACTGTGAGAACACAATGGAGCAGTGTGAGAGCACAATGGAGCAGTGTGACAGCACAATGGGGTAGGGTGAAGACACAATGGAGCAGTGTGATGACAGAATAAGTCAGTTTGAGGGCACAATGCAACATGGTGAGGACACAATGGAGCAGTGTGTGAGCAAAATGGAGCAGTGTGAGGGCACAATGGAGCACTGTGTGGTGGGCAAAATGTGGCACTGTGAGTACATAGTGGAGCAATGGTGCAGTGCGATTGCACAATTGAGCATTGTGGTGACCAAAAGCGCACTGTGATGACACAATGGAGCAGTGTGATGACACAATGGAGCACTGTGATGGCACAATGCAGCAACGTGAAGAAAAAATGGAGCAGTGAGATGACGCAATGGAACAGTGTGAGGGCACAACAGAGCACTGTGAGGGCACAATGGAGCAGACTGATCGCACAATGGAGCATTGTGATGGCACAATGGAGCATTGTAATGACAGAAAGGAGCAGTGTGATGACACAGTTGAGCAGTGTGCTGGCACAATTGAGGACTGTGATGAAACAATGGAGCAGTGTGATGACACCATGGAGCAGTGAGATGACACAATGGAGCAGTGTGATGGCACAATGGAGCAGTGTGATTATACAATGGAGCAGTGTGATGACACAATTTAGTGCTGTGAGGTCACAGTGGAGCAATGTGAGGGTACAATTGAACAGCATGTTGACATATGGAGCAGCGTGATGACACAATGGAGCAGTGTGATGACACAGTGAAGCAGGATCAGGGCACAATAGAGCACTGTGATGACATAATGTAGCAGTTTGAGTGCACAATTCAGCAGTGTGTGGGTAAAATAGAGCACTGTGAAGACACAATGGAGCAGTGTGATGACATAATGGTGCAGTGTGATGGCACAATGGAGCAGATTGATGACACAATGGACCACTGTGATGGCACAGGGAGCACTGTGAGAGCACAATGGAGCCGTGTGAGAGCAAAATGCAGCAGTTTGATGCCATAATGGGGCACTGTGAGGACACAGTGGAGAAGTGTGATGACACAACAAAGCAGTTTGTGGGCACAATGGTGCATGGTGATGACACAATTGAGCAGTGTGATGGCACAATGGAGCAGTGTGATGACACTGTGAGTGGCACAATGGGGCACTGTGAGAGCACAAGGGAGCAGTGTGAGAGGACAATGCAGCAGTTTGACAGCATAATGGAGCACTGTGAGGACACAATGGAGAAGTGTGATGACACAATAAGGAAGTGTGAGGGTACAATGCAACATGGTGAGGACACAATGGAGCAGTGTGAGTGCACAATGCCGCAGTGTGAGGGTACAATAGAGCAATTTGATGACACAATGGAGCAGTATGATGACAAAATGGTGTACTGTGAAGACACAATGGAGCAGTGTGATGACACAATAAGGCAGTGTGTGGGCAAAATGGAGCAGTCTCATAGCAAAATGGAGCAGTGTGAGGGCACAGTGGAGCAGTGTTAGGGCAAAATGGAGCAGTGTGATGACACAATGGAGCAGCATTATGGCACAATGCAGCAGTGTGATATCACAATAGAGCAGTTTGAGGGCACAATGGAGCAGTGTGTGGTCAAAATGGAGCAGTGTGAGGGCAAAAGGGTTCAGTGTGAGGCCCAATGGACCAGTGTGAGGACGGAGTTGGGCAGTGTGATGACACAATGGAGCAGTGGGATGGCACAACTAATCAGTTTTATGACACAATGGAGTAGTGTGATGAAACAATTTAGCATGGTGAAGGAAAAATGGAGCATAGTGATGACACCATGGAGCAGTGTGATGGCACTATGGAGGACTGTGAGAGCAGAATGGAGCAGTGTGTGGGAACAATGGAGCAGTGTGAGGGCACAAAAGGTCAGTGTGTGGACACAATGGAGCAGTGTGATGACACAATAAGGCAGTGTGAGGGCACAATGGAACATGGTGAGGACAAAATGGAAGAGTGGGAGGGCACAATGGAGCACTGTGGTGGCACAATGGAGCAGTGTGATTGCACAATGGAGTAGGGAGATGGCACAATGGAGCATTGTGATGACAAAATGGAGCTTTGTGATGGCACAATGGAGCAGTGTCATGAGAAAATGGAGCAGTGTAATGGCACAATAGAGCACTGTGATGAAAAAATGGAGCAATGAGATGACACAACGGAGCAGTGTGGTGGCAAAATGGAGTAATGTGATGACAAAAGGGAGCAGTGTTATGGCACAATGGAGCAGTGTGATAACACAATGGAGCAGTGTGATGACAAAATGGAGCAGTGTGATGGCACAATGGAGCAGTGTGATGACACAATGGAGAGGTGTGTTGGCACAATGGAGCAGTGTGATGGCACAATGGAGTAGTGTGATGACAAAATGGAGCAGTGTGAGGGCACAATGGAGCAGTGTGTTGGCAGACTGGAGCATTGTGAGGGCACAATAGAGCACTGTGATGACACAAGTTAGTGGTATGATGACATAGTGGAGCAGTATTAGGGGACAGTGGAGCAGTGTGATGACACGAAAGTGCAGCATGATGACACAAGGGAGCAGAGTGGGGACACAATGGAGCATTGTGATGGCACAATGGAGCATTGTGATGACACAATGGAGCAGTGAGATGACACAAAGGAGCAGTGTGATGGCACAAAGAATCAGTGTGGTGGCCCAATGGAGCAGTGTGATGACACAATTTATCACGGTGAGGGTAAAATGGAACAGCGTGATGACACCATGGAGCAGCGTGACATCACAATGGAGCAGTGTGAGAGCACAATGGAGCAGTGTGTGGGCCCAATGGAGCAGTGTGAGGGCAAAATGGGGCAGTGTGTCTACAAAATGGCACAGAGTGATTACACAATAAGGCAGTGTGAGGGCAGAGTGGAACATGGTGAGGACACAATAGAGCAGTGTGAGGGCACAGTGGAGCACTGTGAGGGCACAATGGAGCAGTATGATCACACCATGCAGTAGTGTGGAGGCACAATGTAGCAGTGTGATGACATCATGGAGCATAGTGATGACACAATGAAGCAGATTGATGGCACAATGGAGCACTGTGCTGAAAGAATGGAGCAGTGAGATGACACAATGGAGCAGTGTAATGGCACAATGGATCAGTGTGATGACAAAATTTAGCACTGTGAGGTCACAATCGAGCAATGTGAGGGAACAATGGAGCAGCGTGATGACACAATAGAGCAGTGTGATGACACAATGGAGCGGTGTGATGAAAAAATGGAGGAGTGTTAGGGCACAGTGAAGCAGTATGATGACATAATAGAACAGCGTGATGACACAAGGGAGAAGAGTGGTGAGACAATGGAGGAGTGAGATGGCACAATGGAGCATTGTGATGATACAATGGAGAAGTGAGATGACATAATGAGGCAGTGTGAGAGCACAATGGAGCATGGTGATGACACAATGGAGCAGTGTGAGGATACAGTGGAACGCTGTGTGAGCAAAATAGAGCAGTGTAGTGACACATTGGAGCAGTATGATGACACAAGGAGGAGTGTTAGGGCACAATGGAGCATTGTGATGACACAATGGAGCAGTGAGATGACACAATGGAGTAGTGTGATGGAAGGATGGAACAGAACAGGGTACAATGGAGCAGTGTGATGGCACAATTGAGCAGTGTGTTTACACAATGGAGCATGCTGAGGGCAAAATTTTGCAGAGTGGGGGCATAATGTAGCAGCGTGATGACCCAAAGGAGCAGTGTGGTGACACAGGTAGGAGTGTGAGGACACAATTTAGCAGCGTGATGGCATATTGGAGCATTGTGAGGGAAGAATGGAGCAGAGTGATGGAACAGGGAGCATTATGATGAAACAGTGGAGCCATTACATGATACAATGGAGCAGTGTGATGGCACAAAGGAGCAGTGTGATGACACAATAGAGCAGCGTGATGACACAATTTAGCACTGTGAGGTCACAATGGAGCAATGTGATGACACAATGGAGAAATGTTTAAAACAATGGAGCAGTGTGTTGGTACAATGGAACATTATGATGACACAATGGAGCAGTGTGATGACACAATGGAGCAATGTGATGGCACAATTGAGCACTGTGATGAAACAATGGAGCAGGGAGATGACACAATGGAGCAGTGTGATGGCACAATGGAGCAGTGTGATGACACAATGAAGCAGCGTGATGACACAATATAGCATTGTGTTGACACAATGGAGCAGTGTGATGACAAAATGGAGCAGTGTTATGACACAATGGAGCAGTATGATGGCACAATGGAGCAGTGTTTTAAACAATGGAGCAGTGTGATGGCACAATGGAACACTATGATGACACAATGGAGCAGTGTGATGACACAATGGAGCAATGTGATACCACAATTGAGCACTGTGATGAAACAATGGAGCTGGGAGATGACACAATGGAGCAGTGTGATGGCACAATGGAGCACTGTGATGACACAATTTAGCACTGTGAGATCACAATGGAGCAATGTGAGTTAACAATGGAGCAGCGTGATGACACAATGGAGCAGCGTGATGACACAACGGAGCAGTGTAATGACACAATGGAGAATCGTGATGACACATTGGAGCAGTGTGGTGAAACAATGGAGCAGTGTGTTGGCACAATAGAGCATTGTGATGACACAATTGGGCAGTGTGATGACACAAAGGAGCAGTGTGATGACACAATGGAGGAGTGTTAGGGCACAGTGAAGCAGTGTGATGACATAATGGAACAGCGTGATGACACAAGGGAGAAGAGTGGTGAGACAATGGAGAAGTGTTTTAAACAATGGAGCAGTGTGATGGCACAATGGAACATTGTGATGACAAAATGGAGCAGTGTGATGACACAATGGAGCAATGTGATGACACAATTGAGCACTGTGATGAAACAATGGAGCAGGGAGATAACACAATGAAGCAGTGTGAAGGCACAATGGAGCAGTGTGATGACACAATGAAGCAGTGAGATGACACAATATAGCATTGTGTTGACACAATGGAGCAATGTGATGACAAAATGGAGCAGTGTGATGACACAATGGAGCAGTGTTTTAAACAATGGAGCAGTGTTTTAAACAATGGAGCAGTGTGATGACATAAGGAAGCAGTGTGATGACACAATTTAGCACTGTGAGATCACAATGGAGCAATGTGAGTTAACAATGGAGCAGCATGATGACACAATGGAGCAGTGTGAGAGCACAATGGAGCAGTGTGTAGGCTCAATGGAGCAGTATGAGGGCAAAATGGGGCAGTGTGTCGACACAATGGAGCAGTGTGAGGGCACAATTGGGCAGTGTGTGGACACAATGGCGCAGAGTGATTACACAATAAGGCAATGTGAAGGCAGAATGGAACATGGTGAGGACACAATAGAGAAGTGTGAAGGCACAATGGAGCACTGTGAGGGCACAATGGAGCAGTGTGATTGCACAATGCAGCTTTGTGGAGGCAAAATGTAGCAGTGTGATGACACCATGGAGCATAGTGATGGCACAATGGAGCAGTTTGATGGCACAATAGAGCACTGTGATGAAACAATGGAGCAGTGAGATGACACAATGGAGCAGTGTAATGGCACAATGGAGCAGTGTGATGACAAAATTTAGCACTGTGAGGTCACAAACGAGCAATGTGAGGGAACAACGGAGCAGCATGATGACACAATGGTGCAGTGTGATGACACTTTGGAGCAGTGTGATGAAACAATGGAGCAGTGTGTTGGCGCAATAAAGCATTGTGATGACACAATGGAGCAGTGTGATGACACAATGGAGCAGTGTGTTGACACAATGGAGGAGTGTTAGGGCACAGTGAAGCAGTGTGATGACATAATGGAACAGCGTGATGACACAAGGGAGAAGAGTGATAAGAAAATGGAGGAGTGTGATGGCACAATGGAGCAGTGTGATGACACAATGAAGCAGCTTGATGACACAATATAGCATTGTGTTGACACAATGGAGCAGTGTGATGACAAAATGGAGCAGTGTGATGACACAATGGAGCAGTGTTTTAAACAATGGAGCAGTGTGATGCCACAATGGAACACTATGATGACACAATGTAGCAGTGTGATGACACAATGGAGCAATATGATAGCACAATTGAGCACTGTGATGAAACAATGGGGCTGGGAGATGACACAATGGAGCAGTGTGATGGCACAATGGAGCACTGTGATTACACAATGAAGTAGTGCAATGACACAATTTAGCACTGTGAGATCACAATGGAGCAATGTGAGTTAACAATGGAGCAGCGTGATGACACAATGAAGCAGTGTGATGGCACAGGGAGCAGTGTGATGACACAATGGAGCAGTGAGATGACACAATGAGGCAGTGTGAGAGCACAATGGAGCCTGGTGATGACACAATGGAGCAGTGTGAGGGTACAGTGGAGCACTGTGTGAGCAAAATACAGCAGTGTGGTGACACATTGGAGCAGTGTGATGACACATGGAGGAGTGTTAGGGCACAATGAACCATGGTGATGAAACAATGGAGCAGTAAGATGACACAATGGAGTAGTGTGATGGAACGATAGAACAGAACAGGGTACAATGGAGCAGTGTGATGGCACAATAGAGCACTGTGATGGCACAATTGAGCAGTGTGTTTACACAATGGAGCATTGTGAGGGCAAAATTTAGCAGAGTGGGGGCATAATGTAGCAGCGTGATGACCCAAAGGAGCAGTGTGATGACACAAGGTAGGAGCGTGAGGACACAATTTAGCAGCGTGATGGCATATTGGAGCATTGTGAGGGAACAATGGAGCAGAATGTTGGCACAGGGAACATTATGATGAAACAGTGGAGCTGTTAGATGACACAATGAAGCAGTGCGATGGCACAATGGAGCAGTGTGATGACACAATGGAGCAGTGTGATGACACAATTTAGCACTGTGAGGTCACAATGGAGCAATGTGATGACACAACGGAGAAGTGTTTTAAACAATGGAGCAGTGTGATGGCACAATGGAACATTGTGATGACAAAATAGAGCAGTGTGATGACAAAATGGAGCAGTGTGATGACAAAATGGAGCAGTGTGATGACAAAATGGAGCAGTATGATGGCACAATGGAGCATTGTGATGACAAAATGGAACAGTGTTTTAAACAATGGAGCAGTGTGATGCCACAATGGAACACTATGATGACACAATGGAGCAGTGTGATGACACAATGGAGCAACGTGGTAGCACAATTGAGCACTGTGATGAAACAATGGAGCTGGGAGATGACACAATGGAGCAGTGTGATGGCACAATGGAGCAGTGTGATGACATAATGAAGCAGTGTGATGACACAATTTAGCACTGTGAGATCACAATGGAGCAATGTAAGTTAACAATGGAGCAGCGTGATGACACAATGGAGCAGAGTGATGACACAATGGAGCAGTGTGATGGCACAAAGGAACAGTGCTATGAGACAATGGAGCAGTGTGATGGCACAATGGAGCACAGTGATGAAACAAAGGAGCAGGGAGATGACGCAATGGAACAGTGTGATGGCGACATTGTGCCAAGTGTTGACACAATGAAGCAGCGTGATGACACAATTTAGCACGCTGAAGTCACAATGGAGCAATGTGAGTCAACAATGGAGCAGAGTGATGACACAATGGAGCAGTATGATGACACAATGGAGCAGTGTGATGGCACAATTGAGTACTGTGATGAAACAATGGAGCATTGAGATGACATAATGGAGCAGTGTGATGGCACAATGGAGTAGGGTGATGAAAAAAATGGAGCAGTGTGATGGCACAATGGAGCAGTGTGATGACACAATGGGGCAGTGTGATGACACAATTGAGCAGTGTGTTTGCACAATGGAGCAGTGTGAGGGCAAAATTTAACAGAGGTGGGGCACAATGTAGCACTGTGATGATACAAAGAGTAGCGTGATGACAAAATGTAGGAGCGTGAGGAAACAATAGAGCAACTTGATGGCACATTGGAGCATTGTGAGGAAAACATGGAGCAGTGTGATGGCACATGGAGCACTGTGATGAAACAATGGAGCAGTGTGGTGGCACAATGGATCAGTGTTATGACACAATGGATCAATGTGAGGACACAATTTAGCACTGTGAGGTGAAAATGGAGCAATGTGAGGGAAAAATGGAGCAGCGTGATGACACAATGTAGCTGTGTGATGACACAATGGAGCAGTGGGATGGCACAAAGGTGCACTGCGAGGGCGAAATAGAGCAGTGTGAGGGCACAATGGGGCAGGGTGTGGACACAAAGGAGCAGTGTGATGACACAATAAGGCAGTGAGAGGGCACAATGGAGCATGGTAATGACACAATGGAGCAGTGTGAGGGCATAATGGAGCACTGTGAAGAAACAATGGAGCAGCGTGATGACAGAATGGAGCAGCGTGATGACACAATGTAGCCGTTTGTTGTCACAATGGAGCAGTGTGATGACACAATGGAGCAGTGTGATGATACAATGGAGCAGTGTGAGGGCACAATGGGGCACTGTGTGGACAAAATGGAACAGAGTGATGACATAATAAGGCATTGTGTGGGCACAAAGGAGCAATTTGATGAGACAATTGAGCAGCGTGAAGAGAAAATGGCACAATGGCGCATTAGGATGGTGAAATGAAGCTGTGTGAGTGCACAATGGAGCAGCGTGATGACACAATGTAGCAGAGTGATGGCACAATGGACTAGTGTGAGGGCACAGTGGAGCAGCTTTAGGGCAAAATGGAGGAGTGTGAGGGCACAAGGGATCAGTGTAAGGCCCAATGGATGAGTGTGAGGACAGAGTTGGCAAGTGTGATGACACAATGGAGCAGTGTGATGAAAAAACTAATCAGTGTGATGGCACAATGGAACAATGTGATGACACAATTTAGCACAGTGAGGGCAAAATGGAGCATTGTGATGACACCATGGAGCTGTGTGATGGCACTAAGGAGGAGTGTGAGAGCAGAATGGAGCAGTGTGTGGGAACAAGGGAGCAGTGTGAGAGCACAACGGGGCTTTGTGTGTACACAAGGGAGCAGTGGATGACACAATAAGGCAGTGTGAGGGCACAATGGAACATGTTGAGGACAAAGTGGAGGAGTGTGAGGGCAAAATGGAGCATTGTGATGGCACAATGGAGCAGTGTGATTGCACAATGGAATAGTGAGATGGCCAATGGAGCATTTTGAGGACAAAATGGAGCAGTGTGATGGCACAATGGATTAGTGTGATGACAAAATGGAGCAGTGTGATGGCACAATGGAGCAGTGTGATGAAACAATGGAGGAGTGTGATGGAACAATTGAGCAGTGTGTTGGCAAAATGGAGCAGTGTGCAGGCACAATAGAGCAACGTGATGTCACAATGGATCAGTATGATGACACAGTGGAGCAATGTTAGGGGACAGAGGAGCAGTGTGATGACACAAAAGTGCAGCAAGATAACACAAGGGAACAGAGTGGTGACATAATGGAGCAGTATGATGGCACAATGGAGCATCGTGATGACACAATGGAGCAGTGAGATGACACAATGGAGCAGTGTGATGGCACAAACAATCAGTGTGTTGACACAATGGAGCAGTGTGATGACAAAATTTATCATGGTGAGGGCAAAATGAAGCACTGTGATGACACCATGGAGCAGTGTCTTAGCACAATGGAGCAGTGTGAGAGCACAATGGAGCAGTGTGTGGGCCCAATGGAGCAGTGTGAGGGTACAATAGGGCAGTGTGTGGACACAATGCAGCAGTGTGAGGGCACAAGTGGGCAGTGTGTGGACACGATGGAGCAGTGTAGTGACCCAATAAGGCAGTGTGAGGGCACAATGGAACATGGCGAGGACACAATGGAGCAGTGTGAGGGCACAATGGAACACTTTGAGGGCAAAATGGAGCAGTGTGATCGCAGAATGCAGCAGTGTGGAGGCACAATGGAGCAGTGTGATGACACCATGGAGTATAGTGATGGCACAATGGAGCAGTGTGATGACACAATGGAGCACTGGGATGAAACAATGGAGTGTAATTGCAAAATGGGCCAGTGTGGTGACACAATGAAGCAGCGTGATGACAGAGTGGAGCAGTATAATGACACAATGGAGAAGTGTAATGAAACAATGAACTGTGAAGACACATTTGAGGAGTGTGATGAAACAATGGAGCACTGTGTTGGCACAATAGAGCATAGTGATGACACAATGGAGCAGTGTGATGGCACAATGGAGCTTTGTGATGAAAGAATGGAATAGTGAGATGACACAATGGAGAGTGTGATTGCACAATGGATCAGTGTGATGACACAATGGAACAGTGTGATGGCACAATTTAGCACTGTGAGGTCACAATGGAGCAAGATGAGTTAACAATGGTACAGGGTGATGATACAATGGAGTAGCATGATGACAAAATTGAGCAGTGTGGTGGCACAATTGAGCAGTGTGAGGGCAAAATAGAGCAGAGACGGGGAACAATGGAGTACTGTGAGTGCACAATGGAGCACTCTGTGGACACATGGAGCAGTGTAATGACACAATAAGGCAGTGTGAGGGCACAAAGGAGCATGGTGATGAAACAATGGAGCAGTGTGAGGGCACAATGGAGCACTGTGATGGCACAATGGAGCAGTGTGATCACACAATTGAGCAGTGTGTTGGCACAATTGAGCACAGTGATGACACAAAGGAGCAGTGTGATGGCACAATGGAGCAGTGTGATGGCACAATGGAGCAGTGTGTTGGCACAATGGAGCAGTGTTGGCACAATGGAGCAATGTGATGACACAATGGAGTAGTGTGTTGGCACAATGGAGCAGGGTCAGGGCACAATGAAGCACTGTGATGACACAATGAAGCAGTGTGTGTTCACAAGGGAGCAGTGTGAGGGCACAGTAGCACACTGTGATGACACAATGGAACAGTGTGATGGCACAATGGAGGAGTGTTAGGGCACAGTGAAGCAGTTTGATGACACAATGGAGCAGCGTGATGACACAAGGGAGCAGAGTGGTGACACATGTAGGAGTGTGATGGCACAGTGGAGCATTGTGATGATACAATGGAGCAGAGAGGTGACACAATGGAGCAGTGTGAGGGCACAATGGTGCAGTGTGATGAGACTGTGGAGCAGTGTGATGGCATTATTGAGCAGTGTGTTTACACAATGGACCAGTGTGAGGGCAAAATTTAGCAGAGTTTGGGCACAATGTAGCAACGGATGACACAAAGGAGCAGCGTGTTGACACAATGTAGCAGCGTGAGGACACAATGGAGCAGCATGATGGCATATTGGAATATTGTAAGGGAACAATTGAGCAGTGCGATGGCACATGGAGCACTGAGATGAAACAATGGAGCAGTGAGATGACACAATGGATCAGTGTGATGGCTCAATGGAGCAGTGTGATGACACAATGGAGCAATGTGATGACACAATTTAGCACTGTAATTTCACAATTGAGCAATGTGAGGGAACAATGGAGCAGCGTGATGACACAATGGAGCAGTGTGATGACACAATGGAGCAGTGTGATGACACAATGGGGCAGTGGGATTACACAATGGAGCAGTGTGATGACAAAATGGAGCAGTTTGATGTCACAATGGAGCATTGTGATGACAAAATTGAGCAGTGTGATGAAACAATGGAGCAATGTGATGGCACAATGGACCATTGTGATGACACAATGGAGCAGTGTTATGACAGAGTGGAGCAAGGTGAATTAACAATGGAGCAGCGTGATGACACAATGGAGCAGCGGGAACACAATGGAGCAGTGTGATGGCAAAATGGAACAGGGAGAGTGCACAATGGAGCACTGTGTGGGCAAAATGTGGCACTGTGTAGACCCAATGGAGCAGTGTGATTACACAATAAGGCAGTGTGTGGGCAAAACGGAGCACGGTGATGGCAAAATGGAGCAGTGTGATGACACAATGGACCATTATGATGGCACAATGGAGCAGTGTGAGAACCAAATGGAGCAGTGTGAGAGCACAATGGAGCAGTACGAGGGAACAATGGGCAAGGTGAAGACACAATGGAGCAGTGTGATGACACAATAAGGCAGTGTGAGGGCACAATGCAACATGGTGTATACACAATGGAGCAGTGTGATGGCACAATTGAGCACTGTGATGGCACACTGTAGCCGTGTGATTGCGCAAAGGAGCAGTTTGATAACACCACAGAGCAGTGATATGACAGAATGGAGCAGTGTGATGGAACAATGGAGCAATGTGATGACACCATAAGGCAGTGTGAGGGCACAATGCAACATGGTGGGGACACAATAAAGCAGTGTGATGGCACAATTGAGCACTGTGATGGCACAATGGAGCAGTGTGATTGCACAATGGAGCAGTGTGATGACACCATGGAGCAGTGAGATGACACAATGGAGCAGTGCAATGGCACAATGGAGCAGTGTGATGACACAATTTAGCACTGTGAGGTCACAGTGGAGCAATGTGAGGTAACAATGGAGCACTGTGATGACACAATGGAGCAGCATGATGACAAAATGGAGCAGCGTGATGAAACAATGGAGCAGTTTGATGACACAATGGAGCAGGTTGATGACACAATGGAGCAGTGTGATGACGCAATCGAGCAGAGAGATAGCACAATGGAGCGTTGTGATGACAGAATGGAGCAGTGTGATGAAACAATGGAGCAGTGTGATGACACAATGGAGCAATGTGATGGCACAGTGGATCATTGTGATGAAACAATAGAGCAGAGAGATGACACAATGGAGTTGGGTGAGGGCACAATGGAGCTCTGTGATGCCACATTGGAGCCATGTAATTTCACAATGGAGCAGTGTGATGGCACAATGGACCAATTTGATGACACAATGGAGCAGTGTGATGGCACAATTGAGCATTGTGATGACACAAAAGAGCAGAGTGATGACACAATGGAGCAGTGTGATGACAGAATGGAGCAATGTGATGGCACAATGGAGCATTGTGATGAAACAAGGGAGCAGCAAGATAACACAATGGAGCAGTGTGAGGGCACAATGGAGCACTGTGAGGGCACAATGGAGCAGAGTGATCCCTCAAAGGAGCAGAGTGATGGCAAAATGGAGCGTTGTAATCACAGAAAGGAGCAGTGTGATGACACAAGTGAGCAGTGTGCTGGTACAATTGAGCATTGTGATGAAACAATGGAGCATTGAGATGACAAAATGGAGCAGTGTGATGGCACAATGGAGCAGCGTGTTGACACAGTGTAGCAGTGAAATGACACAATGGAGCAGTGTGTTGGCACAATGGAGCAGGATCAGGGCACAATGGAGCACTGTGATGACATAATGGAGCAGTGTGAGTGCACAATGCAGCAGTGTGAGGGTAAGATAGAACACTGTGATGACACAATGGAGCAGTGTGATGACATAATTGTCCAGTATGATGACACAATGGAGCAGAGTGATGACACAATAAGGCATTGTGGGGGCAAAACGGAGCACGGTGATGACACAATTGAGCAGTGTGATGGCACAATGGAGCAGTGTGATGACACAATGGACCACTGTGATGGCATAATGGAGCACTGTGAGAGCACAATGGAGCAGTGTGAGTGCACAATGCAGCATGGTAACGGCACAATGGAGCACTGTGAGGACACAATGGAGAAGTATGATGACACAATAAGGCAGTGTGAGGGAATAATGCAACATGGTGAAGACACAATGGAGCAGTGTGAGTGCACAATGCAGCAGTGTGAGGGTATAATAGAGCACTTTGATGACACAATGGAGCAGTGTGATGACAAAATGATGTAGTGTGATGACACAATGGAGCAGTGTGATGACATAATAAGGCAGTGTGTGGACACAATGGAGCATGGTGATGACACAATTGAGCAGTGTGATGGCACAATGGAGCAGTGTGATGACACAATGGACCACTGTGATGGCACAAAGGAGCACTGCGAGATCACAATGGAGCAGTGTGAGAGTACAATCCAGCAGTGTGACTGCACAAAGGGTCACTGTGAAGACACAATGGAGCAGTGTGATGACAAAATAAGGCAGTGTGAGGGCACAATGGAACATGGTGAGGACACAATGGAGCAGTGTGTTTTCACAATAGAACATTGTGATGACAAAATGGAGCACTGTGATGATACAATGGAGCAGTGTGATGACACAATGGAAGAGTGTTAGGGCACAGTGAAGCAGTGTGATGACACAATGGAACAGCAGAATGACACAAGGGAGCAGAGTGGTGACACAAATGAGGAGTGTGATGGCACAATGGAGCATTGTGATGATAAAATGGAGCAGACAGATGACACAATGGAGCAGTGTCAGGGCAAAATGGTGCAGTGTGATGACACAATGGAGCAGTGTGATGGCACAGTGGAGTAGTGAGATGACACAGTGATGCAGTGTGAGGGCACAATGGATCATGGTGATGACACAATGTGGCAGTGTGAGGGTATAGTGGAGCACTGTGTGGGCAAAATAGAGCAGTGTGCTGACACAATGGAGCAGTGTAATGACAAATGGAGGAGTGTTAGGGCACAATGAAGCATTGTGATGACACAATGGAGCAGTGAGATGACACAATGGAGCGGTGTGATGGAATGATGGAACAGAACAGAGTACAATGGAGCAGTGTGATGGTACAATGGAGCAGTGTGATGTCAGAATGGAGCACTGTGATGGCACAATTGAGCAGTGTGTTTACACAATGGAGCATTGTGAGGGCAAAATTTAGCAGAGTGGGTGCATAATGTAGCAGCCCGATGACACAAAGGAGCAGCGTGATGACACAATGTAGGAGCGTGAGGACACAATTTAGCAGCATGATGGCAATTTGGAGCATTGTGAGGGAACAATGGAGCAGTGTGATGGCACATGGAGCATTATGATGAAACAGTGGAGCCGTGAGATGACACAATTGAGCAGTGCGATGGCACAATGGAGCAGTGTGATGACACAATGGAGCAGTGTGATGGCACATGGAGCATTATGATGAAACAGTGGAGCCGTGAGATGACACAAAGGAGCAGTGTGATGGCACCAAGAATCAGTGTGGTGACACAATGGAGCAGTGTGATGACACAATTTAGCAGTGTGATGACACAATGGAGCAGCGTGATAACACAAAGTAGCAGTGTGTTGACACAATGGAGCAGTGTGATGACACAATGGAGCAGTGTGATGGCACAATGGAGCATTGTAATGACATAATGGAACATTGAGGTGAAACAATGGAGCAGTGAGATGACACAATCGAGCAGTATTATGGCACAATGAACCAGTGTGATGACACAATTTAGCACTCTCAGGTCACAATGGAAGAATGTGAGTTAACAAAGGAGCAGAGTGATGACACAATGGAGCAGCGTGATGACACAATGGAGCAGTGTGATGGCACAATTGAGCACTGTGCAAAAACAATGGAGAAGTGAGATGACACAAGGGAGCAGTGTGATGGCACAATGGAGTAGTGTGATGACAAAATGGAGCAGTCTGATGGCACAATGGAGCAGTTTGATGACACAATGGAGCAGTGTGATGGCACAATGGATCAGTGTGTTGGCACAATGGAGCAGTGTGAGGGCACAATAGACCACTGTGATGATGCAATTGAGCAGTATGTTGACAAAATGGAGCAGTGTTAGGGGACAGTGGAGCAGTGTGATGACACAAATGTGCAGCATGATGACACAAGGGAGCAGAGTGGTGACACAATGGAGCAGGATGATGGCACATTGGAGCATTGTGATGACACAATGGAGCAGTGAGATGACACAAAGGAGCAGTGTGATGGCACCAAGAATCAGTGTGGTGACACAATGGAGCAGTGTGATGACACAATTTATCACGGTGAGGCCAAAATGGAACAGCATGATGACACCATGGAGCAGAGTGACGGCACAATGGAGCAGTGTGAGAGCACAATGGAGCAGTATGTGGGCCCAATGCAGCAGTGTGAGGGCAAAATTGGGCAGCGTGTGGACACAATGCAGCAGTGTGAGGGCACAATTGGGCAGTGTGTGGACACATTGGAGCAGTGTGATGACACAATAAAGCAATGTGAGGGTACAATGGAATATGGTGAGGACACAATGGAGCAGTGTTTGGGCACAATGGAGCAGTGTGAAGGCACAATGGAGCAGTGTGAGGGCACAATGGAGCAGTGTGATTGCACAATGCACCAGTGTGGAGGCACAATGCAGCAGTGTAATGACACCATGGAGCATAGTGATGGAAAAATGGAGCAGTGTGATGACACAATGGAGCAGTGTGATGGCAAAATTTAGCACTGTGATGAAACAATGGAGCAGTGTGATGACACAATGGAGCACTGTGATGACACAATAAGGCAGTGTGAGGGCACAAAGGAGCATGGTGATGAAACAATGGAGCAGTGTGAGGGCACAATGGAGCACTGTGATGGCACAATGGAGCAGTGTGATCGCACAATTGAGCAGTGTGTTGGCACAATTGAGCACAGTGATGGCACAAAGGAGCAGTGTGATGACACAGTGGAGCAGTGTGATGGCAAAATGGAACAGTGTGTTGGCACAATGGAGCGATATGATGACACAATGGAGCAGTGTGATAACAAAATAAGGCAGAGTGAGGGCACAAAGGAACATGGTGATGAAACAATGGAGCAGTGTGAGGGCACAATGGAGCACTGTGATGGCACAATGGAGCAGTGTGATGACACAATAAGGCAGTATGAGGGCATAATGGAGCATGGTGATGAAACAGTGGAGCAGTGTGAGGGCACAATGGAGCACTCTGATGGCACAATGGAGCAGTGTGATCACACAATTGAGCAGTGTGATGGCACAATTGAGCACAGTGATGACACAAAGGAGCAGTGTGATGACACAGTGGAGCAGTGTGATGGAACAATGGAGCTGGGTCAGGGCACAATGGAGCAATATTATGACACAATGAAGCAGTGTGAGTGCACAATGGAGGAGTGTTAAGGCACAGTGAAGCAGTGCGATGACACAATGGAACAGCGTGATGACACAAGGGGGCAGAGTGGTGACACATGGATGAGTGTGATGGCACAATGGAGCATTGTGATGATACAATGGAGCAGAGAGATGACACAATGGAGCAGAACGAAGGCAAAATGGTGTATTGTGATGATACAATGGAGCAGTGTGATGGCACAGTGGAGCAGTGTGATGACACAATGGAGCAGTGAGATGACAAAAAGAGGCAGTATTAGGGCACAATGGAGCAGTGTGATGACACATGGTGGAGTGTTAGGGCACAATGGAGCATTGTGATGACACAATGGAGCAGTGAAATGACACAATGGAGCAGTGTGAAGGAACGTTGGCACAGAACAGGGTAAAATGAGCAGTGTGATGACACAATGGTGCAATGTGATGGCACAATGGAGCAGTGTGATGCCACAATGGAGCAATGTGATGGCACAATTGAGCAAAGTGTTTACACAATGGAGAAGTGTGATGGCAAAATTTAGCAGACTGGGGGCACAATGTAGCAGCATGATGACACAAAGGAGCAGCATGATGACACCATGGATGAGTGTGAGGACACAATTTAGCAGCGTTATGGCAAATTGGAGCATTGTGAGGGAAGAATTGAGCAGTGTAATGGCATATGGAGCATTATGATGAAACAGTGGAGCCATGAGATGACACAATGGAGGAATGTGATGGCACAAAGGAGCATTGTGATGACATAATGGAGCAGTGTTTTAAACAATGGAGCAGTGTGATGGCACAATGGAGCAGTGTGATGACACAATGGAGTAATGTGATGGCACAGTTGAGCACTGTGATGAAACAATGGAGCAGGGAGATGACACAATGGAGCATTGTGGTGGTACAATGGAGTAGTGTGATGACAAAATGGAGCAATTTAATGGCAAATTGGAGCAGTGTGATGACAAAATGGAGCAGTGTGATTAAACAATGGAGCAGTGTATTGGTAAAATGGAGCACTGTGATGCTACAATGGAGCATGGTGATGACACAATGGAGCCGTGTGATGGCACAATGGAGCTTTGTGATGAAACAATGGAGCAGTGAGATGACAAAATGGAGCAGTGTGATTGCACAATGGAACAATGTGAGGGAACAATGGAGCAGCGTGATGACACATTAGAGCAATGTGATGACAAAATGGAGCAGTGTGATGACAAAATTCAGCAGTGTGATGACACAATGGGGCAGTGTGATGAAACAATAGAGCAGTGTGATGACATAGTGGAATACTGTGATGACACAATGGAGCAATATGATGTCACAATGGAACTTTGAGATGAAACAATGGAGCAGTGAGATGACAAAATATAGCAGTGTGATGGCACAATGAAGCAGTTTGATGACACAATTTAGCACTCTGAGGTCACAATGGAACAATGTGAGTTAACAATGGAGCACAGTGATGACACAATGGAGCAGCTTGATGACACAATGGAGCAGTATGCTGAAACAATGGAGAAGTGAGATGACACAATGGAGCAGTGTGATGGCACAATGGAGTAGTGTGATGACAAAATGGAGCAGTGTGATGGCAAAATGGAGCAGTGTGATGACACAATGGAGCAGTGTGATGGCAGAATGGAGCTGTGTGTTGGCACAATGGAGCAGTGTGAGGGCACAATAGAGCACTGTGATGACACAATGGAGCAGTATGATGACACAATGGAGCAGTGTTAGGGTACAGTGTAGCAGTGTGATGACACAAATGTGCAGCATGATGACACAAGGGAGCAGAGTTGTGACACAATGGAGCAGGATGATGGCACAATGGAGAATTGTGATGACACAATCAAGCAATGAGATGACACAAGGAACAGTGTGATGGCACAAAGAAGCAGTGTGGTGATACAATGGAGAAGTGTGATGAAACAATGGACCATTGTGATGATACAATGGAGCAGTGTGATGAAACAATGGAGCAGTGTGATGACATAGTGGAGCACTGTGATGACACAATGGAGCAATGTGATGTCACAATGGAACTTTGAGATGAAACAATGGAGCAGTGAGATGACAAAATGTAGCAGTGTGATGGCACAATTAAGCAGTTTGATGACACAATTTAGCACTGTGTGAGCAAAAAGGGTCACTGTGTGGACACAATGGAGAAGTGTGTTGATACAATAAAGCATTGTGCAGGCAGAAAAGAGCAGGTTGATAACACAATGGAGCAGTGTGAGGGTACAATGGAGCAGTGAGAGAGCACAATGGAGCAGTGTGAGTGCAAAATAGAGAAGTGTGAGGGAATAATGGGGCAATGTGAGGACACATATGAGCAGTGTGATGACACAATAAGGCAGTGTGAGGGCACAATGCAACATGGTGAGGACACAATTGAGAGTGTGATGGCACAATGGAGCAGTGTAATGACACAATGGAGCAGTATGATGGCACAATTGAGCTTTGTGATGATACAAAGGAGCAGTGTGATGTCACAAAGGAGCAGTGTGATGGCACAGTTGAGTACTGTGATGAAACAATGGGGCAGTGAAATCACACAATTGAGCAGTTTGATGGCACAATATAGTAGTGTGAAGACACAATGTATCAGTGTGATGGCACAATGGAGCAGTGTGATGACACAATGGAACAGTGTAATGGCACAATGGAGCAGTGTGTTGGCACAATAGAGCAGTGTGATGACACAATGGAGCAGTGTGATGGCACAATGGAGCACTGTGATGAAACAATGGAGCAGTGAGATGACACAATGGAGAAGTGTGAGTGCACAATCGAGCAGTGTGAGGGCAAAATAGAGCACCGTGATGACAAAATGGAACATTATGATGACAGAATGGAGCAGTGTTAGGGTACAGTGGAGCAGTGTGATGACATAATGGAGCATTGTGATGACACAATGTAGCAGTGAGATGACAAAATGGAGCAGTGTGAGTGCACAATGGTGCACTGTGCTGACAAAATGGAGCAGTGTGATAGCACAATGGAGCAGTGAGTTGACAAAATGGAACAGTGTGAGGGCACAATGTTTCAGTGTGATGACACAATGGAGCAGTGTGAGGGCACAGTGGTGCAGTGTGATGAAACAATGGAGCATTGTGATGAAACAATGGAGCAGCAGGATGACAGCAAGGAGCAGTGTGATGATACAATGATGCAGTGTGTTGACACAATGGAGCAGTGTGATGGCACAATGGAGCAGTGTGATGACACAATGGAACAGCAGCATGAAGACAAAATGCAGCAGTGTAATGACACGATTGAGCATTGGGATGGTGAAATGGAGCTGTGTGAGTGCACAATGGAGCAGCATGATGACACAATGGAGCAGAGTGATGGCACAATGGAGCAGTGTGATGGCACAATGGAGCAGACGTATGACACATGCAGCAGTGTGATATCACAATGGAGCAGGGTGAGGGCACAATGGAACAGTGTGTGGTCACAATGGAGCAGTGTGACGGCCAAACGGAGCAGTGTGAGGGCACGATGGTTCTGTGTGAGGGCCCAATGGACCAGTGTGAGGACAGAGTGGGGCAGTGTGATGACACAATGGAGCACTGTGATGGCACGACAAATCACTGTGATGACACAGTGAAGCAGTGTGATGACACAATTTAGAATGGTGATGGCTCAATGGAGCAGTGTGATGAGACAATGTAGTACTGTGATGGCACAATGGAGCAGTGCGATAGCACAATGGAGCAGTGCGATGGCAAAATGGAGCATTGTGAGGACAGAATGGAGCTGTGTGATGAAACAATGGAGCAGTGTGATGGCACAATGGAGCATTGTGATGACACAGTGGAACAGTGTGATGACACAACGGAGCAATGTAATAGCACAAAGGAGCATTGTGATGAAACAACGGAGCAGTGAGAGACACAATGGAACAGTGTGGTGGCACAATGGAGCAGTGTGATGACACAATGAAGAAGTGTAATGACACAATTTATCACTGTGAGGTCACAATGGAGCAATGTGAGTTAACAATTGAGCAGCGTGATGACACAGTGGAGCAGTGTGATGGCGCGATTGAGTACTGTGATGAAACAATGGAGAAGTGAAATGACAAAATGGAACAGTGTGATGGCACAATGGAGTAGTGTGATGATAAAATGGAGCAGTGTGATGGCACAGTGGAGCAGTGTGATCACACAATGGAGCAGTGTGATACCACAAATGAGCAGTGTATTTACACAATGGAGCAGTGTGAAGGCAAAATTTTGCAGAGTGGGGGCACAATGTAGCAGCGTGATGACACCATGTAGGAGCATGAGGAAACATGGAGCAGTTTGATGGCAAATGGATCACTGTGATGAAACAATGGAGTAGTGTGACGGCACAATGTAGCAGTGTGTTGACACAATGGAGCACTGTGAGGACACAATTTAGCACTGTGAGGTCACAATGGAGCAATGTGAGGGAACAATGGAGCAGAGTGATGACACAATTGAGCAGCGTGATGACACAATGTAGCAGTGTTTTGACAAAATGTAGCAGTATGATGACACAATGGAGCAGTGTGATGACAAAATGGAGCTGTGTGATTGCACAATGGAGCATTGTGATGACAGAATGGAGCAGTGTGATGGCACAATGGAGCATTGTGGTGAAACAATGGAGCAATGTGATGACACAATGGAGCAATGTGATGGCACAATGGACGATTGTCATGAAACAATGGAGCAGTGAGATGACACAATGGATCAGTGTGATGGTACAATAGAGCAGTGTGATGAAACAACAAAGCAGTGTGATGACACAATTTAGCACTGTGATGTCACAATGGAGCAATGTGAATTAACAATGGAGCAGTGTGATGACAAAATGCAGCAGCATGATGACACAATGGAGCAGTGTGATGGCACAATGGAGCAGTGTGATGGCACAATGGAGCAGTGTTATGGCACAATGGAGCAGTGCGAAGGCAAAATGGAGCAGTTGTGAGGGCACAATGGAGCACTGTGAGGGCTCAAGGGGGCACTGTTTGGACACAATGGAGTGGTGTGATGACACAATAAGACAGTGTGTGGGCACAATGGAGCATGGTGATGACACAATGGAGTAGTGTCATGGCACAATGGAACAGTGTGATGACACAATGGACCATTGTGATGGCACAATGGAGCAGTGTGAGAGCAAAATGCAGCAGTGTGATGGCACAATGGAGTAGTGTGATGACACAATGGAGCAAGGTAATGACACAATTTAGCACGGTGAGGTCACAGTAGAGCAATGTGAGGGAACAATGGAGCATTGTGATTGCACAATTGAGCATTGTGATGACAAAAAGAGCAGTGTGATGACACAATGGAGCAGTGTGATGACACAATGGAGCAATATGATGGCACAATGGAGCATTGTGATGAAACAATGGAGCAGTGAGATGACACAATGGAGCAGTGTGAGGGCACAGTGGAGCACTGTGAGGCCACAATGGAGCAGAGTGATCGCAGAATGGAGCAGTGTGATGACACAATGGAGCTCTGTGATAACACAACAATGGAGTTGTGTTATGGCACAATGGAGCCAAGTCAGGGCACAATGGAGCACTGTGATGACACAATGGAGCAGTGTGACTGCACAATGGAGCAGTGTGAGGGCACAGTAGAGCTCTGTGATGACACAAGGGAGCAGAGTGGTGACACAATGGAAGACTGTGATCGCACAATGGAGCATTGTGATGATACAATGGAGCAGAGAGATGACACAATGGAGCAGTGTGAGGGCACAATGCTACAGTGTGATGAAATAATGGAGCAGTGTGATGGCACAGTGGAGCTGTGTTGAAACAATGAAGCAGTGAGATGACACAATGAGGCAGTGTGAGGGTACAAGGGAGCATGGTGATGACACAATGGAGCAGTGTGAGGGTACAGTGGAGAACTGTTTGGGCACAATAGAGTAGTGTGGTGACAAAATGGAGCAGTGTTAGGGCACAAAGGAGTATTGTGATGACACAATGGAGCAGTGAGGTGACACAATGGAGCAATGTGATGGAATGATGCAGCAGTGTGATGACACAATAGAGCACTGTGATGGCACAGTGGAGCAGGGTATTTACAAAATGGAAATGTGTGAGGGCAAAATTTAGGAGAGTGGGGGCACAATGTACCAGCATGATGACACAAAGGAGCAGCATGATGACACAATGTAGGAGCGTGAGGACACATTTTAGCAGCATGTTGGCACATTGGAGCATTGTGAAGGAACATTGGAGCTGTGTGATGGCACATGGAGCATTATGATGAAACAGTGGAGTCGTGAGATGACACAATGGATCAGTGTGATGGCACAATGGAGCAGTGTGATGACACAATTTAGCACAGTGAGGTCACAATGGAGCAATGTGAGGGAACAATAGAGCAGCTTGATGACACGATGGAGCAGTGAGATGACACAATGTAGCTGTGTGTTGACAAAATGAAGCAGTGTGATGACACAATGGAGCAGTGTGATGACACAATTGAACAATGTGATGGCACAATGGAGTATTGTGATGACAGAATGGAGCAGTTTGATGAAACAATGGAGCAGTGTGATGTTACAATGGAGCATTGTGATGACACAATGAAGCAGAGTGATGAAACAATTTAGCACTGTGAGGTCACAGTGGAGCAATGTGAGTTAACAATGGAGCAGCGTGATGACAAAATGGAGCAGCGTGATGACACAATGGAGCAGTGTGGTGGCACAATGGCGCAGTGTGAGGGCAAAATATAGCAGTGTGAGGGCACAATGGGGCATGGTGTGGACACAATGGAGCAGTGTGATGACACAATAAGGCAGTGAGAGGGCACACTGGACCTGGTGATGACAAAATGGAGCACTGTGAGGGTACAATGGAGCACTGTGATGAAACAATGGAGCAGCATGATGACAGAATGGAGCAGCGTGATGACACAATGTAGCAGTGTGTTGACACAATGGAGCAGTGTGATGACACAATGGAACAGTGTGATGACACAATGGAGCAGTGTGAGGGCACAATGGGCACGGTGTGGACAAAATGGAACAGTGTGATGACACAATAAGGCATTGTGAGGCCACAAAGGAGCAATTTGATGACACAATTGAGCAGCGTGAAGAAAAAATGCAGCAGTGTAATGGCACAGTGGCACATTGGGATGGTAAAATGAAGGTGTGTGAATGCACAATGCAGCAGCGTGATGACAGAATATAGCAGAGTGATGGCACAATGGAGCAGTCTGATGGCAAAATGGAGCACTGTGAGGGCACAAGGGAGCAGAGTTAGGGCAAAATGGAGCAGTGTGATGATACAATGGAGCAGCATTATGACACAATGCAGCAGTGTGATATCACAATGGAGCAGTGTGAGGGCACAATGGAGCAGTGTGTGGTCAAAATGGAGCAGTGTGAGGGCACAATGGAGCAGTGTGTGGTCAAAATGGAGCAGTGTGAGGGCACAAGGGATCAGTGTGAGGCCCAATGGACCAGTGTGAGGACAGAGTTGGGCAGTGTGATGACACAATGGAGCAGTGTGATGAAACAACTTAGCATGGTGAGGGCAAAATGGAGCATCGTGATGACACCATGGAGCAGTGTTATGGCACTATGTCGCAGTGTGAGAACAGAATGGAGCAGTGTGTGGGAACAATGGAGCAGTGTGACGGCACAATATGGCAGTGTGTGGACACAATGGAGCAGTGTGATGACACAATAAGGCAGTGTGAGGGCATAATGGAACATGGTGCGGACAAAATGGAAGAGTGTGAGGGCAAAATGGAGCACTGTGATGGCACAATGGAGCAGTGTGATCGCACAATGGAGTAGGGAGATGGCACAATGGAGCATTGTGATGACAAAATGGAGCTGTGTGATGCGACAATGGAGCAATGTCATGAGACAATGGAGCAGTTTGATGGCACAATGGAGCACTGTGATGAAACAGTGGAGCAATGAGAGGACACAACGAAGTAGTGTGGTAACACAGTAGAGTAGTGTGATGACAAAATGGAGCAGTGTGATGGCAAAATGGAGCTGTGTGATGACACAATGGAGCAGTGTGATGAAACAATGGAGCAGTGTGATGAAAAAATGGAGCAGTCTGCTGGCACAATGGAGCATTGTGATGACACAATGGGGCAGTGTGATGACAAAATGGAGCATGTGATGGTACAATGGAGCTTTGTGATGAAACAATGGAGCAGTGAGATGACACAATGGAGCAGGGTGATTGCAAAATGGAGCAGTGTGATGACACAATGAAGCAGTGTGATGACACAACTTAGCACTGTGATGTCCATATTCGTATCTGCTGAGCATCTTCTCTGTTCCCGGGGTTACCAGAGGAAAAAAGCTTGCACCACTAAAAGTTTGTTGAAAGTTGGAAGCCTAGTAAGAGTCCATGGCAGCCGCAGTTCCCCTCCTACTGCCTCCATGTGGACTCTCCAGAAATCCTACTGCATTTACCCTGCACCGATTGTGTTGCCCTCTGGGCTGCTGTGTGTTAATATTTGTGGATGCTAACACCAAATCCCCAGTTGAAAGGCAAGCTGAACAACAGTAGTATTATATTTCTTTTTGTCTGAAAGGAAACATTTTCTTATATTGTAAATCTTTTAACAGACTCTAGAATCGACCTACCACTTATTTTCAGACCCCTTAGTTACTGTATATAATTGGAAGGTATGTATTCATATTTTGTAGTAATTTAAAATTAAAGGGGCAAAATGTGAATTCCTTAACATATTTTGGAATTCACATACAGTTTATTGCCAGAGGTCATAATTTTGATGCATTTTGTGATGATTATATAGGCATTTGTTGGAGGAATACAAAGGGGAGGGAAAAACAATATCATAAAGACTGGGTTAAAGAACTGAATGGAATGATATGGTTGAACTCTGCCACATACAACAAGCCTCTGCATGGAAAAACTTTGGAAAGACTGAAAGATGCAAGACATGTACGGCAGAAGGCATAAACAGGATTGGGTGGGGCAGGGAGAGGGGGATGTGTCTAATTTGGACTGAAAAGTAATGAATGAAATACACAGTTCACCAATAACATATATATATATATATATATGTTACAATGAAACTCATTATTGCATATAATTTATATTACTAATTAAAAGATTCTAATGTATATGAATGTACTGCCTGCATGTAGGTAGGTACACCTGTGTCATGCAGTGCTGTGGTGTTCAGAATAGGGCATCGGATTCCCCTGCAACTGGAGTTAAAGATGGTTCTTAGCCACCATGTGGGTGCTGGGAATTGAACCTGGGTCCTCTGCAAGAACAGTCAGTGCTCTTAACCATCTCTCCAGCCCCATTAAAAGCTTCTTTAAAAAGAAAAAATATCTGTAGCACTAGCACTTCTTGGCCCTTTGGCCAAGATCAAGTGTAGTATCTATTCTTATTAGCTTAATAAGATCTGTAGCTCTCTGTAGAACTGGGATTGAAATTATCTCCATTTTTACATAGCAACATCTATCCATTCTTATTTCTTTTTTTCTTATATTTTTCCTAATTATTTTGTTAATTTTTCCCCCTTCCAGTTCATGATGGCTTCTATGGAAACTGTACCGTTACTCTCATTTGTCTCCATTCCTTCTAATGTAGAGAGTATACTCCCAGGCATGGGACTAGGTCATATACCTTAATATAGATGTGTACGTGTGTGTGTGTGTGTGTGTGTGTGTGTGTGTATGTATGATATTTTCATATAGCATAGGATAACCGACAGCAGGTGATCCCCTGGTCTCCACCTTATAAATGCTACAATTGTAGGCACATACCCCAAAGAATCGAGCGAACTGAAATACTAGTGTGGATATCTTAAGTTTCAGTTAGACTGTTATAGATGAAACCTCATTGTCTATTATGCTAGATGCTTACATACATAATTTCTTTTGTTTTTTTTAAACAAACACTCTCAAATATTCCATAATTTTATTATGTATGCACACTACACTTTAGAACCAAAATATCAAACCCAGAGCCTATCATCTCTTGTTCTCTTAAGACAGATGAAAAAAACACTTTGAGTATACATGATCTACCCAAATTTGCAGACAGTGAATATCAAACTCAAATTATGAAAGTGGATCTCCAGATTTGTAGTTCAAAAACTTTCTCCATTTTCTAAGTATTTTAAACTTTGTTAAATATATGGGAGTATTTAATGAAGCACCTTTTAAAGTTTCTTACTTACCTGACATTGTCAGTGGTGAATTAATAGTAACTCACTGTACAAAAGAGGAAGATAAATGTTGGGTGTTGTCCGAGATGTGGACTGAACCAGCCTTTGTGTCCAGTATCAGACAGCAACTACTGGTGACTGGTCAGTTGCAATAATTTAAATTTGTTTAGAGGAAGCTCTGTGGAAACCACCAGATTCTATGAGGTGCTGGTAGGTTGGCAAAGACAATGATGACCTAATTCTGGCAGTAGCCAATAGGATGTCCAGATTCCTGGGCACATGATGGGATTGGGTGGAGAGGATGCCAGGAGACCAACATCTGCCCTAATTGGCTGAACTCTGAGCAGGAAAATGTTGGCAAGTCTGACGTGACAGTCCCTCCTTCCACCCAAGCAGGCTGCGGTAGGGAAGATCATCAATGCTTCTGACAACTGTTCATAGTAAATTGTTATGGTTTGCTTGCGAAACTTCACATTCAAGGAGAGCATAGTGACCTTAGTGCATATTATATGTACAGTTAGTATACTGTGGAGGAAGAAAAGCAAAATCTAGATTGAGTCAGTACAACTGTTGTAAAACCATTTCAGTTGCTATCATTTAGGAACCATCTGCAAATTTCAAGGCCCTAAGGTCAGGATCAAAGTTGTGTTGTTTCTCAATTGAGGCGCTGGCTGAAGTCAAAGTGAGGGCACATTGTATGGTATCCTGTAGTTCAAGGCTGTTGCCTGTTAGTTTCTTTTGAGGAGTCCTGCCTTCCTTGGGCTGACTAGGCTGGGTGGACTCAGATCTCTTCTCTTTCCTTAGTTGTAGGATTTCTGTCATGGTCCAGCCTTGTTTTATCTTATTTTTTCTTTATAAATGTGTGCTTTATGTTACAAAATACAATAAAATGTGATTTTCTTGATGCATATTTTGTTGAGTTAACTTAAGAGTTACGAGGTAACCTAAGAGTTAAGTTAAGAGTTAAGAGACTTCTAATAGCCTGAACTTTTAAGTATTTGGACATTTTAAGGACTGTGGAGCTTTTAAGGTTGTACTGTCGTAGGTTGAGATTAATGTTAACATCATACTTTGAGGATAAGAACTGGAAAGTTGGTGGTTTAATAGTGATTTGTTTTGTGTGTCAAGTTGACAAGGGGTCAATTGTGCTGGATAGCTTTAGTATCAACTTGACACACCTGGGTTGAGGGAGCCTGAATTGGGGAATTGACACCATTGGACTGGCCTGTGGCCACGTCTGTGGAGTATTGTCTTGAGTGTTGAGCAATGTGGGAGGGCCCAGCTCACTATGGGTGGTACCACCCTTTGCAGGTTTTTGTGTACTGTATAAGAGGTCAGGCTGGGCATGGGTCAACGGAGCAAGCCAGTGAACAGCAATCCTCCATGGCTTGTGCTTCAGCTCCTACCTCCTGGTTCCTGCCCTGATTTCTTGCCTTGGGCTCTCTGAGTGAGAACTGTGACCCAGGAGATGTAAGCTGAATAAGCCCTTTCATCCCCAATTTGGTGTTGGTCAGAGTGTTTGGTCACAGCAATATAATCCAAACTAGAACAGAAATTGGTACCAGAAGAGTAGGGTATTGCTATGACGGACCTGACCTTGGTGTTTTGAGGAAGTATCATGGAGGCGTTTGGAACTTTGGGCTGTGAAGATGATTGAATGCCTATAGATTGTTGCTGTGGAGCTTGGAGCCTTTTTGCTGAAGGAGCTGTAGAAGGTGGAGGCCTGGTTTGTGAAGTTTCTAGTTACAAAGAGGAGCAGAGATCATCAGGACTGTGTAATGTGTGGGTTCTGGTCAGCTGGGGCTGAAAAATCAGCTGTAAGTAACAGACCAGAACCTAAAGTGAAATTTTTGTTGTACTGGGACAATTGATGATGGTTAGATGCAGCTGAAAAATTAGCTGTAGGTAACACTCTTGTTACCAGCATCACTGTGGTGCAATATTCTGGGAAGAATTTCTTCAGGGTCAGGACAGAGAAGCTGTTGTCCAGAATGTGCCTGAGCCTCCATGTCAAGCCAGAAGCAGGACTTGGTAGTGTGTAAGAGTCTCCTATATGGTTCTAGTGTTGAAATTTGAGGGGGTCACAGAGAGCAGTGGAGGCTTTGCACTGTGAGAGGTCAGGAAAGACCTGGGCAGAAGTGCACCTCAGTTGCTGTGAAGACCCCAGAATTGCAGCAGTCATGGAGAGAAGCTGATCTTTTGCACCAGGAGAGGTCAGAAGAGATCACTGGTGAAGGTGCTGCCTCAGTTTCTGTGGTGACCCCAGCTTTTTGGAGATGCCAGGATCATGGGACGACCACCAAGAGCAGCAGCAGGTGTGAAATGGTGTCGGCCTGGGCCTTCGAGATGAGATCTGTGTGTGCCACGGATGGCACAGTAGGAGAGGGGGAGCTGCCGAAACCCTCTGGAGCCCAGAAGATCGGGAGTGAATCCCAGGTGTCCAGCCTTGAGCTACTTTGCTGGATTTAGGTTTTGTTTGAGAGTGCCTGATTCTTCCCTTTGAAATAAGACAGTAGTATTTGTTTTGGATTTTACAGCAGTGCACAGTTAAGAGACTTCTAATAGCCTGACCTTTTCAGTATTTGGACATTTTAAGGACTGTGGGGATTTATAAAAGGTTGTACTGTGTTAGGTTTTGCTTAATGTTAACATCATAATTTGGGGAAAAAAATTGGGAAGGTGGTGGTTTAATAGTGATGTGTTCTGTGTGTCAAGTTGACAAGGTGTCACTTGTACTGGATAGCTTTGGTGTCAACTTGAAACACCTGGGTTGAGGGAGCATCAATTGGGGAATTGGTTCCATTGGACTGGCCTGTGGCCATGTCTGTGGAGTATTGTCTTGATTGTTGAGCAATGTAGGAGGGCCCAGCCCACTATGGGTGGAGCCACCCTGGGCAGGTTGTTGTGTACTGTATAAGAGGTCAGGGTTCTGTATTAGTATTAGAGAACCCTGTATTAGTCAGGGTTCTCTAAAGAAACAGAAGTAACAGGATGAATATATATAGCTTTATACAATTTATTGATTTGCTTACGTGACAGAGTTCAAGGAGTCCAACAGTAGCTGCACCACACTGGAAAGGCCGAGAGAACCCAGGGAACTGCTCAGTCTGCAAGGCTGGATGTCTCAGTAGTCCCAATCTAGTGCTGAAGGCCCGAATGGATTCCAGGAGATCTGCTGGTCTCAGTACATGCTGGGATCCGAAAGGTTGATCACAGCAGCAAGACAAACTCACCAGATGAGAGAGGCAAGCTGCAGGAGAAAAGAAGGGACCAGCTCCTTCTGCCATGGCC
>VZQC01002342.1:497014-509336 GCA_009823505.1 Rhizomys pruinosus
AAAAAAAAAGTAATCCAGGGATTAACACACCATCCAAACATCTGTGTCTATACCAAAGTAACCTACCATAGTAACTAGCAATGTTTAAATACGTATATATCTAATTGCTTGTGCTTCATTAATAGGATTGAAAGCCTGTCCCTGGGCAATCAGTCAGCCCACGAAAGGAAACAGCCAGAACTGATTAGAGTCCAAAACGACATCTCCAGACAAAGTAGATTGTTGTGCTTCTTGTCCACCTGTGCCCCATCTCTCAGCCTAAGGAACTATCTGTGGAAGAGGGGGAGTGGTATATTGTAGGGGCTACGATTGGGGTGAACAGTAAAACTATGACAATATAGTCCGGACACTTATTTGATCAACTTGATTGAACATTCAAGCCCCTCCAGCTGGATGGTGGGAGCCTTGGCTCTGTGGGCTGGTGCACAACTAACTGCTTGAAAATTGGTTTTATATGAAGGATTCTTGTGCTAAAAAGAAAAGAAAAGTAGCTAGATACTGACATTTGAAGTAACTGGGAATATAAAATGCTAATTGTTTTGTTTATAGTTTGTATTGGGTTGGTCTCTATATTTTTCTGAAATATACAACATCACAGTATAACACTTTCTTTTACTTGTAGGACAATTTAAAGGAATTAAGCTTAAATTTTTACTTCCCAAATAAGTAGAAGTGTTAGTCCAATCATATAGTGTTAAAGAGCAAAGTGTTTATTGGGTAAGAAAATACTTTTTAAAATAATACCATTTGCTTAGGAATCAAGGTTAACAATCAACTACTGGGAGCTCATTAAATTAAAATGGTTCTGTACAGATAGAGAAGCAACCTAGGAAGTGAACAGAAAATCCACAGAATGGAGAAAATCTTACACAGCTATATACCTAATAGATGATTAATATCCAGAATTTATAAACAACTCAAAAACCAAAAGAAAACAAACAAGAAAACAAATGACCAAGTAAAAAATTGCTATGGGTCTGTGCTGGATAGCTTTAGTGTCAACTTGACACACCTAGATTGAAGGAGGCACAATTGGGGAGTTGGCACCATTGGACTGGCCTGTGGCCACATCTGTGGAGTATTGTCTTGATATTTGGGCAATGTGGGAGGGCTCAGCCCACTACGGGTGGTGACACCACTGGGCAGGTTGTTGTGTATCGTATAAGAGGGCAGGCTGGGCATGGGCCAGGGGAGCAAGCCAGTAAGCAGCATTCCTCCATGATCTGTGCTTCAGCTCCTGCCTCCAGGTTCCTGCCCTGAGTTCCTGTATTGGGATCCCTGAGTGATGAACTGTGACCCAGGATATGTGAGCAGAATAAACCCTTTCCTCCCCAAGTTGATGTCGGTCAGAGTTTGTCACACAAATGGAAGACAAACTACAATAGAAATTGTTAACCAGAGTGGGGTATTGCTGTGACAGTCCTGACCTTGGTGTTTTGGGGAAGGATTGTGGAGGTGTTTGGATCTTTGGGCTGGGAAGAACTTTGAATGCTTATAGATTGTTGCTGTGGAGCTAGGAGCATTTTTGCTGAAGGAGTTGTAGAAGGTGAAGTTTCTAGTTTCAAAGGGGAGCAGAAATCATAAAGACTGTGTAATCTGTGGGTTCTGGTCAGCTGGGGCTGAAAAAATCAGCTGTAAGTAACAAGAGACCAGAACCTGAAGTGAAATCTTTGTTGGACTGGGACAATTGATGCTGGTTAGCTGGGGTTGAAAAATCAGCTGTAAGTAACAGGAGACCAGCATCACTGTGGTGAAATCTTCTGGGAAGAATGTCTTCAGAATCAGCACACAGAAGCTGTGGTCCAGAAGGGGCCTGAGCCTCCATGTCAAGCCAGAAGCAGGACTTGGTAGTGTGTAAGAGTCTCCTATATGGTTCTGGTGTTGAAATTTGAGGGGGTCACAGAGAGCAGCCGAGGCTTGGCACTGTGAGATTTCAGGAAAGACCATTGGCAGAAGTGCACCTCGGTTGCAGTGAAGACCCCAGGATTGCAGGGGTCATGGAGAGAAGCTGAGGCTTTGCACGAGGACAGGTCAGAAGAGACCATTGGTGAAGGCGCTGCCTCAGTTTCAGTGGCGACCCCAGCTTTTTGGAGAATCCAGGACCATGGGACGACCACCAAGAGCAGCAGCAGGTGTGAAATGGAGTTGGCCTGGGCCTTTGAGATGAGATCCATGTGTGCCACCGATGGCAGAGTAGGAGAGGGGGAGCTGCCGAAACCCTTTGGAGCCCAGAAGATCATGAGTGAATCCCAGGTGTCCAGCCTTGAGCTACTTTGCTGGACTTAGGTTTTGTTTGAGAGTGCCTGATTCTTCCCTTTGAAATAAGACAGTAGTACTTGTTTTGGATTTTACAGTAGCCCACAGTTAAGAGACTTCTAATAGCCTGAACGTTTATGTATTTGGACATTTTAAGGACTGTGGGGCTTTTAAGGTTGTACTGTCTTAGGTTTTGATTAATGTTAACATCATATTTTGGGGATAAGAACTGGAAAGGTGGTGGTTTAATAATGATGTGTTTTGTGTGTCGAGTTGACAAGGGGTCAATTGTGCTGGATAGCTTTAGTGTCAACTTGACACACCTGGATTGAGGGAGCCTCAGTTGGGGAATTGGCTCCATTGGACCGGCCTGTGGCCACGTCTGAGTATTGTCTTGATTGTTGAGCAATGTGGTAGGACCCAGACCACTATGGGTTGTGCCATTCTGGGCAGGTTGTTGTGTACTTTATAAGAGGTCAGGCTGGGCACGGGCCTGGGGAACAAGCCAGTGAATGGCATCCCTCCATGGCTTGTGCTTCAGCTCCTGCCTCTAGCTTACTGTCCTCAGTTCTCGCCTTGGGCTCCCTGAGTGAGAACTGTGACCCAGGAGATGTAAGCTGAATAAACCCTTTCCTCCCCAAGATGGTGTTGGTCAGAGTGTTTTGTCACAGCAATATAAGACAAACTAGAACAGAAATTGGTACCAGAAGAGTGGGGTATTGCTGTGACAGACCTGACCTTGGTGTTTTGGGGGAGGATTGTGGAGGCATTTGGAAGTTTGGGCTGGGAAGATCATTGAATGCCTATAGATTGTTGTTGGAGCAGTTTTGCTGAAGAAGTTCTAGACAATAGAGGCCTGGCTTGTGAAGTTTTTAGTTTCAAAGGGAAGCAGAGATCATCATGACTGTTTAATCTATGGGATCTGGTCAGCTGGGGCTGAAGAATCAGCTATAAGTAAAAAGAGACCAGAACCTGAAGTGAAATCTTTGTTGTACTGAGACAATTGATGCTGGTTAGCTGGTGCTGAAAAATCAGGTGTAAGTAACAAGAGACCCCAGCGTTTTGGAGATTCTGGTACCATGGGATGACTACCAAGAGCAGCAGCAGGTGTGAAATGGAGTTAGCCTGGGCCTGCGAGATGAGCTGTGTGTGCCACGGATGGCAGAGTCAGAGAGGGGAGATGCTGAGACCTTTTGGAGCCCAGACGATCATTAGTGAATCCCAGATGTCCAGCCTTGAGCTACTTGTTGGACTTAGGTTTTCTTTGAGTGTGCCTGATTCTTCCATTTGAAATAAGTCAGTACTTGTTTTGGATTTTACAGCAGCACACAGTTAAGAGAATTTTACAGACTGTGAACTTTTAAGTATTGGGACATTTTAAAGACTGTGGGGCTTTTAAGGTTGTACTGTCTTAGGTTGTGATTAATGTTAACATCATACTTTGGGGATAAGAGCTGGAATGGTAGTGGTTGAATATTGTTGTGTTTTGTGTGACAAGTTGACAAGGGGTCAATTATGCTGGATAGCTTCAGTGTCAACTTGACACACCTTGGTTGAGGGAGCATCTCTTTGGCGAACTGGCTCCATTGGAATGGCCTGTGGAGTCTAGTCTTGATTTTCATGCAATGTGGGAGGGCCCAGCCCACAATGACTGGTGCCACCCTGGGCAGGTTGTTGTGTACTGTATAAGAAGGCAGGCTGGGCCTGAGCCAGGGGAGCAAGCCAGTAACCAGTGCCCCTCCATGGCCTGTGCTTCAGCTCCTGCCTCCAGGTTCCTGCCCTGAGTTCCTGCCTTGGGCTCCCTTAGTGATGAACTCTGACCCAGGAGACATAAGCTGAATAAACCCTTTCATCCCCAAGTTGGTGTCCATCAGAGTGTTTTGTCACAGAAATTGAAGATAAACTAGAACAGGGTCTGAATAGGGATTTCTCAAAAGAAAAAGACAAATGGCTGACATTCACCATAAATTGTGGTCAACATCTTTTGTAATTAAGGAAATGCAAAAATAAAACTTTAAGCTTTCACCTTATACTATCATAGTGCATAAAATCTAAACAGCAAATGATAACAAACCCCAGTGAGAGTGTAGTGAAAGCAAATAATCATTAACTGATGGCACGATTGCAAACTTGTGAAACCACTGAAGAAAGGAGTATGGAGAACTCAAAAAACTAAAAATGAATCTACTATATGATCATCCTATACTACTCCCTGGCATATGCACAACAGACTCATTTTATACAGTGATATTTGTTGTTGCTCCTATCATAATAGCAAAGAAACTGAAGCAATCTAAGTGTCACTCACCTAACAGTAGGTCAGTCCTTTCAAAAAACACTAGGAGTTTCCACTTACTCTGATTTCTCTGTTCACCATAGATGCATTAGATAATATGAGAATTGGCTTCCATTGCCTGGGACTTTGCACAGTCAGAACGGGTAAGAGGCTACTACAGGGTCTTTGTAACCAGAAAGCTAACCCATCTGTGGTGATGACTGCTCAACTTTTTATGTGGCAGGGAGACTGGATTCAGATTTAGGATCAATTAAGGTATGATAAACAGGAAATTGGACAAGTTAGAGCCTGTTGTGTTAAAGCATGAGAGCGAGATTCTCTGCTTGGAAAGATGAATATTCTATTCTGCAAAATAAATCAGGTTATTCATGAAACCTATGTTGATTGTATTACTAAGTTATATGCTAATTTACAAAACCTCTTTCCATGCTGATATGTTTTAACTTTTCATACTGCTAATGCTGAGTGAGTAACCTATCAGTTCTGCTTATGGGAGTTTAAAAGGTTACATTGGAGCTTACAACAACATTGACTCCCCTACTTATAATGCTAATTTGTTATCTGTTGTATTGAGGGTGGAAAAAAAGTAAAATGCTTTGGATATGGAAAAACAGGACACCTTAAAAAGTATAATAGAGAACTCGCTCAGGCAGGGCAGGTACAGCTGGGGGTGGTCTGGCACAGGGGTGGCTGGAAGAGGGTCTCAACTCTGAGCCCTCTTTCGGGGGTCCCCGTCTCGGAGGTACCAGGGTGCGGGCTAGGTCAGGCCCAAATCCCCCCCCACCAATGGGAATTGGTGAGAATCCAAGTGGACTTCCTTTTGGAGACCATTCAGAACATAAAGAGAAGACTGACTTAGGCTTCCAAAATCCAATATATAAACAAATTGAAAACCTAAAACCTAGACAATTCAATACTACATAAAAAAAGGAGGAGGAAAGGAGAAAAAAAAGCATTGGAAAGAGGCAAGCAAAACCATCCACTAATATAGTGGAAAGTCATTTGTGATTTGAACCACAAAAGGGAAACCCACATGTCAGGGACACGACGAAGGGACAACATTGGAAAAGCACAGGATAATCCCACACCAGGCTCTACCAATCCTGGAGGAGAGAGCTACAATGGGATCCCCTTGGAGGAGACACAAGGAACAGAGTTTAGGGGAATAATTGCAGACCTACGCAGAGAAATTAAAGAAAATAAAGAAGTCAGAGAACTAAAGAGAGAATGAAAAACTCAAAAAAGACCTAGGGGGATACAATGACAAACGTTGGAAAGAACTAAAGGAACAGATTGACAAACTCCAGAAAGAACAAGAGGGAGAAAAATATAAACAAGAATTCAGAGAACTAAAGAGAGAGAATGAAAAACTCATAAAGGACCTAGAGGGATAAAATGACAATCTTTGAAAAGAACTAAAAGAACAGAATGACAAACTCCACAAAGAACTAGAGGGAGAAAAAAACAAACTCTGAAAGGAAGTAGATACACTGAAAAAGGAAGCCAACCAACGAAGTAAGGAGCACCAAGAAGAGAATGAGAAGCACAAAGAAGAGATTGAGAAGCTAAAAAGGAAATGGAAGTACTAAAGAAAACACAGGATGAAACAAAAAAGGAATTAGAACTCTCATTCAATCAAGAAGAAAGGAAAGGAAAAAGCCTTGGAAGTAGAATGGAGGAAGTAGAACAAAGAATATCCGATCTGGAAGACAACATAGAGCAATTAAAAAGCTCAAATAAAGATTATGAAAAATTTAAAAATACACAAAAGTGGAACAACCAGGAAATATGGGACACTATGAAAAGATCAAACCTCCGCATCATAGGAATAGAGGAAGGAGAAGAATCTCAAGAGAATAGTATTGATCAGATCTTCAACAGAATAATAGATGAAAATTTCCCCAAACTAAAAATAGACAAACCCATACAAATACAAGAAGCACATAGGACCCCAAATAGACAAGATCAGAAAAGAAACACCCCACGCCATATCATAGTTAAAATGCTAGATGCCCAAAACAAAGACAAAATTCTGAGGGCCACAAAAGAAAAACAAGTCACATACAAAGGGAAACCCATCAGAATTACAACTGACTTCTCGCCTCAAACCATGAAAGCAAGAAGAACATGGAGCAAAGCATTCCCTGTGTTAAGGGACTATGGATGCCAACCCAGAATACTTTACCCAGCAAAAATGTCGACTATACTTGAAGGAGAGAGAAAAATCTTCCATGACATAAACAAGATGATGGAATACATGTCTGGAAAACCAACTCTTCATAAAATACTTGAAGCAATTCAAAGGGCAGAAGAGAGGAGCAACAATCCTCAAACACCTAGGAAAAGAAACTAACAAAAACATAACCATAGGAGCAAAATCAAAGGCTAGAAGTCCAAATGGATAATAAAGTGAAAGGAAGCAACATCCATCTTTCAATTGTAACCTTAAATATTAATGGGCTAAACTCCCCAATCAAAAGGCATAGACTGGGAGAATGGATTAGGAAACAAAACCCATCTATATGCTGTCTACAAGAAACCCATCTCAATTTCAAGGATAGGCACCAACTTAAGGTGAAGGGATGGAAGAAAGTATTCCAAGCAAATGGTACCAAAAAGAAAGCGGGTGTGGCTATTCTAATATCAGACAAAATAGACTTCAAAGCAAAAGAAATCAAAAGAGACAAAGAGGGCCATTACATCCTTATTAAAGGAACAATTGACGATGAAGATTTCACAATCATAAATATATATGCACCAAACATCAGTGCACCAAACTTTATAAAGACAATTCTTCAGGATCTCAAGGCACAGATTAACCCCAGCACACTAATACTAGGGGACTTCAATACCCCATTAAGTCCTCTAGACAGATCAACAGGACAAAGGATAAACAGAGAGACATCTGAACTAAATGACACAATACACCAAATGGACCTCACAGACATCTACCGAATATTTCACCCAAACACCAGAGAATACACTTTCTACTCAGCACCTCATGGAACATTCTCCAAAATAGACCATATACTGGGACACAGGGAAAAACTCAACAAATATAAAAAGGTTGAAATAATCTCATGCATTCTATCAGACCACAGTGCAATAAAACTCAATATCAACACCAGAATAAACCCTACAACCTACAGGAACACATGGAGACTAAACAACACTCTCCTGAATAATGAGTGGGTCAAGGAAGAAATAAAAAAAGAAATAAAAACATTCCTGGAACTGAATGACAATGATAAAACAACACAGCAAAATCTATGGGACACTCTTAAAGCAATCCTAAGAGGGAAGTTTATAGCTCTAAGTGCCCACATTAAAAAAACAGAAAGAGCACAAGTGAACGATCTAACACTGCAGCTAAAAATACTTGAGAGACAACAACAAATGAACCCTAAACGGAGCAGACAAGAAGAAATAACAAAAATCAGAGCAGAGATCAATGAAATAGAAACAAAGAAAACCATACAAAAAATCAATGAATCCAAAAGTTGGTTCTTTGAGAGAATAAACAAGATAGACAGACCTCTAGCCCAGTTAACCAAAAGAAAGAGGGAACAACTCCAAATCAATAGAATCTGTGATGAAAGGGGAAATATCACAACAGACAATGAAAAGATCCAGACAATCATACGGGACTACTTCAAAAACTTATATTCTACTAAGTTTGAAAACCTAGAAGAAATGGATGAATATCTGAAATCCTGGGAATCACCAAAGCTCAACCAAGAAGAGATCGACAGCCTAAACAGACCAATAGTACAGGAAGAAATCGAAGATGTAATAAGTAGCCTCCCAACCAAAAAATGCCCAGGCCCGGATGGATTCACGGCAGAATTCTATAAAATATTTCGTAAAGACTTACAACCATTACTACTTAAATTGTTTAGAAGGATACAAATGGAGGGACTTCTCCCAAATTCCTTCTATGAAGCCAGCATTACGCTACTACCAAAACCAGGGAAAGATACAACCAAAAAGGAGAACTATAGACCCATCTCCCTAATGAACACAGATGCCAAAATTCTAAACAGGATTCTGGCAAATCGCATACAGACTCACATCAAGAAAATCATCCACCATGACCAAGTTGGATTCATACCAGACATGCAGGGATGGTTCAACATACGAAAATCAATAAACATCATCAAACATATCAATGGACTGAAGGACAAAAACCACACCATCATCTCAATTGATGCGGAGAAAGCCTTTGACAAAATCCAGCACCCTTTCATGTTTAAAGTCCTGGAGGGAATTGGTCTGGAGGGATCATTCCTCAATGTAATCAAAGCCATATACAGAAAACCCACAGCCAATATCATCCTAAATGGGGAAATGACAGAAGCATTCCCCTTAAAGGTAGGAACTCGGCAAGGCTGCCCCCTGTCACCACTCCTCTTCAATATAGTGCTAGAAACCCTAGCTAGGGCAATAAGGCAAGAAAAGGAAATTAAAGGAGTTCTAATTGGAAAAGAGGAAGTCAAGCTATCCCTTTTTGCTGATGATATGATTGTCTACCTAAGGGATGCTAAGAACTCCACCAGAAAACTCCTAGAAACGATTAAGAGCTTTGGTAAAGTGGCAGGATACAAAATAAACCTAGAAAAATCAGTAGCCTTTCTGTACACCAACAACAAGCAATTGAAGAAGGACTACAAGGAGACCTTCCCACTCACAATAGCCTCAAAAACAATAAAATACCTAGGAACAAACCTAACCAAAGACACCAAGGATCTCTACAACAAAAATTTTAAACCCCTGAAAAAGGAAATTGAGGAAGACATCAGAAGATGGACAAACCTCCCATGCTCATGGATTGGGAAAATAAATATAGTAAAAATGTCCATCCTACCCAAACTAGTGTACAGATTTAATGCGATCCCAATCAAAATCCCCAAGAGTTTCTTCACAGGCTTGGAAAAAAAAATCCTCAATTTCATTTGGAAAAACAAAAGACCCCGAATAGCCAAAGCAACCCTGAGTGAAAAGAGCAATACAGGGGGGATCGCTATACCAGACATCAAACTATACTACAGGGCTATAGTCATAAAGACAGCCTGGTACTGGCACAAAAACAGACCAGTTGACCAATGGAATAAAACTGAAGATCCAAACCTGAGCTCATACAATTTCAGCCACCTCATATTTGACAAGGGGGCCAAGAAGACACAATGGAAGAAAGACAGCATCTTCAGCAAGTGGTGCTGGCAAAACTGGATCACCACTTGTAGAAGAATGAAATTAAACCCCTACCTCTCACCTTGTACAAAGGTCAACTCCAGATGGACCAAAGACCTCAACGTGAAACCCCAAACTCTGGAGGTGATAGAAGAGAAGCTTGGCAGCAGACTACAAGACATAGGTGTAGGAAAAGACTTCCTAAATCAGACAGCAGCTGCACAAGAAATAAGATCGACAATTGACAAATGGGACCTCATTAAACTCAAAAGCTTCTGTACATCAAAGGAAGCAATAAAGGAAGTGAGGAGAAGACCCACAGAGTGGGAGGAAACCTTCACAGCAGATACATCTGACAAAGCATTAATTTCCAGAGTATACAAGCTACTCAAAAAACAAAGAAGAAAGAAAACAAATGAATCATTCAAAAGATGGAGCAAAGATCTGAATAGAGACTTCACAGAGGAGGAGTTAGAGATGGCCGAGAAACATCTTAAGAAGTGTTCAACATCTCTGATAATTAAGGAAATGCAAATTAAAACCACTCTGAGATATCACCTTACTCCAATAAGACTGGCTAGGATCAGGAACATGAATGATACCAAGTGCTGGAGAGGTTGTGGGGAAAGGGGAACACTCATCCATTGCTGGTGGGAATGTAAACTTGTACAGCCACTATGGAAAGCAGTGTGGAGAACCCTTAGAAGACTCAAAATGAGCCTTCCATTTGACCCAGTCATACCACTCCTGGGTATATACCCACAAGACACATCTTACTGCAAAGATACATGCATGGCTATGTTTATTGCAGCTCTGTTCAAAATAGCAAAAAGCTGGAACCAGCCCAGGTGCCCCTCAACTGACGAGTGGATAGATAAAATGTGGTACATGTATACAATGGAGTTCTATGCTGCGGTAAAGAGGGACAACATCATGAACTTTGCAAGTAAATGGATGGAACTAGAAAACATTATGTTAAGTGAAGTAACACAGTCCCAGAAAAACAAACGACCAATGGTGTCCCTCATATATGGATGCTAGTGCCAATAGCCCAGATATCAATATTTCTCATGGAGAGAGATGCATAGTAAAAGAACAAAGACAGAAAGACTGCATCAGAAAACTGACTGAAATGGTGAATTGCAAAGGGCGGGAGGGGCAGGAGAGTGCATATTTAATTGATGTGAGTTCAACAAGTATCCAGTTTTGCCCAGACACTGTATACATGTTACATGGTGGTTTAGGACTCAGTAAAAGTAAATACGTGTATACTAAACAACATTGGTTTACAGCCTCTGATAAAAACAGTAATGCATCTGAATTAAACGGAGATATAAGTTGCTTCTGTCCAGTTTTGTTCTACATAAAATCTGTATAATAATAACTTTGAGATTGGCACATACAAATGTTCTCTAAAATTTTTCTGTTGTATGTTATCACCTTGTAGCATTCTCTTTCACCTATAAGATGATTTAACGAAAAAATTAAGTTTGCTTCCCAAGTTAATCACATACAGTCACCAAAAACAGCATGGGTAAATTTGATGAAAGCTGAGCCTTGATTCCACCCTATAGGTATGTATAATACAGATCCCTTCTGGAGATCCATGGGTCAAAAAACAAAAACCCAAAAAAAGAAAAAAAAATGGGGAAGGATACAGATAGAAATGAAACCTTTTTGTCAAAAACCTTGCAATTCAAATCTTAAAAGTAACAACGGGAAAAGATTTGTATGTTCCAACAGGACAAAATGTCATCAACTTAACGGCTGAGAAAGAAAAGATACAGCTTTGCATCGAGTAGGATGTACCAGAAAGGGCCAACAGAAAGGTTGGCCCATCCAAACATTGAAAGGAAGAAAACCCTCAGATTGCTACAAACATCAAACCCCTCTGTGGATCCTACTTGTAACAACTATGTATAATGAGTCCTAACGAAACTTACCCTCTAGGAGCCACAAAGGTTTTAATACGAGAGACTTTCTTACCTCCCCCCTCCATAGAACAAGGAGAAATATGATGATGATATCGTTTTCCAACTGTAAATTGGAGACAACTATTACAGAGGTAATCTCTTATAAAACCAGTAAAACTGCCTTCTTGAATTGACTAATAGACATAGGAACTGTGAAAAGGATTATTCTCTATTCAGAACCAAATATAATACTAAAGTCTCCTTAAGCTATGCACTTAAGCAAAATATATTAATACAGGAGCTCTGACATCAGCAATGGATTATTCTACCAAGGAGATGTTGGCCAGGGGATCCAAGCCCCCACAAAAGGTAAAGGCTCCTTGCCTCCAAACTGGGATATCTGCAGGAAGAGAGGCGATAAGGCCCTGCTGTTGAAGACCTGATATAAACATGGGAAAGATGTATGGAGACCGCACTTGCAAGTATACAGATGGTCTCTGGGATGCCAGAGAGTGTTACCAAAGACCACTAAACCAATAAAGCAAATATAGGTCTCCTTGAGTCAAGCAAGACTCCTCCGTCAGCACCAGCTACACCTCATCTGCCTGGAAATACTGTGCAGCAGTGGCAGCCATATGTCTGTATATCCCAAATCTAATTGGCTATT
>VZQC01002342.1:509984-587253 GCA_009823505.1 Rhizomys pruinosus
CATGAAGGATGCTTGTACTCATAAATTATCACTTATTGTTAAAAAATGAAAAAAAAAAAAAACGAGAGAAAGATGCAGGACAGTTATGGCAGAATGCATGATCTGGGATGGGGTGGGGTGGGGTGGCTTGGGGGGAAGGGAAGGGGAAATATGCCTGAACTGAATTGGAAAATGATGTATGAAATACACAAAGCATCAATAAAAAAAGAAAAAAAAGTATATTTGAAAAAGCAAGTGAAAGGTTAATACTTCTACTGACCCCAGCACCCCAGGGATATGCTCTAGATTTAAAAAGCAAGCAGACTGGGATAATCAATGTCATTGAAAATTTGATAAAGTTGGCAATCTTATTACTAATGTAACTTTGGGAAATTCCCATCTGGACCCAGTCCTAAGGCCCTGGGAACAGATGCAGGGAAATTAAAGGTCCTGTATAAACTCATGTCATGTCAGGGAGTGCACTACTGATTTGACTATCCTTAAGCCAAACTTTCTAACCCACAATGGGAGGATGTAAAATTAAAACAAACAAACAAACAAAAACCCTATATGGGTCTATTCTCTCTGGCTCAGTTGCTGTGAACATTTAAGCAAATGCACAAATAGGAATTATTATCCCTTTAAGTATTTTGTCTCTACAACCTTATAAATGGCTACTCAACCTTTATAGACTCTCATTCCTCAAGAGATCAAAAGATGTTATAGGATGAAAGGGATAATAATAAGACATCTTCCCTCTAAATTCAGTTTTTTTATTCTGCCTCTCACTTGAAAGTTTGAGATTTGGATTTGTTTGAATGCATGGCTGGCTAAATTTTTGTGTGAGTGATAAAATACTTCCTTAAATCTAAAATAAAGTACTGAAGGACACATACAATTAGTGTTTTCCTGTCTTGTCTTGTTATATGTCTCAAGGATGGGAGACCTGAATATTTCTCTGTCCTTTGTCTATGGGATCCCTAACCTGTTGTCTTCTACAAATTTCTGTGGACAGTAGACTGTGGTATAAAGGACATGGAGTTCCATTGTCCAAAATCTGCCAAAGGGCAATGGACATTCTCTATTCCCTTTGCCCACACACTCCCTACAGCACCTGCTAGTGGCCTGGATTGTTGTGATGAGTTTGCTGTTAGATACAATTCCAACTCCTCCGTCTGGGGTTTAATAGGCAAATGGCTTTGATGTTGGTTTATTAGTGTGGACCACAGGCTATTATGCTTTCCCAATTGACTTAATGTTCAATGTTAAATGGTAACAAAACCTTTACCAACATATGACTAGTGCCCCAGACAGGGCCAGTTTGTGAATGCTTGAGCATAGGATAAACAATATAAAAAGGAGAGAAATTTAGATTCCAAATTTATCTTTAATAATAAAAATTAATTTAAAATATGCTTATATTAAATTGCATTTGTAATTATGTTTGTTGTTACTAACTTATTTCTTAATAAGTAACTTAAATTTCAGTAAGTGTTTCATTTTCATTTAATTTCAACAAAGCAGGTTATGATAGTGACTTCTTTATAATCTTGTTCAAGTATATGGATGATTGATTGTCTTATATAAATTTGAAAAAGAGAAAAATGAAAAACATTGTTAACACTTTTTCCTGTTTGTATAATTTTAAAATTAAACACACTAAATTTGAAAAAAACAACAGAGTCGTTTGTAAGGGGCTGTATTTACAATATCTTCAAATTGATATTCTTTTTAAATCTTCAAGTAAAATTTGAGAACACATGCTCTTAACAGATTTTCATGATTAAACCATGGTTAGTATCAAAAACCAAAAGGGGGAAACATTCATTACTTAGTACCCCTCAAATGCATTCTCACGACAGGTAGAAATTTGATTTATGATTATTATTATGTCTCATTGTATTAAAAATGGAAATGAAAACGTGAAAGTAATGGCAAAAAGGCTTTAGAAATTGGAATATTTTAGTAAAGAAAGATGACTGGATGGTCCCAGCATAGACAGGTAGTAAGAATGCTTGATCAAATGACGTGAGTCTGAGCAGGTTTATTAAATAATGAATAATTTAAATGTATAGACTACAGAAACATGCATGCTTAGCAGACCAAATTGTTTGTTTGGTAGATAAGATAATTTTTTTGCTAAGAATTTTTGGAAGCCAGGCTAATGACACACAACTTTAGTCCCTGCAGATGAATCACTGCTTGCTATCATCTGCATAATGAATTTACAGTTCTGCAATTCTTTTTATGGGAAAACACTTTAAAATTGTTAATTGCCAGCCTTTTCCTTTTAGCTAATAGCCTTAATCAACACTTAGTTACTATGACTTTCCTTTTAACTAGGACAAAAGATAACTTGCCTATTCCTATCTATTAGGAAAATATTCAAAAAATATAGGGGCTGAAAATATGTTCAGTTACTAAAGTTAGACACAGTACTCCTAGTAGGCTGGAACTGCACAGATACAGAGTTCTTATCTATGATAAGTGCTGTAGCACCCCGCCACCCCATGGTGCGGGGGGCCTTTCAATCTGCTCCTCTGGCTGTTACCACAAACCCAGTTACAGCCTCAGATTGAATGAATGCAGACAAGTGTTGGGTTTACCTGCTGTTACTGGAAATGTCTCTTGTGATTCTTTGTATTTTGCAGGTGTTATTTTGGGGATATTTTTACAAAACTTTTGAAATATGCCTCAGGTTGTTATTAGAACACCAGGTGCTTTCATTTGCCCATAACAAGATAATTTGCCTCAAGAGAAAAGAGATTTTACCTCCCTTTAACATATGGATACAGTCCAAAAGAAACAGCTCATTCCAAGGTTTTCCTTAGATACTGATCAACTTATTTTCTTGTCAATTGATAGGTTATACAACCTGCCCTTCCTTCTAAAAGACCATGTATCAGAATATTGGTGCTGGTTAAGAAAAGAGACAATTTTCTTTAATTGACTGATAGTCATAGGATCTGTGAAAGGATAATTCCCTATTCAGAGCCAAATATATTACTAAAATCTATACAAGCTAGGTAATTAAGCAAAATATATTAATGCAGGAGAGCTCTGTTATCAGAAATAGATTACTCAGCCAAGGAGTTGTTGGTTAGGGGATCCAAGCCCACCCCCAAAAGATAAAGGCTTTTTTTTGTCAGCAAACTGGGATACCTGCAAAAAGAGAGGTGGTAGGGCCCTTCTGTCGAAGACCTGGTGTAAGCACAGGAAAGATATATCGAGACCACACTTGCAAGTATACAGTTGGCCTCTGGAATGCAAGAGTGTTACCAAAGGACACTAAATCAATAAAGCAAATATCATCTCCTTGAGTCAAGTAAGACTCCTCCATCAGCATCAGTTACACCTCACCTGCCTGGAAATACTGTGCAGCAGTGGCAGCCAAATGTCTGTATATCCCAAATCTAATTGGCTATTAGTTCTCCCCTTGGAGGAATAATTCACAGCTGATGCCACAAACTTAAGTCCTCTAGTGGTTAGGAGATGCTACAAGCCACAGTAAGACCTTGTCAGCCTTTACAGAATTCATGGATTCTCATACCATCCAAACATCTGTGTCTATACCAATGTAACCTACCATAATAATTATTACAGTTTAAATGCCTGTATATCTAATCGCTGTGCTTCATCAGTACGAATAAAAGGTTATTCCTGGATGAACTGCCAACACACGAAAGGAAACAGCATGAACTGATCAGAGTCCAAAACGACATCTCCAGAGAAAGTAGACTGTTTTGCTTCTCACCCTCTTGTGTCCCTTTTCTAAAGCATAGGGAACAATCTGCAGAAGAGGGGGTGTGGTAGAATGTAAGGGCTGTGATTGGGGTGAATTATGAAACTACAGCAATATAGACTGGACTCTTATTTGATCAACATGATAGTACATATAATCTCCTCCAGCTGGACAAAGGGGGCCTCGGGCTGTATAAGTTTGAACATAACTACTTGCAAATTAGTTTTACATGAAGGATGCTTGTATTCATTACTTATTACCTTTTATTAAAAAATAAAAAAAATAAAAATGGAAAAAAAAACCAAAAGAGACAACTTTTGTTGAAATAGGAAAACTTCATTAAACTTTCAAATGTCAATGTTCAGGAAGACCAACATTTAAATTAGTTTTTTATAACAACTGTAATTCCTGGTTTAAAGATTATTTTCAAGCTTTACATGTTACACAGTAATTAAAAGTACCAGATTTGTGTTACTAACTTTCTAGGATATTTAATAACCATGCTTATACTATTCTCATCAGAAGAGATCAAAGGAACAATATTTTACTCCTTGCCCTCTATGATCAACTAAGTCCCAGGGGACTTTGGAGCTTCTCAAGATGTCTAGTAACTGTGATGAGTTATTTGTCCACTTTCCTTCTGAAGCCTATGGATGCCATTCTGTGACATATGTGCCTTCTTGATATTTGCAGCTGTGTTCCCACATTCTCCTATCTCTAGCCCCGGATATTGTCTTTGATTGGGATCAAAAGCTCTACGTATACTTCTTCCCCTGTACCTGTTTGTGTTAATCAGAAAGGTTTCCCCCTTGTATCTTACAGCAGATGGATGTTACTATTGTTCCTGAATTTGGACATATTAAATATGTTCTGGTTAGTATGGATATTTATTCTTCAGCCTCCTGGGCCACAGTACATCCAGAAGAAAAAGTAACACATATAATTGTTCATTTGTGTATTTGGTATTTTATGTATGACAAAGAAGATTATAACTGATAATGAACCTATTTATCATGTACTCAGCTTACAAGACTTAGTTCATAAGATCTATATATCATACAATTCAATAGGATAAGAGATCATGAAAATAAAGCATACTACTTCAAAACAATGTTTACAAAAGGGAGGATATTAGACATTATACACACAATGTGGAACAGACTATCTAGAGATTTATATACTTTAAATTTTGAAATTTTAGCAAAAGATGAAACAAATGCAATGGAACACCACTGAGTAAAGTAACTGCAAGTTCAGACTCCACTTCTGGTGCAGGTATAGTATAAGGAGCAAGGTCATGCTTCATGGTAACCTGGGTATGTTAAGGTGTGGGCTAACGGATATGATTTTGTCTCTACAGAAGCAGGTAGTATCCAATGAATTGGCTCTATTCTTTAGAGTCTGTTGTTTTGTACCAAATTGAAAAGAGGTCTTCAGTCAGGGGAATGATGATTTGGGAGGTTAGCAGAATATCTCTGATCAGTCAGCCAGAAATAATACTGACTTCAGTTTATTCAATGATACTTTAGAGATTGGTTATGCTGGCATATATGCATGTGCTAAGATGAGGGAAATCTAGATATCATTTACAAAGCTGTTAATGTCACAATTCTCCAGTAAAACTTACTGTCTCTGAAGACCTGGATTCCAATATGGGACTCAAAATGGGTTGTAGAAAACACTTATTTTTGTGTACAGGGGGTTCCATCTATTTCTGGTCTCCTCATGAGGAACTTAGTAGATTTAGGTGTTCCTCATATTGTTTATGAAAATACTGTGCACAATAGTATTTACACACAGGAAAAATATGTTATAAGCCTCCGTGTATTTGTTCATTGCCTTCACTTTGTCGTTGCTTAAATTGCAGTTTGCTGCGATCTCATTGCAATACTGGTTTTAACCATAACTTATGTGAATAACCTGAACTTGGAGCTTGTATGTCTGGAGAGTCATGTGTCTCATGAGAAAATTTAACCAAATGCTCTTGCTGGGGCAAGATCTACAAAATGCCATTTCTTCCCTCTTGTCTCTAATGAAACGTGTCGACCTCCTAAGAAGACATAGCAAGTAATGTTTCTGTCCTCAAACTTTTTTGCTGAATTGTTATGTTCTAGCCATATTATTATTATTTAGGGTTCGGTAACATTTGCCTGTGGTTCTCAGGAGTATGAAAAGACAGACAATTTATTATTGCTCCATTCTGTAGACATGTGACTGTGATTCTCACTAATATGAGAATTAAAGCAGAGCTTCTGGTACTATCAGCATTTAGAAGCTGTGAAGCAGTGAGTCCACTGGTTTATTACTAGTTCCATAGTAATCCATACAAGTTCTATGGCTGCTTTCCAGTGGTCACAGTTCCCAACGGGGAAATGGGGGAAATGTGTATATTTAACTAGGAGGTAAAGAGTGAGGTTATAGAAGTAATCCTAGGGGTAAAGAAGAATAAGGAGCTCAAGAAAAGGAGGACCACAGAAGACAAGTTTTATCAAGAATGGAATGAGGAAAATTGGAGTACTTTGACTGGAATGTGAAGAGGGAGGTTTAGACAAGAGAGAGAGAGAGAGAGAGAGAGAGAGAGAGAGAGAGAGAGAGAGAGAGAATAATGCTGAGTTGGTGTTAAAAAACGAGGGAAATGCATTAGTTCAAAAGCTTCCTGCAGATTTTCACATACTGTATCTGTAAATGAATGTGTGTGTTTATGAAAGCTATATAATAAGAAATAGTGCCATGCATGAGAAACCTCCCTTCAAGTTGTTTGTCGAGTTAGTCCAAGAGTCTCCCAGGATTATACAGGCTGATTCCACAGCCGTTGACTCTCTCCCATAACATCAATGTAAGACCCTGTTGCTGAAGACAGAACATGGGCACAGGACTTGGAAAAATGGATCTGGAACTGACCTGGAAGCCTCCTTGCTGAACAAGCTCTTATAATTTTGTAGGAAACTATGAAAACTTCTATGGGAGAAAATCAGTCAATGGTCCTAAGTCAGCTTCAAGGCCTAATAACCACAAAAATGACCAGGACAGCAAATAATACTGTACAGTAGTGGAAATTTTATCTTGGAGGTAATGAACAGCTTCTTACTTGGACTTAAAGCCCACTCAATGGGAAGGAATTCATATGTGGCATTGTAAACATAGCCTAATGGACATGCCTGAAGATTTCATATAACTTAGTGAAAACCTTCTGTCTGACACATCCCTTGGCAAACATAATTTCTTACTATATGTTAAATATGAATCCTTTAATTTACAAACATTATAGCCACCACTCATCAAAGAAGGTTTTTTGCAGCAGAGACTATTACAGAGCTCCATAACTGGTCATACAGTTATGGAGATTAAGTGTCCGTAAGATGCCCAACACTAAGTGACATATTTCTAATAGAATCCCTACAAAGAACGTAGTGTATCAAGTAGTAAAGAGAATAGTAATGCATCTCTCAATTTTCATCAGTGAAGCTACACCTTAAACAGAGGGCAATGAATACAAAAGGCCATAAATGAATAATGTGAGCAGCATAATAATCTGCAGATTGTGGGGCCCTTGATGGGACACCTATATTAAAATTCACCCACCCAGGGCTCAGGGACCATTGTGGAAGATGGCATAAAAAGATTTTAAGAGCCAGAGCAGAAGGTGCATGACCATAAGGAAACCGAGTTTTACAGCCCCCGAGGAACTATGCTGATATGAACTAACAACCAATTGATACTAAATGAGGAAGAGTTGATCTTCTTTTAGGGACAGCATCTAGATAAGCTTAACAGACTCCAGTGGATGATCATGCTGAGAGACCTCTGGGTACAAAGAATTGATTTGATAATATGGGGGAGAGATATAAAGATGTGTGGGAAATTTTAGTTAAGATGGGTAGCATTCTAAACCAATGGGACCTCCCTGGCCACACCCATGGGGTGGGATATAGTGACAAAAAGGTTTAGGATTTGGCCCTGAGATTTGAGTCATGCTCAATATATAACCAGACATTTTGCAATAAACATTCTCTCTGCATTTGTACCTCAACATGCGTCCACGTGTTGTGCTTTCCTACACGTGTCTTCCACATGAATCGTCCTGGGATTAAATGGGCCCCCCACAAATCTCGGTGGACCACCCACAAAGATGTTTTTATGAAATGCACAAATGTTCAATAAAATGCATTAAAAATAAGTGAGAGTTTTCTGAGTAATGATATAGGAGAGTGACCTGTGGCCTTCACAGCCATTTGCACGCACATGTATGCATGAAAATAAATGCACGCTGATGCATACACACCTACAACAACACAGAGGAATATTAATATACAGCAATCAAATATAAACTCAAAATGTACAACTGTTCTTCAAATTCTTCAATGTCATTAAATAGTTGAAGAGAGCTAATCACCTTATACAGATCTTGGTAAACAAAGAAAAAATACAATAGCTAAAAATGATGGATTGACAGGAAAAATTTTAAGAAAAAAGAAATATTTTGTTTAAGGGAAAAAATAATACATAATAGATTCTTAATGTTAATTTTTAAGAGCAGTGTCATGGACGCTTTCATAAAAGGTCCCTATTGTAGGGGAAGCATGATAAAATATTTAAGAGTTAAGTATGATGGTCCTTAGCCTCATTGCCTATTAATTTATAAAAACCAACTGCATCTGTCTCTGTGTTTGTGTGCATATGGATTTTTTTTTTGGTCTTTTTGAGACAAGGTCTCCCTATAGCCCCAGCTGTCCTGGAACTCACTCTGTAGACCAGGCTGGCCTTGAACTCACAAAGATCCGCCTGCCTCTGCCTCCCAAGTGCTAGGATTAAAGGCATGTGCCACCACTGCAGGCTCTTATGTGTTTTTTATTGCTTGCATTTGTACACCTGTGTGTGTGCACGCATGTGTGTGTGTGTGTGTGTGTGTGTGTGATAGAAGCAGAGAGGTCATTGTTATAGTAATCACTAATAATTTACATGCTAATTTATTATACTGATCTTTAAAAATTGGCTTAGGTTTTGAACACTTCTGAAAATGTACCAATGTTAGAAATTGATAAACATCATTTTTATGGGTGAACAAATTAAACAAATTCACTATTCAGGTGTTGGTAATTAAATGATGGTTAGTAGAGTAATTAAATAGAAAATAGCATAATCCACTTAAACAAACTTTAAATGACTTATGCCATAGTGCATAGTAGAGAGCACTTGGCCAGCATGCTAAAAGCAGTGAGTTTCATAGATCCAAGGTGAGCAGAAGAGGGATTCAAATGGAGCTATATGAAGTGTGAGATACAGGAATCCCAGAAGCATGAAATTTATTAACATAAGTGAAGGAAATGGAATACCAGCAGCTTTGCCATATAAAATTCTGTTCATATTGCATTACACCAAGCAAACTAATGACCAGGTAGTGGTTAGTAGTAACCACAAGAAGCCTACAAATGGACACTGAGAAGATAATACACAAAATGAAATGTGGATGTGGATATGTGACTCCATAGATACTGAACTAAATGAAAAAATATACTGCTGCATTCAGAATTCTCACTGTTAATCAGGATGATGGGAGAATGGCAGCAGTTGGAGCACAATAATAGATTATTATATATGAATGACATATGAAGGGGTGATGAAAGATGCTGAGCTATTAACACATAAATGAAGGTGATTGCCTAAATTCTGCAAATCTCAGAAGCTACACACACTCTACTCCAGTTTCCAAGCACTTTTCTCACAAGGGTATAAATAAGTTTGAGGTTGTAAAAGCAGTGGCGTTGAGGGCTGGAGAGATGGCCTAGCGGTTAAGAGCACCGACCGCTCTTGCAGAGGACCCGGGTTCGATCCCCAGCACCCACATGGCTGCTGGGAACCGTCTGAAACTCCAATTCCAGGAGAACTCCAGTTCCTGGGGAATCCGACACCCTCTTCTGACCTCTGCAGCATTGCATGACACGGGTGCACAAGCTTGCATGCAGACAGTACATTCATACACATACAGAAATAAATAAAATTAATAAAAAATAAAAAAGCAGTGGTGTTGATAGTATATATGTTGTACATAAATGGAAATTACTCTTGCAACATAATTGAAAAAAGTTGCAAATAAATTGAAAATGACAGGCTAAAAAAATTAATAAATTTTACCAAATAAAAATTCAAATATTTCTCTTAATTGTTTACATTTTAAATGACTATATATTTATGAAGCATAATATAGTAGAAATAAATTTATCTTTTACATTCACATAATGAAGATTTGTAGAACAACAACTTGAAGGTTAACTCTGTAATTGAAGATGAATGGTAATTATTTCTTTTTTTTTTCTTTTTTTCACTTTTTTCTTTTTTTCACATAAATTTATTTATTTATTTATTTTTAACAAATCTAGACCCATGTTCCCGCCCATTCCCCCACCCCACCAGAGCTCATGCATTCTGCCAAACATGCTTTTCATCTCTTAGACTTTCTCAATATTTTCCATGGGGAAGTTGACTGTTTTGAGCAGAAGTTCACTGTTTCAGTCAGTTCTTTGATGCAGTCTTTTCTGTTGTTTTTTTTTTTTTTTTTTTTTTTTTAAAACATTTTATTGTTTTTACTCAGTATGTCATACAATTTTGTAATTGGTGCTAGCATCCCAGATGAGGGATACCATTTGTCGTTTTGATTTTCTGGGACTGTGTTACTTACTCAGCATGAGTCCTCTAGCTCAGCCATTTTCCTGCAAAGCTCGTGATGTTGTCATTATTTTTATTTTTTAGAATACGTTTTACACTTTTTTTTTTTCTCATTTTTTTTTTTTTTTTTTTTTTTTTTTTTTTTTTTTTAACTGCTGAGCCAGCTCTCATCCCCCATATCATATATTTTTTTTTTTTTTTTTTTTTTTTTTTTTTTTTTTTTTTTTTTTTTTTTTTTTTTTTTTTTTTTTTTTTTTTTTTTTTTTTTTTTTTTTTTTTTTTTTTTTTTTTTTTTTTTTTTTTTTTTTTTTTTTTTTTTTTTTTTTTTTTTTTTTTCTTTAACTGCTGCATAGAACTCCATTGTGTAGATGTACCACATTTCTCCTATCATTATTTCTTACTGTAGACATGGCCGAATTTAGGATCACTATGGTAACAAATCTGCAGACTTGTTTCTAAGGCAGTTTCTATACTGGTTTAATTGAGGTGAAAAGAGAAATTCTAAGTTTGGTTGACATTATTCATCAACTGGGTTCCAGCGCTAATAATAGAATCAATACAAAAAAAGGAGCTGAACAGTAGAATTCATTTCTCTTGGTCCTGCCTATAATCATGGTACCATGAATTTTCCACTATGATGTACTATGAGAAAATACCCTTCCTTAAGATGCTTTGGTTAGTATGCTTTTACAACAATGAGAAAAGTAACTAATAAATATAGCATGTGTATGTAGTGATCATCAGATCATAAGTGGCATATATATATATATATATATATTATTTGTCTCACTAAATCTTTATTATCATATCTAATATCTATCTATTATCTAACTATCTATCTATCTATCTATATACTATATATATATCTATATCTATCTATCAATCTATATATATATAGATAGATAGATAATAATGATATAGATATAGATAGATATAGATATAGATATATATGGAAGAGATTTTAGTGAGACTAAGAATATATATATATATATATATATAATATTATATATATATATGCCACTTATGATCTGATGATCACTACATGCACATGCTATATTTATTTATATATATATATATATATAGATAGATAGTTAGATATAGATAGATATAGATATAGATATATAGAAGAGATTTAGTGAGACCAAGGTCTATTTTGATATCAAAATTCAATTCTTCCCTTTTGTCCAAAAAATATTTTATCAAGTAATAATTATCCAGGACAGAGAATGCAACTTAGAGTTTAAGAAAGTTTCACACAAATTTAAAGAATAATGACAAATTAATGCTACTGTAAAAATAATCTATTAATGTATATTTTTAATTCTTGCTGTAGTAGCCTGTATGCTGAGAATTATGCAGTGCACCTGTGCAGAGTCTATCCCTCATCAACCTAACCTGCCCTAGGCAGGCGAGACCACACAAGCAGCTGAGTTGTAGACCTGGGCCAATCACAAGGCGACAGGATGACTGCACTAAGTGGAGAGGGGAATTTGAACAGTACATAAACCCTAACTTTGCCCCCAATAAACGAGTCTGTGGCAGCTCGCCCTCTGCCTGCGTTCACCTGACTCCCAGGGCCTGTGTCTTGACTCTGCAACTCTCACACCCCTTTTGTTCATGGTCTGATCACAAAATTCCCCAGCAGGCCTGGGGGATTGTCTACATCTGGCGCCCAAAGTGGTTTTTTGATCCCCTGGTGCTGGTGAGGCACCCTCTTCCTCAATGGATGAGTAGGCCCCTTTTGTGCTCTTTGTTCTTTCGGCCAAGTGCTAGAGTGAGCACCCAGCCCCCACCCCTCCCACAGACCCCTCTTTTCCCTTACCATTTACTGCCCTCATGGATAATATTCCTCCCCTCATTAGGGTGTCATGGATGGCTGCCCTAAAGGCTCTCCTCCAGACCTGCGGCCTGAAAATGAAATTCCAGGACTTGGATTCATTTGAGAGAAGGCCGTTTGCATTGCCTCTCCTTGCCATAATTCCAAGCCTTAAGGCCTCCTTGGTGGAGGATATTCTGCGTGAGCATAAGTCAGCCTGCCACAAGAACACTGAAGAGAAGTTGGCCCTGCTCTGTGTCCCTGACTTTCACAAGATAAGGAAGGTTCTCACTTCCGCTTGTATGGTGGAAGGACCCCTTATCGTCCCAAAGGAGAGGCCCTGAACCCTGTTAACCCAAGGCCGAAGCTTTGCTTGTATCTTCCAAGAAACTTCGGAGAAGCTGCTGTGTATCCCCTAGAGAAACATCTGCCCTTGTGTGGACCCGGACTCTGGAGCTTCCTGATGGTATTGGTTTGTATCTACCCTCTCCTTACTCCTACTTATGTTCATGACATTTGGGCCTTTCTTCCCTTGCCACCTATACTCTTACCTGTCTCCCAGGATGCTCCTGCCTTCCCAGCCATTTACTCCTCCAACCTAGCTATGCTGTTACTTCTGGCAAACGCCTGCAGCCTCTTTATTAACGTTACTGGTATCTCTTACAATCTCTTCAATACCCTCTGCTTTACTCACTCACCTGTTGGCCACCCACATTGTATCTCCCTTCACTCCCATACCTCAGGGGATTTCAAGGGCAATCACTCGCAGGTTGAGTTAGAGGCCTTTCTAAATTCCTTACCCAACACATTAGTACTATTTCTGCCAATGACACTGAATGCTCAGCCAAGCTTTCTATTCCCAGATGCCAGCCCATTCCCTATTACTCCTCAAAGGTTGCCCTTCCAGTGGAATGGCTTTACTGCCTAGGCCACACCCAAACTTACCCTGTGGGCATCATTTCCAAATTATGGATATGGTTTCAAGCCCCCTGGAGCAAATCCACCTTTAGTGTTTCAAACTATAACAAACGTGGCCCCACTCAATATCTCCTTAACCCACTCTTTGATGAATTGTCCCTTTTTGGCCCTGCTGCCTCTTCCGATATCCATTCATTACTCTTTCTTAATGGCACCGCTTATTTCAATGGTATATACACTTCCAACTCTTCCTTCAAGAGTTCTGCCAAAGTCACTCAGACCAAATCCTACTCCTTTGCCCCTACACCTGTCTGTGTTAAGCCCCCCTTCTATTTCTTCTTGACTAATTTCTCATAATCTAAGAACTCCAGCTTAGCTAACTGCTGGGAAATCTCCCCTGCCTCTCATCTGACTGCCAGTCTTCTTCCAGAGGCATCCTAGCACTTTTGCTCTGAAGGCCCTCTGCCCTTTGTGTCCCTGTAACTAATCCCACCCAATTCCACAGAGTGGAACTCATGTGCCAAACGCAGTTGCACAGACTTTGTTTGGCCTTGATGCCTTCATCTGCAGCACCATTCTAATCACTCTGGTCTGGGATGCTGCCACCACCACCTCTCTCAGAGTGTTATGATGGCCACCACCCTAAGCTCCATTTCGTCCCTCGAAACTCAAAACTTCATCAACTCCCATTTTTACACCACTATACTCAATTTACAACAGCAGTTTGAACTTTTGGCCGAGGAAATCCAAACACTACACACGATGGTTCAGATGTCCTGTGACCCTAGTTTCTCTGTCTTACTCCTTTTCTGGTCACCAATATCTCTTGGCACCATCAGGAGCTTGATGACTACAATTAGGGGCCCTTGGTCCCAACAATTCATGAATTACACCTTGACCCTTGGTTCTCAAATTATCTCCCTTAACTCTAACCACCATAAGGTCATAGCCTTTGATACTAGCTTTGTTTCACAGGTGTGGTCTAAGCTAAAGTCCAGTTTTGATCCTGCTACATTGGTCCCCTGGGGCGTCCTCTGCCTCCTGGCCCTACTCTGCCTTTTTCTCTTCAGGTGTCTGTTTCATTTTGTCCACAGCCAACGCCAGGTCAACAAAACAATGGTCCAGGTCCTCTCAGCAATGGTAAATAGGGACTCTGCACGTGCCCCTCCCGATGAGGTGATTCACATCTGGCTATCATCCATCCACAATTCACGGGAATGAGATTGTCTCTCCCCTCTGTGGTACTGCTCTTGGCCTCTTTCCCCGGTGGATGGCCAATCAAAGACAGGTAAGACTGCAAAACCAGGGCAACCTAAGAAAAATGTCAAGATGTCAGAATGCCAGAGGTGAGGTCAACAAGGTTTGGGCATAGCACCTGAGCTCCCACTGGACCACTCCTCACACAAAATTAAATGCAAAGGGTGGAAATATAGTACTCACTATGCTGAGAATTACCTGAGAATTATGCAGTGCACCTGCTCAGAGCTTGTCCCTTATCAACCTAACCTGCCCTAGGCAGGTGAGACCATACAAGCAGCTGAATTGCAAACCTGGGCCAATCACAAGGCGACATGATGACTGCACTAAGAGGAGAGTGGAATTCGAACAGTACATAAACCCTAACCTGGCCCCCAATAAACGAGTCTGCAGCAGCTCACCCTCTGCCTGAGTTCACCCCATTCCCAGGGTCTGTGTCTTGACTCTTTGCCAATCACTCCCTTTTCATTCAGGATCAGAACATGTAATTCCCCAGCAGGCTTGGGAGATTGTCTACACTTGAGAGGTATCAGTCATGAATATCATGGATTATTTTATGCATCACTACAATGACTAACATCATGTTGGTTTTTAATTCTGCTCATTGATAGACGGTTTCATTGTGGACACATTAGATACTGATTTTTTTTTATGTTTGCGTGTTTGTTTTGTCTTTTGGAGAAAGATGTAGGAAGCTTTCTTTTATTGGGGGGACAAGAAACATTTTTTATTATTCTTCACATCTAGTAATTTATTTATTTACTTTCATTTTTTCATTTTTTTAACAATAAGTGATAATTTGAGTACAAGCGTCCTTCATGTAAAACCAATTTGCAAGCAGTTGTGTCCAAACCCACACAGCCCATGGGTCCCACCATCCAGCAAGGGGGGGGGGCTCGTATGTTCAATCAAGTTGATCAAATGAGTGTCCAGACTATATTGTTGTAGTTTCACCATTCACCCCAATTGCAGGCCTTACATTCTACCATGCCCCCTCTTCCGGAGATTGTTCCCTAGGCTTAGAAAGGGGGCACAGGTGGATGAGAAGCAAAACAGTCTACTTTCTCTGGAGCTGTTGTCTTGGGCTCTGGTCAATTCTGGCTGTTTCTTTTCATGGGCTGACAGTTTGTCCAGGAATAACCTTTTGATCCTACTAATGAAGCACAAGCAATTAGATATATAGGTATTTAAACAGTACTAATTGTTATGGTAGGTTACTTTGGTATAGACACAGATGTTTGTATGGTATGTTAATCCATGAATTACATTTTTTCTGTTAAATATGACAGGGTCTTACTGTGGCTTATAATATCTCCTAACCATTAGAGGATGTAAGCTTGTGGCATCAGCCATGGTTATTCCTCCAAGGAGAGAGCTAATAGCCAATTAGATTTGGGATATACAGGCATACGGCTGCACTGCTGCACAGTATTTCCAGGCAGGTGATGTGTAGCTGGTGCTGATGGAGGAGTCTTGCTTGATTCAAGGAGACCTATACTTGCTTTATTGGTTTAATGGCCTTTGGTAACACTCTCTGGTATTCCAGAGACCATCTGTACACTTGCAAGTGTGGTCTCAGTACATCTTTCCCATGTTGACATCAGGTCTTCGACAGCAGGGCCTTATTGCCTCTCTTCTAGCAGGTATCCCAGTTTGGAGACAAGGAGCCTTTACCTTTTGTGGGGGCTTGGATCCCCTGACCAACATCTTCTTGGTAGAATAATCCATTGCTGATGTCAGAGCTCTTGTATTAATATATTTTGCTTAAGTGCATAGCTTAAGGAGACAAATGATACCAAGTGCTGGAGAGGTTGTGGGGAAAGGAAACATTATTTTTATGCTGAACAGGACTATGTGGCCCTGCTAAGGGGAAGGGCAGCACAGTGCCCACTTCATGGACACTGTGGGGAACTGACACCTCAGTGCAGTTACTTCTGTAACCCGAACTGAGTGGTACTTCCTACTCAGGTCCTTAGCCTGGACCCATGAGACACGTGTTTCACTCTTGGCCGTGACTTCCCACCTGCCCAGAGACTTCTGATCCTTGTGTAGGAATTTCAGGGTGATGGCTATAGGCTTGTCTTCAGCCTATGTCTACTCGCAACACCAGCTACCCAGATTGGTGGTCCGCAAGAGGACCTCTTTCCAACCCACTGGCCACCTGAATGAAATGCAAGCCTACCTTGGCCTCTATGTGCACAATAATTAATACAAATGATGGCCGCAATTAATCCTACTCCTTTCACTATGATTTTATTTAACATTTGTACATTTTCTGTGAGCATTTGTTTTTATTTGCATATATATATATATATATGTATTTTTTTTTCTTTAGCATCTATAAGCCCAGATTGTGGCAACTTTTCCCAACCATGCTAACATTGTTGGTTGAATCATTTAACATTCTTTCTTAAATTATCAGTCATTTTTACTAGCTCCATAATATAAACAAGTTCAGAAAGGTAAAATAATCTCTTATCATTTTATTATGTTTAATCATTGTCAGTAAAAAAATAGTTTTAATTTAAAATGTTTCCCCAGTTTAGCCACTCAAGTAAATGATATTTAGTAATTAATTAATCTTTATGTTCTCATCAATCTATTTTAATAATTCTTTTTTTTTTCTTTCTTCTTACTCCTTCCTTTGGCACGTATGACCTTCCAACTCATATTATCCCTCTACTCCCACCGTGTCCTTCTTCTACGTTCATGTTTATTTTTTGTTTGTTTTGTTTTGTGACCCTCTAGTTTTAAGGAGGGTTGTCTCTGTAGCCACGGGTTTGGTATCATCCCTTTGAAGCCTGGTAAGCTAACTAGTGTGTACAGCAATGAAGACAATACACTGTCCCTCCCCACATATCCATCAGTTGTCAATAGTCCTTCAGGTTGTAAGATGATGCCATGAACCACTTCCTGATACATAAGTATTTGTTGATAGGTCCATACTTCTTCGCATCTAGCGTAGGCAAAATCATCTGCTATGATATCATGTTTACCAATGCTGTGCCATTCCTTAACGTATTTCAGTCTACTTATCTATCTTCCTAATCTTCAATTCTTTCTCTTCCCCCTTCAATGATATTTGTAGAATATTATTGGGTCTGATAGTAATAAATAAATGTTTTTAAATTTAGAATTCTTATTATGTGATTTTAGTAATTCATTTACATAAGATTTTTAAAGATCTATTTATTTCTTTAATAGGGTAAATATGCCATATATACAGCTATTTAGTGAGTATACATGCACTCTAAAATTATACTTTAATCTCAAGTTAAATTAGTCCTCAAAACATTGCCTCCTCCCTTTTTGTGCAGCCCTGGGAATTGAAGTTAGATTCTCCTGCATTTAGGCAAGGGATTTACAACTAAGTTACAGGGATATAACTACTCAATATGTCTTTATATCAATACATTTTATAAGCAATAAAAACTTATTTTGTATATTTTCTTACTTTCTGTAAATTGCTTCCACATGCATTTTATAAAATTGTATTTCACACTAATTTTCAACTGGATTTGTTTCTGTTTTGATAATTTTATTATAGGCATTCATCTCACCTATGACAATACTGGAGGCAGAATTTATTTGTGCCAGCATGAACTAAACTGAGTAAACTCCAGAGGCTGAACCCTAATCTACTGTTTTTTATACAATATTTATAGGATATCTAGTATAATTTCAGAACTATTCTGTTATTAAAGAGTTAAAATTCTTAGCTGAAGTAACTGAGGGTCATGTGGGTTCTCTAGCAGTACAAATATTTACACAAGTAAAAATGATAAGACTTTTTACAGGCCACTGGTTTTCAAGATAATTTATTTAGAGAGGATCATCATCCCCTGTACCATCCATGCTAAGATACTGATATTTTTTAAGAATTATAGAGTGTATTATAGATGTGCATTCTATGGGTAAATCTATGAATTCTGTTAAGGATTTTTAGAAGCATGGAATTAAGGAAGGGATTATTACATATCTTTTGCAGCTATACATGACTTCTGATATTAGGTCTTTAGGCATCCAAACTGAGTTAAAAAAAAACATCCAAATAGTGTGTCAGTGATCCAACTATCTCTGTCTGGTTGGAATTAGAACATTGGATTTTACTTACATCCTCTGGTAATCTCTTTTATCTCCACTTCCAACTTGGCTTTTTCACTGAACACAAGACAGCATATGATTAAATTAAATTTCCAGCACTCCCCCACTTACTTGACCAGCTTATAGTCTAAAGTTAGCTTATTCTGATGAATGGTGCTCATACCTTGCTTGGTGTAGTCAATTGACAGCATGTTTTATGGCCTTGATTCATTAGCTATGATCTCTAAGACTGCTTACACATAAAGGATGCCATTCAGCATGTAAATTGAAATTCTTTATCCTCATGATCCCTCTTCTGCCCAAATGCCAGGCCTTTAGTACTGGACTCTTCCTTCGAGTAGTCATTCACCATCTTTCAATTTGCCTACTTGCAAGGAAGCGGAGCCAAGTGTGTTTCTGTAACAGCGACATTTCAAAGGGCTGTGAGTCACATGAATTCTTGTATAGAGCTATTAAGAAGCAGGAAGGTAACACAGCACAAGACCAGAATGCACCCCGCTGGGTGAGCAGACTTCACCCATGTCTTGCAGAGTGCCAACCTGCAAAGGACCAGGTGAGGGTTGCCTTCCTGGGGACTTTGGGCACCCTTGTGCCCCATAGAGGCCTGGTATCACCCAGGACCTTCCAATCTTCTGGCCCCAGCGTGTGACAGGGGTGGAGTTAGATGCACTCCACACAGCACAAGCCCAGTGTGCACCCCTCTGGGCAAGCAGAATTCACCCGGGTCCTACTGAACACCAACCTGCAAAAGACCACCCTAAGTAAGTGGTGGTGCAAAGTATGAATCTTTGCAACCAAACTTGAGGCACCAGAACCCAAAGAAACAAGTAAACAAACAAATCTACATGCCAAAGACACACAAAAAAAAAACATAGGAAAAGCTCATAATAAATCCACATGGAACTCTACCAACCCAACAGAAGACTCTGACATGAGATCTACCTGGAAGGAAATCAAGACACGGACTTTAGAAAAGCAATTGTGGACATACTCAAACAAATTAGAGAACTAAGGGAAGAGAATGAAAAATACAAGAAAACCTGCTTTAAAGATTTTACAATATCTAGCTCTTAATAAGATTTTCTTTTACAGTTCTTATGCCCACCAGTTAATTAAAGATTGGCTAGATATGCCCCGTGAGATGTTGTTACCATCATTACCATATTGATTTTTTTTGTTTGTTTTTTTGTTTTTGGTTTTGTGGGAGCTTCTAGGAAGCTTCCTTTGTCGAACTGGTGCAACGCAGTCCTGCTAAGGGGAAAGGGATGAACAGTGCCCACTTTGTGGACAGTGTGGGGAACTGGCCTCATTGCATAGAGGACAGTTGGTCACTTCCATGACCTGACCAGAGAGGCATCTTCCTACTCGGGTCCTTAGCCTGGGACCACGAAACACGTATCTCACTTTTGGCCAAAAGTTTTCACCTGCCTAGGGTCAGGACAGGAATTTCACACCAGCTATTCAGGTTGGTGGTCTGCAAAGGGAGCCTTTTTCCAAACCAACTGGTCAATCACAGGCCACAACACCAGCTACTCACTCGTCATCTCAACAAAATGCAGGCCCAGCCTGCATGCACACAAAAAATTTAAAAATGGCAGCCACGAATTCTGCAATGATGTTAATTGGAATTCAATTTTTTTAAACCTTTTATTTTTTATTCTTTATTCCTTGGCAATACATGATTCTTAAAAATAATTTTAAAATGTTCTGCTTTTTTCCATTTAATAGGATAATTTGAGGAGATTTTTTGTTAGTTCTTTTTTGAATGCTTAGAAGAATTTTCCACTATATATCTCTGGTCCTGGTAATATTTTTAGATGGGAAAATTTATTTTTCTGTAGGTTAATATATTAACATTGAGTTTTTGTGCAATTCACACAATAGATCTCTTTAAATAACTGCCTGTATCACATTGGTTGCTACGGATCTTTTTAAATTGTTTAAATCATCTTGATTTAATTTTGGTAGGATATATATATATCTCCCATCTATATCTTCTAGATTTACCATTTTAATGGAAAACAGCTGCTGCTGTGAGGTCAAACTAGTGGAACAAGTATGAAAACCACTCTGAAAGTTCTTCAAAAATGGAGAAATATATCTACCACAAGATTGAGTGATACCATTCTAAATATGTATATAAAGGACTTTATATCCTGCTTCAATGGACTTCATCATTCATGTACATTGCTGTTATATTCATAATATCCAGGAATAGGAAATATCTTACATGTCCATCAACTGACAATTATATAAAAATCATCCATTGGTAGAATGTAATATTATTCATTACATTCTATTAAGAAAATCATGTTGCGGGGCATGGTGGCCCACACCTTTAATCCTAGCACTTGGGAGGCAGAGGCAGGCGGATCTCTGTGAGTTCAAGGCCAGCCTGGTCTACAGAGTGAGTTCCAGGACAGCTGGGGCTACAGGGAGACCCTGTCTCGAAAAGACAAAAAAAAGAATAATTTTATGAAATTCACAAGGAAATGGATGGAACTGGAAACAGTTATCCTGAGTCCACTAAGTCCAGAACCAAAATAACAATCTTCTTATGTTGGGGGCTGGAGAGATAGGTCAGCAGTTAAGAGCAGTCACAATTCTTGCAGAAGACCCTGGGTCAGTTCCCAGCACACATATGACAGCTAACCACTGTCCACAGCTCCAGTTCCAGAGGAATAAGACACTCTTTTCTGTCCTTGTAGGGCATTTCATGATAAGTATTTACTTACATATATGCATTAAAGCTACACAAGAGTGATGGTGTAATGAATTCTTTTTTTTTTTTTTTTGCATTTTCAGAGAGTCTCTGAGGCCAGTCAATGAATTCAAAGAGATTCCTTGAGTAAAGAGTGCTTGGCTAAGACTCAATGAAAGCCTGTTGTGTGAAGCTGTGAATATTGAAGCCGGATGAACAGTAGAGACTTCAAGATGCTAGAGATGTCAGAGCACTTAGATATCTTCCGAATGAGAGCTGTATGTAGACAGTAGTTCCAGTAACAAACTTGAACTAAAGTTTTAGAAACCTGACATGAGACAAAATGATCAGATGTTTGTTTGCCCACTGCAGTTTTGGTCTTATATTGATCTCTTGTTTTCTCATCATAACGCCACTTCTCACTTTGGAATGAAAATTTTATTATATGCCATTGCATGCTGGAAGTATGTAATTGATCTTTTGATTTACAGGGACTTACATTTTATAGAGTGTTTTGAGTTTTAGAAGAGAGTTTTGAATAGTGATGAGACTGGTAAAGACTATGGGGGCTTTAATGGTTTGACTAAAGTAATTGTGAACTATGAAATTGTCATTACATTATACATTTCAGGAATTAGAAAGTATTGGTTTGAATGTAAACGCCCCCTATGTACCCAGTCTTTGATCACTTTTCTCCAGTGGGTAGTGATGTTTTTGGAGATTTAGAAGGTATGGTCTAACTGGGGGAAGCACATCTCTTGGGGCAGACTTTGACAATATATTGTCTATTTCCCTTCTAGTTTGTCTCTCTCTTCTTCCTGTGCATGCTTGAAGATATGACTACTAAGCTTTCTGTTCTTGTTGCCTCCTGCTCTGCCTTTTCCAACATGATGAATTCTTATCCCTCTGGAACCTTAAGGCCAAATTCATTATTCCTTCAGAATTTTGCTTTGGTCATGGTGGTTTATTAAATCAACAGAAAATTAACTAACTAATGCATTTTCTAATGACTTAATTCTATATCCATAATTTAGTGTATCTCACAACTTTCATCAGAAAATCTTCTAATTGCAATAGAAAACAATTCATATAGAGAACAACAGTGGTGAACCAGAGGAAAATAAGAGAGTGTTCAACACCAAATGTGATGTCCATGTCACCTGAATCACCCCAAAGTGCAGAAATCTTCATGGAAGGAGAGGCAGGAAGATTGCAAGAGCTAGATGCAGTAGACAGCTATAAAGAACCAGTGTTTTCTAGATAGGAGGTCAATTGTACATATGGAATGACAAAAATTTTACCAGAATACATAAACCTTCCTGAAGCTAAGTTAGACAAAAGTCCAAATATTGAGAGGGTAAAGTGAAGATGAGATTCTATCCCTAGCCTTGAAGCTGTTGGCATTTGGTAGCTACTGGAACAGCATGCCACTTTTTAAGGGTGTGACCATTAGTAAGTCTATTACAATCCAGGTTAAGTTCCACAGGCATTACTATGTTGACTTGGCATATTGGACTCAGTGAATAAAAATAAATAAATAAACATATAGTTGCATGGCTAGGGTGGAAGGGCAGATCTGGAAGAAGTGGGAGGTGGGGAAAAATATAGTAAACTACATTGTATGATGTTCCCAAATAACTAATGAGATATTTTTAAAGACTTTACTTGGAGTTAACCAATACAGGGTACTATGATTATGTGAGGAGATATAGCCTGCCAAATAAAAATCTAATGCTAGGCATGTGATACTTTTCAATGAACTGATTATCAGAGCTGTCCCAGAGACCTGCAAATCTATACAGGCTATGGTGTTACTCATACCAGAACTTGATGTTAAGATCCTGTTGCCGAATACACCATACACATGGCCACAGGAGATATAACCATCAAGTGTGTATTGATAAGAAAATTTCTCATCCGCTGGTGGCTATATCTCAAACTATTTGAAGGTATATCTATATGGATGGGTGAAAAAAGTAATCAGTACTCTGACCTAACTGTGAATTGTGTGACCCCATGAACTGATAAAATATTCATCCCAGAAAGACATGCACATGGGTGCAGTAGGGGACCACCTCATTTCTTATTATTGAAGATCCACTTCAGAGTAAGAAACATGACTGATTCTGAAAATCCAGCAAATATTCCTTGGATTCAGAGATCATGAGACTTGAACATTGAACCTGTTACTAGTATTTTGCTAGATGGTTATACTAACTGCCCTGTAAATTTGTGTCTTTAGCTCTGAGACCTAATCAGAGACGTTTATTTGTGTTGTCAACAGATAAATTCACACTGGTCAATGAGCAAGAAATGTATTAATGATCATGCAGAGTCAACTAAAAATGACATCTATTTCATACCTACCCTTTCCATGAGGCTTAGGAATGATCCCACAACTGGAAGCAGAATTATTGTAATATCCAATGTCAAGGGGATCTGTAAGAAAATAGTGTCATCTAGACATGATAGAAGAGCTAAACTCAAACACTCAAAACACTTTTGGTTGCCTGTACGAGATCAAGCTAATCAACATTCTATCACGGAGTAGAAAGTGGTTCATTAGTCTGGACCATTCATTGAGTAGCTATGGAAAAATAATGGCTTCTGTGGGAAATAGTCAGTTTTGTTTAAGGATGTGACTTCTGGGAGGTTCATTATACTACAGTGAATTGTCCATACCAAGAAGTATAGGTAAATTACAAATTGGAGTTGCAAAGTTATTAAATTAAAAGAAAGAAAAAAATTTTGGGAATGTGGGATGGATGTGAAAGAACTAATGAGAAAGAGTTGAGAGTGAATATAATAAAAATACCTTGTATGGAATTCTCAAATAATTAATAAGAATATTGGCTTTAAAAAATAGGGGCTATCCAAATGTCAGCTGAAAAGGCAACTAGATACTCTTATATGGGGTACCAGAAAGGGTATATCTACTTTTAATGAAGTCAATCTAGTGCCAAAGGATTAGCATAAATGAAGAAAAACTAAACATTGATTGGTGCTTACAATATAGACTTACTCATATTTTGAACATTTAATATTGCTTCAAATGTCTGGAGATAACAATGGGTCATCTAATCAGCTTTGTTTATAATGCATATAATTTTTCTTCTTTCTATACTTTCTCCGCTTTTGTCAGATTTTCTCCATTCCCTATTTTCTCTCCTACCCTCACCTCTGTCCTTCATTCCTGGCCCTTTTTCCTGTCCTCCTTTACTCTCTCGTCTCTCTTGCCATCTCTATCTGTTATCTATTCCTATATCTCCTTTTCATATGTATACCTTATATTTGAATCTCTATATAATAATCACTTAAAATACATACAGTTATATGGAATATGGGAAAAAGTGTATGCTACCATTACAAAAATGGCAAATAACATAATGAGGCAAGTAACCAACTATGATGTTGAGAAATTAATTTAGACTTATTATGAAATCAATAATTTAAAATTAAATCAGGAAGTATTGTTTCTTATCATCATGACTCAAACATTTTTTTTCTTTTTTGCAAATTCTGAAAATGGAATCTAAGGCCTTACACATATTATGTAGTAATTTATCACAGAGTTACAACCCCATGTCTATGGTTCAACTCTTTATCCTAATGCATGGTGCTACATTTTATCTCTTCTTCCTCTCCTAGGAACCTACTCATTGGTATTCTTTTCCTTTTTCGAAGAATAAGTATTCAGTTATATTGTATTGTTTTGTAATCCATTGTTTTTCATACTCTGGGAATAAAATTAATGACCTCACTTCCTTAGGAACTTACTATTAATACTATTATATAAAACTCAAATACCACTCACCCTAGAAGATTCTGAATTTTCATTATTATATCACTTATTATGCTCAGTGTCTAAAACTCTAACAGAGAATTTAGCAATAAATTATAATTATGTATTTATTTACCTAAGTTCTTTAAAAGTGGATATACTTGTTAATAATTACTGTATTTCTAAATTATAATCCTAATTCCCCATATTAAATTATAATACTAGTTCCCAGCATTGGCCCTACACATTCTGTGTCAACATATATTTATTTAATATATGAGATAAGAGCTTTAAGATGTTTTGACAGATATTTAAATTAATAAGCAAGAAAAACAATACAAGATGTAAGACTCCTATATTATTACAGGTTAAATATGATAGGTAACCATATTAAATTAATTTTTCTTTGGGAAATATGAAGTAAAAATTAAGGTGGTACTCTCATAGCTGTGGAAAAAAAATCTGAAATGGGACAAAGAATATCATAGGTTGTTTTTTTTTTCAATTTGGCATGGTTTCTTTATTGCATACTATTTTCCAAAAAACATTTTAGATTTTAGACTAAAGTATAAATTAAAACATATGTTTATTAACCTATAGACAAAAATACTTAAAGACAAATATGATCCAGATTTCAATGCTTAAATATAAAAATTGAGTGTATTATAAAATATATATTTTACTACAAATATATTATACACTATATAATGAGATGTCTTGAGCATGGGATATAAGTCTAGGAGATAAAATTCACTCAAGTCTTTTTTTAATTTAAAAAAGTTTTACTTTATTATTTTTATGAATTTCATACACCATATTTTACTTTATTATTATTTTATGAATTTCATACACCATATTTTTGCTTTATTATTATTTTTGTGAATTTCATACAATATATTTTTTCATATTTAGATTCTTCTACCTACACTTAATTTCAAACCCCCCACCAAATTTCTGTGTGTATGTGTTGCCCCCTCCTTGTCCCTTTGTCTTGGGAGGCAGAATTCTGATATAGGTGTCCTGTTCAGGGATAAGCACTCTATAGCCTCCTATTCTCTGCATGTTGACGAGTTGTGGTACTGTGTGATAATCACCTCTTCTGTATAAAGAATATTCTACAGTGAAAATTGAGAGATGCATTAATCTGAGTATAACAATAAGTTATTATAAGTTGTTTTAATACTACATCTATTTAGTGCAATATTTATATTAGTTTTATCCCATAGCCTGTGGACTTTCTAGCCTCAGGTTCTTAGTCCTGATATCAGTCTCAGGTATGGGTTCCATCTTATTAAATATACCTTAAATCCACTTAGAAAGTATTCGGTCTCTCCTATAATAGTCATGCCACTATTGTACCAGTGGGAATATCTTGCCAAGCCAGTTGTTGTAGCTCTCAGGATTCAGGGCTGGGTAACATTTATGATATTTTTTTTCTCTTCAGGTAGCTTGGATTTTATGTTACAACACTGTGAAAACTAGGTAGCAGAGATGTGGCTCTGAAGTCAATAAAAGCTTGATATCTCCATGTTTATTCTACAGTTCATGTATGTACTGTCTTCAGTATTAACATCTTACCAGGCAGTTCTTGTGGGTAACCAAGAGCAGAAGCAATAACTTCCAGGGTTAGTGTGTTGGTAATAAAGTCTTCATAGTTTTGTTACTCTGAGAATGCCTTGATCGCCTCAATTCATTCCTGAAGGACATTTTAATTGTATTAAAAAAATCAACTGGTCTGAAGTTATTTTAATAATTATTTTATTTTTCCTGTTCACAGGAAAACGGAAACAATAAAAAAATGACAATAACAAAACAAAGCAAAGAAAATCAACAAAAGGGGGTCCATTTTTTATTCTGTTGAAATAATCTGCAGGGCTTGGTATGTAAATCTCCTTTTTTATTTCTTTTTTTCCCTTCTCTCTTTCTTTTATTTCTTCTTTTCCTGCTATTTCGGGGCTACCTGAAGGATATGTGTTTACTGGCTAGTCCAGGAAGCCTTGAGTTCTCAGATGAGAAAGAGTCTGATGAATTTGGGGTTAATCTCTAAACTGCCTAATCAATTTCTAGCCCTGTTTAGTTATGTTGCCTTCTGAAAAGGTTCACCCCAGTCACCAGAGGAGAATAGGGATACTGACAGCTCTGTCATTTTCCATGCTGAAAAGGGACATTGGGTGTGGCAACTGGGATATCCCCCATTCAGAGGGTCAATCTAAAAAACCCCCAAGCATAATGATAGAGGGGCAAAAATCCTTGACTGGTGCCCATGAAAGTGAAATGAAATCAAGTGTAGTTAGATACACGGTTCACTAAAGTTTTTATATAGCTTGGAGCTCAAAAGTGTTTTTGAACTGATACAAGTGAGCCACACTGGAATAGTTAAAATTATTAAATGAAACATACATTTCTTTAGAGATGGACCTGAAATTTTATTGATGGAAGTTGACTTTTACAGTTTAAAGCCCAAATATCCCCCAATGTATCATGTGTTGGAGACCTGGTCCCTAATTCATAGTATTACTAGATTATGGTGAAAACTTTATTAATTTTTATTAATTTTAGAAAGTTAAACCATTGGGAGTACTCATCTCAAATAGATATTAGAGTTCCAAAACTTTCTCATGTCTCTGTTGTACTTCTTATACCCAATATCAAAAGCTTCTTCTGCCATGTGCACCTGGCATGGTGTGTTATGGCACCACAGACTCAAGACAAAAATTCCCACTTATCATGGGCAGGGAGTTCACACAATGTGTGACAAAACCTCACACTTTCCTTACTTAAAGTTTACTGAAACAGGGAGCAGCTAATGGAGCATTAGGTGACCTGAAGAAAAAAAGTTCTCTTTCAAGATGAGTTTGGCAATAGATATCAATTATATATCGTAAGTTGTAGCTGCATGAAAGATGTAAGACATGTATGGTATAATGCATGTACTTGCATGGGGTGGGGGGCAGGGAGAGTGGAATGTATCTAAACTGGACTGAAAGATGATGTATAAAATACACAAAACATCAATAAAAATGTTCTGGCTCTTTTTATATGATCCTCTATAACGAATAATCCATATTTTATGCTATGGAAAATACTTGCTCTTACATAGAAGTAGACCATTCACCACTCATCAAAGAAACTTCCTTTTGCAAAAGATGGATATTATATTAGAGTTCCACTACAAGAGAATAAGTGTTTTTGACATGCCCAGTCCTAAATGATACATTTACAATGGAACCTCTCCACTTAAGGTTTGGAGAACATAGTGGAATAGGGGTAGAGTGAATATAGATGCATCTCTCTCACCAGCGAGTTTTACCCGGGCAACAGAGGGCAGTTAACCAGAAGGGAACAAATAACAAAGTCTAGAAAATAAGAAACTGTAGAGTTAATATACCGAGATAGGAGTCCTATACTAAAATTCATCCACCCAGAGTTCAGCGATCATTGTGGAAGAAGGGGAAAGAAAGGTTATAAGAGGCAGATATGGTGTGTGACCACTAGAAAACAGACTTCCAGGCTTCTGGGAAGTTCCTCAGATGAACTTACAGCAATAGTGACAGCATGAACAAGACCCATGCAAACTCAATGAGACAGAAACCCAGCACAGAATTTGGGAAAAGGACAAGAGACTCCAACCTTAGCTGAAAAACTATGGTGTCAGATCACTGTTGGGTGAGGGAGAGTTGGTATTTTTATATGCAAGTAGCAATAGATAGGCTGAAAAGTCTCAAATGGATGAACTCATGAGACATATCAGCTGGGCCTTAAAATATATTACAGAATGCAGGAAATCCTTTGAGAGAACTAAAGGAGGAGGATCTAAATATGATTAAGATTTATTGTATGAAATGTACAAAACACTACTATATATTAATATATACTATATAATATAATATATATAGAAAAACATCTCTATGAGAGGTGTTTAAGGCTTTATTAGCATATGTAACTTCTTACAGATGTTAACTCCTAGATATCTCATAATTTCCTGATTTTCCCTCATTGTTTCTTATTATTAATTTTACTTCCAAGTATTCAAATATCAGGTTTCTTTATGTCTTTAAACATACATGTATCATTTTACTTTGTAAAAACTGGAACCTCATCATCTTCTCATATACTGTTCTAATCATACAAATAATTTTTATATAGCTTCACTTCTGCTTTAATATATCTATGTATACCTGTATTTTATATCTATATTATCTACATCTATATGAGCAAGATATGCAATACTTTTGTCCTGGATTCTCCTCTATTCTTCTCTGTCCTTTTAGGGACTCCCCTCCTCCTAAGTAGTCTATTCCACTAATATATATATATATTATATATATATATCGTCCATCCATTTCTTATCTCTTACTTAACTCTCTGTCCTTATATATGTATTTAAATATAGGCAATGCATATGTGAGATGAGTGTGCCTTTATGAGCCTTAACTATTTTTTCTTAAAATCATTTCCAAATCTGTCTAGATTTTCGCCCTTGCAAGTAGAGTTTAAATAAATGCTACTCCTTCACAGTTTTCAAGTGTGACAACTACTTTTGATAGGATACTGACAAAAACATTGTTAGGAGGGAATAGGAGAAAATGTAAGGATTTCTGAAAGCATATGATAAACTACTTAGGAATGAGACATAAAACAAGGTGTGGGAAATTTTGTTAAGATGGCTAGCATTTTAAACCAATGGGACCTCCCTAGCCATGCCAATGGGGTGGGATGTAGTGACACAAAAGGCTAGGATTTGACCCTGGGAGTTGAGTCATGCTGGCTTTATAAGCTAGCCATTTGCTTTGGAATAAACCTCTCCCTGTATTTGGACGCATTAACATGTGTGCTGTGATTTCCTGCATGAGTTTTCCACATAGGTCACCCTGGAAATAAATGAGACACCCCAAAACGGCTCCCAGACATGACATATGGCTGATGGAAACCTTGACAAATTCTTTTATGTGAACCTCCAAATCTTGCCTTTTTCTTCTCAATTTTCTCCTCTCTCTCCTAATATCTATCTTTAGCCATGGAACAACCCCTCCTGCTTGGTTCATTGGATGGGATGCCCATCTGGGAACACATGGCTTTGTACACATGGAGGAAATGTGCCTGGCTCCATTTTGGCTCAGAAGGAGAATCCTATCCCCTCCAGGCATGTGTCTCATAACTTAGTCACTCCTGCAGGCTATAAAACCAGCAACTTCCAGGCTGAGTTTACTAACAAAGCTTACTACCCTTGCTTGGCCTTGGAATAATTTTTCATAATTTTACAGCCCTAAAATAAAATTTTAGGATTTTAATTAAAAAAATAACTTGTATATATCTCCTACTGTGAGGAACCAGTTTCTCAGGCTCACCTCCAGCTTAATATTTTCATATGCTAATTCACCCAGGCTTGCTCTAGCAGTCTGCTCAGGCCAGAGCACAGGATTCTGTGATGTAAATTTACAACTATTAACCATTCAGCCACAGTTACCTTAGCAGCAAACATTCTCTTAATTCTAAACTTCTAAGTTACTTAATTCTAAAAGATCTTTATCACTATTTCAACATGCTTTTAAATAAATTTGTATTACACACTTGGCTTCTTCTGAATTTTTTGGTAACTATTTATGAATCTCTAACTCTTCCTACCTAAACCTGCTGGCTACTTGTGGATCCATAATTGGGGTTCAACTAGCTTTATTGCTTAAGTAATTCACATCCATCTCAGCATGCTTAATTTAAGATGTAATATTTTTACTTAATCCTAGGAAACCTAGATATCTTTTTAGTAAAAATATGTACACAATTAAAATTAATTGGTTGATTTAATTTTTATTTTCATCTTTTTAAATATGTTTCAACTTAAAGATTCCATAAAATTCCTGATTATACATGGCTTGTGCTCTGGCGCCACCTACCTGCTGTGAGCATACCAGCTGTGGAACTGAGCACATGATGCCTGTAAATGAAAACTTTTTGAAAATAAATGTTTTATGTTTCTTTAAGGCCATCTTCAAACTGTGTGTGTGAGAATGAATGCAAGTTCGTGCTTTTAATTCATTATAATCCTACAGGTTAAAATCTAAATAGGAGCCAACTGTTAACAAAGATAAATAGATTCAACTCAAAAAGATTGTTTGTTTTATACTTCTTAGTTTTAACAATTTCTAGAGGGGTGGGTCGGCTCCTAAAGCACAGGCAGGACGCCATAAGTCACTCAGGCAGGTACTTTTTGGGGTGGACTGTCTTAGGGGCAGCTGGAAGAGGGTCTCGAATCTGAGCCCTCTTTTGGGGGTCCCTGTCTTGGCGGGACCACGCTTTGCCTTGTAGAGTGAACAGAGGGTCGGGTTTAGGTCTGCTCTGGTCCCTTGGTGGCTTTGTGTGGGCTGGCTCTTGAGGAGCAGGCAAGATGCCATAAGTCACTCAGGCAGGTACTTCTTGGGGTGGACTGTCTTAGGGGAGGCTGGAAGAGGGTCTCGACTCTGAACCATCTTTCGGGGTTCCCCATCTAGGCAGGACCATGCTTTGCCTTTGCAGATTGAACAGAGGGTCGGGTTTAGGTCGGCTCTGGTCCCACGGTGACTTTGTGTGGGCCGGATGCTGAGGCACAGGCAGGATGCCATAAGTCACTCAGGCAGGTACTTCTTGGGGTGGACTGTCTTAGGACTGGCTAGAAGAGGGTCTCGACTCTGAGCCCTCTTTCAGGGGTCCCTGTCTCAGCGGGACCATTCTTTGCCTTTGCAGAGTGAACAGTGGGTCAGATTTAGGTCTGCTCTGGTCCCATTGTGGCTTTGTGTGGGACAGCTCCTGAGGCACAGGCAGGATGCCATAAGTCACTCAGGCAGGTACCAGGGCGTGGGCTAGGTCAGGCCCACGCACACACCCCCCCTCCCCGCCAACAGGAATTGGTGAGAATCCAAGTGGACTTCCTTTAAAAGAACCTTCAGAACAGGAAGAGAAGACTGACTTAGGCTTCCAATACCCAATATATAAACAAAGTTGAAAGCCTGAAACCTAGATAAGTCAATACTCCATAAACAAGGAGGAGGAACGAAAAAAAAAAAGCATCGGGAGAAGACAAGGAAAACCAGCCGCTAACATCTCGAAAAGACATTTGTGATTTGAATAACAAAAGGGAAACCCACATGCCAGGGACATGATGAAGAACCAACATGGGAAAGGCACAGGATAATCCTGCACCAGGCTCTACCAAACCTGTAGGAGACAGATACAATGGGATCCCCCTGTAGGTCACCCAAGGAACAGATATTAGAAGAATAATTGCAGACCTATGCAAAGAAATTAAAGAAAAAGAATTCAGAGAACTAAAGAGAAAGAATGAAAAACTCAAAAAGGACCTAGAGGGGTACAATGACAATCATCAGAAAGAACTAAAGGAACAGATTCACTTTTTAAAAAAAATTATAAAAAAAAAAAAAAAAAAAAAAAATTCAGAGAACTAAAGAGAGAGAATGAAAAACTCAAAAAGGACATAGAGGGATACAATGACAAACTTTGGAAAGAACTAAAGGAACAGATTGACAAACTCCAGAAAGAACTAGAGGGAGAAAAAAATAAAGAAGAATTCAGAGAACTAAAGAGGGAGAATGAAAAACTCATAAAAGACCTAGAGGGATTAAGTGACAAACTTCATAAAGAACTAAAGGAACAGATTGACAAACTCCAGAAAGAACTAGAGGAAGAAAAAAACAAACTTCGAAAGGAAATAGAAACACTGAAAAAGGAAGCCAACCAACAAAGTAAGGAGTACTGAGAAGAGATTGAGAAGCTCAAAATGGAAAAGGAAACACTAAAGAAAACACAGGATGAAATGACATCCAATCAAGAAGAAAGGAAAGGAAAAAGCCTCAGAAGTAGAATAGAGGAAGCAGAACAAAGAATGTCAGATCTGGAAGATAATACAGAGCAACTAAAAAGCTCAAATAAAGATTATGAAAAATTAAAACATACACAAAAGTGGAACAACCAGGAAATATGGGACACTATGAAAAGATCAAACCTCCACATCATAGAAATAGAGGAAGGAGAAGAATCTCAGGAGAATAGTATAGATTAGATCTTCAACAGAATAATAGATGAAAATTTTCCCAAGCTAAAATAGACAAACCCATACAAATACAAGAAGCAAATAGGACTCCAAATAGACAAGATCAAAAAAGAAACTCCCCACCCAATATCATAGTTAAAATGCTAGATGCCCAAAACAAAGACAAAATTCTGAATGCCACAAAAGAAAAACAAGTCACATACAAAGGGAAACTCATCAGAATTATAACTGACTTCTCAGCGCAAACCATGAAAGCAAGAAGAACATGGAGCAAAGCATTCCCAGTGTTAAAGGACTATGGATACCAACTCAGAATACTATACCCAGCAAAAATGTCAACTATACATGAAGGAGGGAGAAAAATCTTCCATGACATAAACAAGATGATGGAATACATGTCTGGAAAACCAATTCTTCATAAAATACTTGAAGCAATTCAAAGTGAAGAAGAGAGGAGCAACAATGCTAAAAAAACTAGGAAAAGAAATTAATAAAAACATAACCATAGGAGCAAAATCAGAGGCTAGAAATCCAAATGGATAATAAAGTGAAAGGAAGCAACATCCAACTTTCAATTATAACCTTATATATTAATGGGCTAAACTCCCCAATCAAAAGTCATAGATGGGGAGAATGGATTAGGAAACAAAACCCATCTATATGCTGTCTACAAGAAACCCATCTCAATTTCAAGACTAGGCACCAACTTAAGGTGAAGGGATGGAAGAAAATATTCCAAGCAAATGGTACCAAAAAGAAAGCAGGTGTGGCTATTCTAATATCAGACAAAATAGACTTCAATGCAAAAGAAATTAAAATTTTTTAATTTTTTTTATTACATCTTTATTAAAGGAACAATTGACGATGAAGATCTCACAATCATGAATATATATGCACCAAACACCGGTGCACCAAACTTTATAAAGACAATTCTTCAGGATCTCAAGTCTCAGATTAACCACATAGCACACTAAGAGTAGGGGACTTCAATACCCCATTAAGTCCCCTGGACAGATGAACAGGACAAAGGATAAACAGAGAGACATCTGAACTAAATGACACAATGAGCCAAGTGGACCTCACAGACATCTATCAAATATTTCACCCAAACACCCGAGAATACACTTTCTACTCAGCACCTCACAGAACATTCTCCAAAATAGACCATATACTGGGACACAGAAAAAAAAACTCAACAAATATAAAAAGATTGAGATAATCTCATGCATTCTATCAGACCACCGTGCAATAAACCCAATATCAACACCAGGATAAACCTTACAACCTACAAGAACACATGGAGACTAAACAACACTCTCCTGAATAACGAATGGGTCAAGGAAGAAATAAATAAAGAAATAAAAACATTCCTGGAACTGAATGACAATGATAAAACAACACAGCAAATCCTATGGGACACTTAAAAGCAGTCCTAAGAGGGAAGTTTATAGCTCTAAGTGCCTACATTATAAAAAAAAAACAGAAAGAGCACAAGTGAATGATCTAACACTGCAGCTAAAAATACTTGAGAGACAACAACAAATGAACCCTAAATGAAGCAGACAAGACGAAATAACAAAAATCAGAGCAGAGATCAATGAAATAGAAACAAAGAAAAGCATGCAAAAATCAATGAAACCAAAAGGTGGTTCTTTGAGAGAGTAAACAAATAGACAGACCTCTAGCCCAGTTAACCAAAAGAAAGAGGGAACAACTCAAAATCAATAGATTCTGTGATGAAAGGGGAAATATCACAACAGACAATGAAAAGATCCAGACAATCATATGGGAATAATTAAAAAAACTTATACTCTACAAAGTTTGAAAACCTAGAAGAAATGGATGAATATCTGAAATCCTGGAAATCACCAAAGCTCAACCAAGAAGAGATCGACAGCCTAAATAGACCAATAATACAGGAAGAAATTGAAGATGTAATAAGTGGCCTCCCAACCAAAACATGCACAGGCCCAGATGGTTTCACGGCAGAATTCTATAAAATATTTCAAAAAAACTTACAACCATTACTACTCAAATTGTTCAGAAATTTGCAAATGGAGGGAGTTCTCCAAGATTCCTTCTATGAAGCCAGCATCAGGCTACAACCAAACTCAGGTAAAGATACAACCAAAAAGGAGAACTATAACCCCATCTCCCTAATGAACACAGATTCCAAAATTCTAAGCAGGATACTGGCAAACCGCATACAGACCCACATCAAGAAAATCATCCACCATGACCAAGTTGGATTCATACCAAAGATGCAGGGATGGTTCAACATACGAAAATCAATAAATATCATCAAACATATAAATGGATTGAAGGACAAAAAACACACCATCATCTCAATTGACACGGAGAAATCCTTTGACAAAATCCATCATCCTTTCATGTTTAAAGTGCTAGAGGGAATTGGACTGGAGGGTTCATTCCTCAACGTAATCAAGCCATATACAGGAAACCTACAGCCAATATCATCCTAAATGGGGAAATGACAGAAGCATTCCCCTTAAAGGTAGGAACTCGGCAAGGCTGCTCCCTGTCACCAGTCCATTTCAATATAGTACTGGAATCCCTTGCTAGGGCAATAAGGCAAGAAAAGGAAATTAAAGGAGTTCTAATTGGAAAAGAGAGAGTCAAGCTATCCCTTTTTGCTGATGATAGAATTGTCTACCTAAGGGAAAGTAAGAACTCCACCAGAAAACTCCTAGAAATGATTAAGTGCTTTAGTAAAGTGGCAGGATACAAAATAAATCTAGAAAAATCAGTAGCCTTTCTTTAAACCAACAACAATCAACTGAAGCAGGACTACAAGGAGACCTTACCACTCACAATAGCATCAAAAACAATAAAATACCTAGTACCAAACCTAACCAAAGACACCAAGGATCTCTACAACAAAAATTTTAATCCTCTGAAAAAGGAAATTGAGGAAGACATCAGATGATGGACAAACCTCATGGGGTGGGAAAATAAATATAGTAAAAATGTCCATCCTACCCAAACTAGTGTACAGATTTAATGCAATCCCAATCGAAATCCCCAAGAGTTTCTTCACAGGCTTGGGAAAAAATCCTCAATTTCATTTGGAAAAACAAAATACCCTGAATAGCCAAAGAAACCTTGAGTGAAAAGAGCAATACAGGTGGGGATCNACCAAACCTAACCAAAGACACCAAGGATCTCTACAACAAAAATTTTAATCCTCTGAAAAAGGAAATTGAGGAAGACATCAGATGATGGACAAACCTCATGGGGTGGGAAAATAAATATAGTAAAAATGTCCATCCTACCCAAACTAGTGTACAGATTTAATGCAATCCCAATCGAAATCCCCAAGAGTTTCTTCACAGGCTTGGGAAAAAATCCTCAATTTCATTTGGAAAAACAAAATACCCTGAATAGCCAAAGAAACCTTGAGTGAAAAGAGCAATACAGGTGGGGATCACTATACCAGACATCAAACTATACTACAGGGCTATAGTCATAAAATCAGCCTTGTACTGGCAAAAAACAGACCAGTTGACCAATGGAATAAAACTGAAGATCCAAACCTGAGCACATACAATTTCAGCCACCTGATATTTGACAAGAGGGCCAAGAAAACAAAATGGAGGAAAGACAGCATCTTCAATAAGTGGTGTTGGCAAAACTGGATCACCACTTGTAGAAGAATGAAATTAAACCTCTACCTCTCATCCTGGACAAAAGTCAACTCCAGATGGATCAAAAACTTCAAAGTGAAACCCCAAACTCTTGAGGTGATAGAAGAGAAACTTTGCAGCAGACTACAAGACATAAGCATAGGAAAAGACTTCCTAAATCAGACAGCATCTGCACAAGAAATAAGATCGACAATTGACAAATGGGACCTCATTAATCTCAAAAGTTTCTGTACATCAAAAGAAACACTAAAGGAAGTGAAGAGAAAACCCACAGAGTGGGAGGAAACCTTCACTGCAGATACATCTGACAAAGCATTAATTTCCAGAGTACACAAACAAAAGAAGAAAGAGAACAAATGAAACTAAAAAGATGGAGCAAAGATCTGAATAGAGACTTCAGAGAGGAGGAATTAGAGATTGCTGAGAAACATCATAATAAGTGTTCAACATTGCTAATAATGAAGGAAATGCAAATTAAAACCACTTTGAGATATCATCTTATTCCAATAAGACTGGCTAGGATCAGGAATATAAATGATACCAAGTGCTGGAGAAGTTGTGGGGAAAGGGGAACACTCATCCATTGCTGGTGGGAATTTAAACTTGTACAGCCGCTATGGAAAACAGTGTGGAGAACCGTTAGAAGACTCAAAATGAGCCTGCCATTTGACCCAGTCATACCACTCCTGGGTATATACCCACAAGACACATCTTACTGCAGAGATACATCTACAGCTATGTTTATTGCAGCTCTGTTCACAATAGCAAAAAACTGGAACCATCCCAGGTTCCCCTCAACTGATGAGTGGATAGAGAAAATGTGGTACATGTATGCAAGGGAGTTCTATGCAGCGGTAAAGAGGGACAACATCATGAACTTTCTAGGTAAATGGATTTAGCTAAAAGACATTATATTAAGTGAAGTAACACAGTCCCAGATAAACAAACTACAAATGGTGTCCCTCATATGTGGATGCTATTGCCAATAACCCAGATATAAATATTTCTCATGGAGAGGGATGCATAGTAAAAGAACAACAACAGAAAGACTGCATCAGAAAACGGACTGAAATGGTGAATTGGGAAGGGGGGAGGGGTGGGAGAGGGACACGGGTGTATATTCGATTAATGCATATTTAATTGACGTGAGTTCAACAAGTACCCAGTTTTGCCTAGACACTGTCTACAGGATACATGGTGTTTTAGGACTTAGTAAAAGTAAATATGTGTATATTAAACAACATTGGTTTACAGACTCTGATAAAAACGGTAATGCATCTGAGTTAAATGGAGATATAATTCGCTGTTGTCCACATTTGTTTTACATAAAATCTGTAGAGCAATAACTTTGGGATTGGCACATACAAATGTTCTCTATAATTTCTCTGTTGTACAGTATCACCTTGTAGCATTCTCTTTAAGATGATTTAACGTAAAAATTAAGTTTGCTTCCCAAGTTAATCATATATAGTCACCCAAAACAACATGGGTGAATTTGATGAAATCTGTGCCTTGATTCCACCCTATAGTTATGTATAATACAACTGTCTTCTGGAGACTCATGGGTTAAAAAAAAGGGGGGGTACAGATAGACATGAAACCTTCTCGTCAAAAACCTTGCAATTCAAATCTTAAAACTAACTATGGGAAAAGATTTGTGTGTTCCAACAGGACAAAATGTCACCAACTTAACGGCTGAGAAAGAAAAGATACAGCTTTGCATTGAGTAGGATGTACCAGAAAGTGCCAACTGAAAGGTTGACCCGTCTGAACATCGAAAGGAAGAAAAGCCTCAGATTGCCATAAACATCGAACCCCTCTGTGGCCCCTACATGTAACAACTATTTATAATGAGTCCTAATGAAACTTACCTTCTAGGTGCCGCAAAGGTTTTGATATGAGAGACTTTCTTGCCTCCCCCCCAGAACAAGGAGAAATATGACGATGATGAGGTCGCTCTCCAACTGTAAATTGGAGACAACTATTATAGAGGTAATCTCTTATAAAACTGGTAAAACTGCCTTCTTTAATTGACTAATAGACATAAGAACTGTGAAAAGGATTATTCTCTGTTCAGAACCAAATATAATACTAAAGTCCTTAAACTATGCACTTAAGCAAAATATATCAATACAGGAGCTCTGACATCAGTAATGGATTATTCTACCAGGGAGATGTTGGCCAGGGGATCTAAGGCCCCACAAAAGGTAAAGGCTCCTTGCCTCTAAACTGGGATACCTGCAAGAAGAGAGGCGATAAGGCCCTGCTGCCGAAGACCTGACGTTAACATGGGAAAGATGTATTGAGACCACACATGCAAGTGTACAGATGGCCTCTGGAATACCAGAGAGTGTTACCAAAGGCCACTAAACCAATAAAGCAAATACGGGTCTCCTTGAGTCAAGCAAGACTCCACCGTCAGCACCAGCTACACCTCACCTGCCTGGAAATACTGTGCAGCAGAGGCAGCCATATGCCTGTATATCCCAAATCTAATTGGCTATTGGCTCTCTCCTTGGAGGAATAACCCATGGCTGATGCCACAAGCTTACATCCTCTACAGGTTAGGAGATGTTATAAGCCACAGTAAGACCCTGTCATATTTAACAGGAAAAAATGTAATTCATGGATCAACATATCATCTAAACATATGTGTCTATACCAAAGTAACCTACCATAACTATTAGTGCTGTTTAAATACCTATATATCTAATTGCTTGTGCTTCATTAGTAGGATCGAAAGGTTATTCCTGGACAAACTGTCAGCCCATGAAAGGAAACAGCCAGAATTGACCAGAGTCCAAGACAACAGCTCCAGAGAAAGTAGACTGTTTTGCTTCTCATCCACCTGTGCCCCTTTTCTAAGCCTAGGGAACAATCTGTGGAAGAGGGGGCATGGTAGAATGTAAGGGCTATGATTGGGGTGAATGGTGAAACTACAGCAATATAGCCTGGACACTCATTTGATCAACTTGATTGAACATAACCCCCCCCCAACTGCTGGATGGTGGGACCAAGGGGCTGTGTGAGTTTGGGCACAACTGCTTGCAAATTGATTTTACATGAAGGATGCTTGTACTCATAAATTATCACTAATTGCTAAAAAATGACAAAAAAAAAGAGAGAGAGATGCAGGATAGTTAAGGCAGAATGCATGATCTGGGATGGGGTGGGGTGGGGTGGGAGGAAGGGAAAGGGAAATATGCCTGAACTGAATTGGAAAATGATGTATGAAATATACAAAGCATCAATAAAATAAAATAAAACAATTTCTAATTGGGTTTATGTAAATTTTAGTATGTATTAAATTCAGTTTAATGATGAACTATTGTTGATTATTTTTGCTAATTGCTATTGATAGTTATAATTATTGTGACTATTGATTATAATTGCTAATAATAATTAATGATAATTCAGTCTAATGATAAGTTGTTGATTATTGGCTATTATTAATAATTATAATTAATTATAATAATTGTGATTAATAATGGTTATTAATTATTATTAATAATGGAAATAATTATTATAACTTTTATGGTCACTGTGATTATTTATAATTACTTTTATTATTCCAACAGTCCTTAATATTAAGACAAGATAAATCAGTCCAAGACTACAAACAACTGTGACCTATCTACTTTTGGGCACCCTCCTTAACCTTTTGCTCTGTAAATAGGACTGGGACAGTGAGACTTAGCATAGGGCCAGTCTAGGGATAGTTAATCAGTAGCCCAGTAGTGACAGGATAGGAAAGAATAGGAGTAGAATTTAGGGATAGTTAATTGAATCCAAGTGGTTGGGAATGGGCCTAAGAGGTGGCATATGGATCTCAGCTGTTTTGTGTGTTACTAGGACATTTATTCTAATTATGTAAAAATAACACTATGAATAATTATAATAATAATTTTATGTGTTTCTCATTGAATGTCAAACAATAATGTGACCTATTTCTCTTACAGGTCAACCAAAAAATTTTCTTTATTACATATCCATGCATGTATGTATGTATATATGTATGTATTTATGTATGTGTGCATGTACACATGTGTATGGATGTATGTACTTGTGATATATATACATATCTATAGTTAATTTTTATTTATTTATGTATGTGTGCATGCACACCTGTGTATTGATGTATGTACTTGTGATATATATATATATCTGTATATATATATATATCTGGAACTGGAGTTAAAGATGGATCTCAGCCACCATGTGGGTGCTGGGAATCACACCTGGGTCCTCTGCTTTGCAGCAGTTGGTGCTCTTAACTGCTAGGCCATCTCTCCAGCCCCATCTAAGTATATTTTTAATGTTAACAGGTATAAAACCAGTAAAAAATATGCCTCTAAATAGGAACTTGGCCCTTACTTCTTGAGATCCAGATTTATAAGTAAACAGCCAATGCATAATTCAATTTCAACAAAGTTTATGGGTTGATTTTCTAGTAGAAATAATAAAAAATTTATTGAACATCTCAATGAGTATACACTGCCACATAATGTTTACGGTAGCACCCATTCAACACCTAAAATAAAGATACATACTTGTTTTTATAGTATTAAAATGGTAATAAATTTTTAGTCTTTGGGATATGGGTTAAAAAAAATAAAAATTCTGGATCCCCCTTCACCATCATCTGAGGAGTCCCCAAGTTCAAATTCATTAATGTCTGCATGCATGTTAGGCCTTTTTTTGCATAAGGCTTACGATGGTCACTAGTGGGTTTTGACTGGACAGAGGCCTGCAACAGGCCACCAGTCTGGGGGTGTGGATCTCCAACAGATGGATTTTATTTGGCCATAGAAGTGTGGTGGCATAAGCCTAAGTCCAACAGCCTGAGTAAGGATGAGAAAGCCAGGCCAGGCTGGGCTGTGGAATTTCCATAGCCAGCTAAACCTTTGCATTCTAGCTTCAGCTCCCAGGAGAAGCTGCTGTCAGCTTCTTCTTCCCCTTCCCTTACCAGGACTGTGGTGTACCTGCTCATAGCTAGAGACACTTCATCTTTCTTAAGAGCATGTGACCACATCTAGAGATACAAATTGTTATTAAAATTTGTTTTGCTACTAATGGGTAAGAGATTTCCAGTAACAACTTTGGAATTAAATGTACAGAAATGTTCTCTATATTTTTCTGTTCAGTGTTATTTGTAACATTACTTTTGTCTAAATGATATACAGGCCAATATACAGACCATTTAAATAGACTTACTGGACCCTTACACCTTGGTTCATGTCTATAGGTATGTTTAATACAACTACCTTTTAAACATCTATAGGTGTTGATATTGAGTTTTATTGCACTGTGGTCTGATAGAATGCATGAGATTATTTCAATCTTTTTATATTTGTTGAGTTTTTCCCTGTGTCCCAGTATATGGTCTATTTTGGAGAATGTTCCATGAGGTGCTGAGTAGAAAGTGTATTCTCTGGCGTTTGGGTGAAATATTCGATAGATGTCTGTGAGGTCCATTTGGTGTATTGTGTCATTTAGTTCCAATATCTCTCTGTTTATCCTTTGTCCTGTTGACCTGTCTAGGGGACTTAATGGGGTATTGAAGTCCCCTAGTATTAGTGTGCTGGGGTTAATCTGTGCCTTGAGATCCTGAAGAATTGTCTTTATAAAGTTTGGTGCACCGGTGTTTGGTGCATATATATTTATGATTGTGAAATCTTCATCGTCAATTGTTCCTTTAATAAAGATGTAATGGCCCTCTTTGTCTCTTTTGATTTCTTTTGCTTTGAAGTCTATTTTGTCTGATATTAGAATAGCCACACCTGCTTTCTTTTTGGTACCATTTGCTTGGAATACTTTCTTCCATCCCTTCACCTTAAGTTGGTGCCTATCATTGAAATTGAGATGGGTTTCTTGTAGACAGCATATAGATGGGTTTTGTTTCCTAATCCATTCTCCCAGTCTATGCCTTTTGATTGGGGAGTTTAGCCCATTAATATTTAAGGTTATAATTGAAAGATGGATGTTGCTTCCTTTCATTTTATTATCCATTTGGGCTTCTAGCCTCTGATTTTGCTCCTATGGTTATGTTTTATTAGTTTCTTTTCCTAGGTGTTTGAGGATTGTTGCTCCTCTCTTCTACCCTTTGAATTGCTTCAAGTATTTTATGAAGAGTTGGTTTTCCAGACATGTATTCCATCATCTTGTTTATGTCATGGAAGATTTTTCTCTCTCCTTCAAGTATAGTCGACATTTTTGCTGGGTAAAGTATTCTGGGTTGGCATCCGTAGTCCCTTAACACTGGGAATGCTTTGCTCCATGTTCTTCTTGCTTTCATGGTTTGAGGCGAGAAGTCAGTTGTAATTCTGATGGGTTTCCCTTTGTATGTGACTTGTTTTTCTTTTGTAGCCCTCAGAATTTTGTCTTTATTTTGGNAAACCCTTGCTAGGGCAATAAGGCAAGAAAAGGAAATTAAAGGAGTTCTAATTGGAAAAGAGGAAGTCAAGCTATCCCTTTTTGCTGATGATATGATTGTCTACCTAAGGGACGCTAAGAACTCCACCAGAAAACTCCTAGAAATGATTAAGAGCTTTTTTATCACTCCTTTTTATAGAAAAAGAAAACAAATTATGATGGTAATGGAATTGTTCCTTAACTACCAAACAGGCAACTGCTATGGAAAGAATTTCTCTTGGGACATATATAGCCAGTCATTAATTAACTAATAGGCATAAAAACTGTAAAAGAAAATTTTATTCAGAGCTAGACATTAATGTAAAAATCTTTAGAACTTTAAACTTAAGCAAAATAGTTACTAGAGGAAAGCTTTGCTACCAGCAATGGGTCATTTTGCCAAAGAGGCATTGGCTACAAGCTAAGGATCCTCCAAATTAAGGCTATTTGTCTGCAAATTGGGGTACACAGAATTTGGCTGTCAAAGGTCCTGTAAGAATGTAAAGGACATAGAGACCACACATACAGTAGGTCTCTGAAATGCCAAACAGCATTAGTAAAGCCATCTGGAAAGAAAAATATTGGTCTCACTGAGTAAAGTGAGACTCATTACTACTCCATACTTGCTTGGAAGACATTGTACATCTAGTGGCTGCTAAAGTCACCCCACACCTAATTGGCTTTTACTCCACTCCTTTGGGGGAATAACATATGGCTGGTATTAAACTTTTAGTAATGAATAACAGTATAAAAAGCCATAGATCCTAGACTAATATCAATCTAATTATTTGTATCTGTACCCACAGCGTAACTTGTCATGATAATCAATGCTATTTAAATGACTTTATTATCTCACTGTGCTTGTTAGAAGAACTAAAAAAGTCCGGGGCTGGTGAGATGGCCTAGCGGTTAAGAGCACCAACTGCTCTTGCAGAGGACCCATGTTCGATACCCAGCACTCACATGGCAGCTGAAAACTGTCTTTAACTCCAGTTCCAGGGGAATCTGACACCCTCTTCTGTCCTTCGCGACATTGCACGACACGGGTGCACAAACCTACATGCAGACAGTACAATCGTACACATACGAAAATAAATAAAATTTAAAAAAAAAGAACTAAAAAAGAAATTCCTAAATAAACTGCCAACCCATGGAAGGAAACAGCCTGGACAGACCAGAGTTCAGAGTGACACCTCAAAGAAAATAACACTGCTTTATTTCTTACCCACTTCTGTCCCTCATCCCCTGAGACCCAGGGATCAGATGCCAAGGAGGGGGTTTAATAGAATCAAAGGGCTGAGGAGATATGGGTAATTCCTGAGATCTCAGAAATTATGCACTGTACTCTTACTTGAACAACATGCTTGTGCATACAAACTTCTCCAATTGGACTCTGGGGACCTTACGTTCAAAATTTGGGCATATATACTTGCTAATTGAATTACATGAATGTTACTTACATTCATTGCTTATGTTTGACAATTGGTTTATTACATGGTTGGGTTTTTTGGATATTAATTGTCCTTAGCGTAAAAGTAAAGTCTCAGGTCTGACCTGCCACCCCCCCCCACACACACACACTCCCTGGCACTCAAAACAGGCTTGAGCAGCTGGCTATTCAGAGCTCAGTTCCTGGGGCTGGAGACATGGCCTAGTGGTTAAGAGCGCTGACCGCTCTTACAGAGGAACCAGGTTTGATCCCCAGCACCCACATGGCGGCCGAGAACCGTCTGAAACTCCAATTCCAGGAGAACTCCAGTTCCAGGGGAATCCGATACCGTCTTCTGACCTCCATGGCATTGCACGACATGGGTGCACACACTTGCATGCAGACAGTACATTCATACACATACAGAAATAAATAAAATTAATAAAAAATTTAAAAAAAAACAAAGCTCAGTTCCTTTGTGTGGTAAACTTCTCTCATGGGCTCACCTGCCTCTCAGAAAAGAAAAAAAAATTAAAGTATGAGATGTGGGAAAATTTAGTTAAGATGGCTAGCATTCTAAACAAATGGGACCTCCCTGCACGTGCCCAAGATCTAGAATTTGGCACCGGGAGTTGAAACATGCTGGCTATATAAGCCAGCCATTTTTGGAATAAAGCTTTCTCTGTATTTGGACACTTTAACATAAGTCCGTGTAACATGCTTTCCTGTGAGAGTTTTCCACATGGTTCACCCTGGGAATAAATGCAACACCCCACATCAAGGCTTTTAAGGAGCTTTTTACAAAATACTATGAGAGTAACACCACTTTAAGATGTAAATTAATATTATTTTATTAGTTTTAATTATGCAGGATTACTTGATATTTCTTTGCATGTACTCAAGAAAGGGCAAGGAAGGAGGTCCTTGGGATTTCCCTTATTATACAAGACTCTTAGTAACTACTTGAAATTATTTATATCATATTAATATTTTTGGGGGGTCTTTTGAAGACAGGGTCTCTATGTATCCCCAGCTGGGCTGGAAACCACTCTGTAGACCAGGCTGGCCTTGAACTCACAAAGATCTGCCTGCCTCTGCCTCCCAAGTGCTAATATCAAAGGCATGCACCACCACGCCTGGCAATATATTTCTTATATAATCTCAGGAACACTTCAACTTTGTGTACCTTCCAAGTTTCTTTTGAAATATCCTGACCTGTCAGATAATACATATTTTGAAACACAGTGATCTGCCACAAAATACATATTTAAAAATATCTTTCACCTCTGGAAACAAAAGCTAGGGAAAGTAAACCATTATTTTGGAAACATTAACTCTTATTAGGTATTTGCTGCGTACATAGTGTCACTGCAAAAGCATACATAAGGGGCTGGAGTGATGGCCTAGCATTTAAGAGTGCTGACTGCTCTTGCAGAGGACCCGAGTTCGAACCCCAGCACCCACATGGCAGATGAAAACCATCTTTAACTCCAGTTCCAGGGGAATCTGACACACTCTTCTGACCTCTGCGGCATTGCATGACACAGGTACACATACCTACATGCAAACAGTACATTCATACACATGCAAAAATAAGTAAAATTAAAAAAATAAAAAAGCATACCTAAAACAAACAAGTGACTATTACTTGTTCATTTTTATAACAGTTTATCAGAAGTTTAGAACTTAACTAGAATTTTCATAGTCATAGAAATTCATTAAAATTCTGCTGTAAATAGTGCAGGAAGAGTTCTCAGAGAGCTCATGATCAATGCATTCACCTTCATATTCCTGAAAGCAAGGTACTTTGAAAATGTTACTACCGTCTGTATATTCTGAAATTCAACTAATGAAGATATTTTAGACATAAATTTCACAGACAGCTCTTACTGTTAATCTTTTAATCTTTTGTATGGTAAGCCTTTTAAGTTCATTCTGAAGAAATTTATTGAATTGGGAAATATCAGTTAAGAAGAGACAGAAATCACTGTCATCAGATATTTCTATTATTATTATTGTAATTTATTGTCTGAAACTCCGAGGGTAGGTTAGGTGAAAATTTTGTTCATTGCTGTCATGAATATTTCTAAACTTAGTTGTTGAATTCCATCAGTAGTGCTAGTTGTGGGAAAACTTAGTTAGAATGGGTTGGGTTCTAAGACAATGGTACCTCCCTGGCCACACCCACGGGGTGGGGCGTAGTGACGAATTGAGTCATGATGGATGTTTAAGCAGACATGTTGGAATAAAATCTCTCTCTGCATTTGAACCTCAACCTGCCTACACGTGGTATGCTTTCCTGCACGGGCTTTCCACATGGGTAGTCCTAGGATTAAGTGGGCCCCGCCATGAATCCCGACAGCGACCCCACAATTGGCACCCAATGTGGGGCAGAAGGAATCCTTAACAACTTAGGTATGCATACCCCTAAATCTTGCCTTATTCTTCTCTCTCTCTCCTGATATCTATCTGTTGTGGTGGAGCCGTCTTTCCTGCTGGTCTCGGTGGATGGGACTGTGGTCTGAGGGCATGTGGGTTTGGACACGGAGAGCCTGCCTCTGATTTGGTTCAGAGGGAGCACCCAGTGACTTCCAGGAATGTACCTCCTGGCATGGTCACTCCTACAGGCTATAAATGCCAGTTTCCTCAAGGCTGAATTTAACATTAAGCCTTAGTAGATATGTTTGGCCTTAAAACAATTTTTTGTAATTCTACAGGTCTGAAAAACTTTCTGGTTTTAAATTCCACACCCCCAAAGAAAGATTGATGAACCAGTTCCTCAAGTTGGGTTCCAACCTGGACTTGTTCATATGTAAATTTTCTCCTGGTAGCTCTCTTAGACTTGAGCACACTTCTTTCTGTTGCAAATTAAGGCCTTTCACAGAACCACCCTCCTCCAAGAGCATCTTCCAGATACTTTCAAGCCTTGGCCATTTTTCTCTTAAATTTTGTATACAAAAATCTGTTTTTGGATAAAAGCGTGTTGCTCTCTTGTCTTCTTATGGCTTTTCTCTAAATCTAACTTCTTACCTAAAACCTGCCAGCTATTTGTAGATCCAAGGATGGGATTTAGCTAACAGTAATTCAAATCCATTTCAGCATGCTTAAATTAATGTGTAATATTTTTACTTAACCCATGGGTACCCTAGATATGGTTGATTTAATTTTATCTTGCTCCTTTTAAATGTGTTTCATCTCAAAAATCTCTTCTCACAGAATTCTAGATCACACGTGGTCTGAGCTCTGGCCTGGTACCATAAGCCTGCGTGCCATGCATGCATACCAGCTTGCAGACTCAGCACATGGTATCTCAATCATGCCCACTAAATTTTGATTTTATGTAACATCCTTTTGATTTCAGCACTTTGGAAACAAGATAGATGGATTTCTAGGAGAATTTACAGGCCTTGAAGTTCTAACAACAAATTTGCTCCAATAAATTGTCTTTTTTAAGGACCATTGGTAAAAGTCTCTTTAACAACGTAAATTGATATTTTGGTTCAATTTAAAAGAGAAATTTTTTGAATAAAACTGCTTTAAGTTTCTCTAAGCCCATCTTCAAGCTGCATGTTTGTGTGAGTGAATGTGAGTTCCCGCTATTAATTCATTATAATCCTACAGGTTAAAATCTAATTAGAAACTGACTATAAACAAAAATAGATTCAATTCATAAATAATGTTTGTGTTATACTCCTTAGTGTTAACCCAATTTTTAATTGGGTTTATAGTATGCATATTATTCAGTTTAATGGTAGATAGTTGTTAATTATTAGTAATTTTTATTAATGGTTATAGTTATTGTTGTTGAATATAATTATTAATAATAATTTATAAAAATTCAGTCTAATGGTAAATTTTTCATTGTTGTTGGCTATTACTGACAATTATTCATAATTAATAATTGTGACTAATAATGGTTAATAATAATTAATGATAATTAATAATAGTTATAAGTATTTTGATTATTGTTGTGATTGTAGATAATTATTATTATTCTTCCAAAGTCCTTAATAATAAGACAAAATGGATTGTTCCAAAACTACAAACAACTTTGGCCTATCTACTTTTGGAAATCCTCAATCTTTAGATTTGTAAATAGCATAGGTAGAGTTTAGGCAATTAACCAGAAGGGATAGGATAGGGAAAGAATAGTAAACTTTAGGTATAGTTCATTGAAGGCAAGTGGTTGCAATTGGGCCTAAGAGGTGGCATATGGATCTCAGCTGTTTCATGCATTACTAGAACATTTATTCTAATTATGTAAAAATAACGCTATAACAATTTATAAAAATTCATGTTTTTCATTGGACATCAAACAATATGACTTTTTTCCCTTACAGGTCAACCTAATAAACCTTTATTATGTATGTATGTGTGTATGTGTGTATGTATGTGCATGCACACATGTGTATGGATGTGTGTGCCTGTATTCTAAGTATATTTCAATGTTAACAGCCATGATACCAGTAAAAACATTGCCTCTGAGTTGGAACGTGGTCTTTTCTTCTCAAGACGCAAATTTACATTAAACAGCCAAAACATCATTCAATTTCAACAAAGGTTATGGGTTATCTATTAAAAATCTTAAAATAATGGATCTACACTGCCACCTACTGGTTACGCCCTTTCAACATCTAAAACAAAGATGCAACCAGTTTTTCATTGTATTAAAGTGTTAATAAGTTTTTGGGTATTTGGGAATAAAAAATAAAAGGTATAAAAATTAAAAAAAATCAATTCCAATTAAAATCATTGAGGAATTCGTGGCTGCCATTTTAAATTTTTTTGTGTGCATGCAGGCTGAGCCTGCATTTTGTTCAGATGACTAGTGGGTAGCTGGTGTTGTGGGTGACCAGTTGGTTTGGAGAAAAGCTCCCTTTGCGGACCACCAACCTGAAAAGCTTGTGTGAAATTCCTGTCCTGGGCTTGGGCAGGTGGAAAGTTTTGGCCAAGAATGGGAAACGTGTTTCGTTGTCCCAGGCTAAGGAACCAAATAGGAAGATACCTCTCCAGTCAGGTCATAGAAGTGACCAACTGCCCTCTACACAATGAGGCCAGTTCCCCACACTGTCCACAAAGTGGGCACTGTGCGTCCCTTTCCCCTTAGCAGGACTGGATTGCACCTGTTCAAGACAAAAGAAGCTTCCTAGAAGCTCCCACAAAAACAAAACAAAACAAAAATATCAACATGGTAATGATGGTAACAACTTCTCATTGGGCATTTCTAGCCAGTCTTTATTTGAATAATGGACATAAGAACTGTAAAAGAAAATTTTATTAACATCACACTTTTCCAGTGTGCTCTCACACTACTATATTTTGCCCTCACACTGCTCCATTGTGTCATCACAATGCTCCATTGTGTCATCAAACTGCTCCATTGTAACCTCACTGCTCCATTTTGCCCTCACTCTGCTCCACTGTGACTTCACCCTGATGCATTTTGCCAACACACTGCACCATTTTGCCATCACAATGTTCCATTGTGCCCTCACAATGCTATATTTTGCTCTCACACTGCTCCATTGCTTAAGCACACTGCTCCATTGTGCCCTCACACTGCTCAATTGTGCCCTCACACTGCTCCATTTTGCCAGCACAAGGATATATTGTGACCTCCCAATGGTCCAGTTTGCCCTCGCATTGCTCCATTGTGATATCACACTGCTCCATTGTTTCATCACGCAGTTTCATTTTGCCCTCACACTGTTCCACTGTGTCATCACACAGCTCCATTGAGCCATCACACTGTTCTTTATGTCATCACACTGCTCCATTGTGCCATCATAGTGCTCCATTGTGCAATCACCCTGCACCTTTGTGTCATCCCACTGCTCAATTGTGCACTCACACTCCTCCATTTTAAACTCACCCTGCTCCATTTTGTACTCACACTGCTCCATTGTGTCTTCACACTGCTCCATTGTGTCATCATAATGCTCAATTATGCAACCACTCTGCTCCATTGTGCCATCTCACTGCTCCATTTTGCCATCACACTGCTCCCTTGTGCCAACTCTGTTCCAATGTGCCCTCACCCTGCTATTTTTTGCACTCACACTGCTCCATTGTGTCTTCACAATGCTCCATTGTGCCCTCACACTGCTCCATTATGCCCTCACTCTGCTCCATTGTGACCTCACACTGGTCCAGTTTGCCCTCACACTGCTCCATTGTGATACTACACTGCTCTATTGTGTCATGACACTGCTCCATTGTGCCCTGACACTGCACCTTTTTGCCCTCACACTGCTCCTTTCTGTCATCACACAACTCCATTGTGCCATCACACTGCTCCAGTGGGTCATCGCAATGCTCCACTGTGTCATCAAAGTGCTCCACTGTGTCAACACGCTGCTACATTGTGCCATGACACTGCTCCAATGTATCATCACACTGCTCCACTGTGTCACCACACTGCTCCAGTGTGCCCTCATGCTGCTCCATTGTGTTGTCACGCTGCTCTTTTGTGCCCCCACACTGCTCCATTGTGATATCATGCTGCTCCATTGTGTCATCATGCTGTTCCATTGTGTCATCACAATGCTTCATTGTGCCCTGACACTGCTCCATTGTGTCCTCACACTGCTCCATTGCGTCATCACAGTGCTCTGTTGTATCATCACTGTGATCCATTGTGCCATCACACTACCTCATTGTGCCCTCACACAGCTCCATTGTGTACTCACACAAATCGATTGTTCCTCACACAGGTACATTGTGCCCTCACAGTGCTCCGTTGTGTCCTCAGACTGCTCCATTAAGCCCTAACCCCATTCAATTGTGTCAGCACACTGTTCCATTGTGTCATCACAGGGATCCATTGTGCCCTCACACAGTTCATTGTGTGATCACAGTGCTCCACTGTGCCCTCAAACTTCTCAATTTTGCCCTCACACTGCTCCACTGTTTCATCACACTGCTCCATTTTGCCCTCACACTGCTCCACTGTGTCACCAAACAGCTCCATTGAGCCATCACACTGTTCTTGGTGTCATCACACTGCTCCATTGTGCCATCACAGTGCTCCATTGTGCAGTTACCCTGCACCTTTTTGTCATCCTACTGCTCAATTGTGCACTCACACTCCTCCATTTTAAACTCACCCTTCTCCATTTTGTACTCACACTGCTCCATTGTGTCTTCACACTGCTCCATTGTGTCATCATAATGCTCAATTATGCAACCACACTGCTCCATTGTGTCATCACAATGCTCCATTGTGCCATAACACTGCTCCCTTTTGCCATCACACTGCTCCCTTTGCCAAATCTGTTCCATTGTGCCCTCACCCTGCTATATTTTGCCCTCACACTGCTCCATTGTGCCATCACAATGCTCCATTGTGTCATCACACTGCTCCATTGTGCCCTGACACTGCTCCATTGTGCCCTGAAACTGCTACTTTTTGCACTCACACTGCTCCATTGTGTCATCACTGTGCTCCATTTTGTCAACATAGTGCTCCATTGTGCCATCATAGTGCTCCAAAATGCCATCACACTGCTCCATTCTGTCATCACACTGCTTCATTGTGCCATCACACTCCTCCATTCTGTCATCACCCAACTGCATTGTGCCATCACACTGCTCCAATGTGTCATCACATTGCTCCACTGTTTCAACAAAGTGCTCCACTGTGTCATTACCCTGTTACATTGTGCCATGACTCTGCTCCAATGTGTCATCACACAGCTCCACTGTGTCATCATCCTGCTCCAGTGTGCCATCACACTGCTTCATTGTGCCCTCACACAGCTTCATTTTGCACTGACACATATCGATTGTCTCCTCACATGGGTACAATGTGCCCTCACACTGCTCAATTCTGCCCTCACACTGCTCCATTGTGTCATCACACTGCTCCATTTTGTCATCCCCCTGCTCAATTGTGCCCTCACACTCGTACATTCCGCTCTCACCCTTCTCTATTTTGTCCTCACACTGCTCCATTCTGTCATCACTCTGCTCCATTGTGCCCTCACACTGTACGATTTTTGCTCTCACACTGCTCCATTTTGTCCACATAGTGGTACTTTGTACCCTACGCCTGCACCATTGTGCCCTCTCACTGCTTCATTTTGCCCTCACACTGCTCCATTGTGCAGTCACACTGCTCCATTGTGCCATAACACTGTTCCATTGTGCCAGCACACTGCTCCATTGTGCCATCACACTTTTCCATTGTGCTCTCACACTACTATATTTTGCCCTCACACTGCTCCATTGTGTCATCACAATGCTCCATTGTGTCATCAAACTGCTCCAATGTAACCTCACACTGCTCCATTTTGCCCTCACTCTTCTCCACTGTGACTTCAGCCTGCTGCATTTTGCCAACACACTGCACCATTTTGCCTTCAAATGTTCCATTGTGCCCTCACAATGCTATATTTTGCTTTCACACTGCTCCATTGCTTAAGCACATTGCTCCATTGTGCCCTCACACTGCTCCATTGTGCCCTCACACTGCTCCATTTTGCCAGCACAAGGATATATTGTGACCTCCCAATGGTCCAGTTTGCCCTCGCATTGCTCCATTGTGATATCACACTGCTCCATTGTTTCATCACGCAGTTTCATTTTGCCCTCACACTGTTCCACTGTGTCATCACACAGCTCCATTGAGCCATCACACTGTTCTTTATGTCATCACACTGCTCCATTGTGCCATCATAGTGCTCCATTGTGCAATCACCCTGCACCTTTGTGTCATCCCACTGCTCAATTGTGCACTCACACTCCTCCATTTTAAACTCACCCTTCTCCATTTTGTACTCACACTGCTCCATTGTGTCTTCACACTGCTCCATTGTGTCATCATAATGCTCAATTATGCAACCACTTGCTCCATTGTGCCATCACACTGCTCCATTTTGCCATCACACTGCTCCATTTTGCCATCACACTGCTCCATTGTGTCCTCACACTGCTCCGTTCTGCAATCACACTGCTAAATTTTGTCATCAACATGCTCCATTGTGCCCTCACAGTGCTATATTGTGCCATCACACTGCTCACTTGTGACATCACACTGCTCCATTGTGTCATCACTCTGCTCCATTGTGCCATCACCCTGCTCCATTGTGTCCTCATACTGGTCCATTGTGCAATTACACTGCTCCATTGTACCCTCACTTTGCTCCATAGTGCCATCACACTGCTCCATTGTGTCATAACACAGATCCATTGTGTCTTCACAGTGCTCCTTTGTGTCATCACACTGCTCCCTTTTTCCCTCACATTGCTAAGTTTTGTCATAACTTTGATCTATTGTGGCATCACAGAGCATTGTACCATGAATCTGCTCAATTCTTTTCATCACACTCCTCGTTTCTTCCCCCTCACTGCTCAATTGTGCACTCCCAGTGCTCCATTGTGACATCACACTGCTTCTTGTGCCATCACAGTGCTCCATTCTGTCATCACACTGCTTCAAGTTGCAATATATTGCTCCATTGTTTCATCACAGTGCTCCACTGTGTCATCACACTGCCCCAATGTGTCATCATGCTGCTCCGTTGTGCCCTCACACTGCTCCATTGTGTCATCACACTGCTCCATTTTTCCCTCTCACTGATCCACTGTGTCATCACACAGCTCCATTGAGCCATCACACTGTTCTTTGAGTCACCACACTGCTCCATTGTGCCAACACAGTGCTCCATTGTGCAATCACCCTGCAAAATTGTGTCATCCCACTGCTCAATTGTGCCCTCACACTCCTCCATTTTACTCTCACCTTTCTCCATTTTGTACTCACACTTCTCCATTGTGTCATCACACTGCTCCATTGTGTCATCATAATGCTCAATTTTGCAGCCACACTGCTCCACTGTGTCATCACAATGCTCCATTGTGCCATCACACTGCTCCCTTTTGCCATCACACTGCTCCATTGTGCCATCACACTGCTCCATTGTGCCATAACACTGTTACACTGTATCATCACCCTGCTCCATTGTGTTATCACACCACTCTATTGTGTCATCACACTGCTCCATTTTGCTCTCACTCTGCTCCATTGGGACGTCACACTGCTCCATTGTGACCTCACACTGCTACTGTGTCCCCTCACACTGCTCAATTGTGATATCACACTGCTCCATTGTGTCATCACAGTGCTCCATTGTGTCATCACTGTGCTCCATTGTGCCATCATAGTGCTCCAATGTACCATCAAACTGTTCCCTTCTGTCATCACACTGCTTCATTGTGCCATCACACTCCTCCATTTTGTCATCACACAACTCCATTTTGCCATCACACTGCTGCATTGTGTTATTACATTGCTCCACTGTGTTATCACACTGCTCCACTGTGCTATCACTCTGCTCCATTGTGAAATGGCACTGCTCCATTTTGTCATCACTATGCTCCATTTTGTCATCACACTGCTCCAGTGTGCCATCATGCTGCTAGATTGTGTTAACATGCTGCTCTGTTGTGTCATCACAGTGCTCTATTGTGCCCTCACACTGCTCAATTCTGCCCTCACACTGCTCCATGTGCAGTCACACTGTTCCATTGTGCCATAACACTGTTCCCTTGTGTCATCACACTGCTCCATTGTGTCATCACACTGCTCTATTGTGTCATCACACTGCTCCATTGTGCTCTCACACTGCTCCATTGTGCCCTCACTCTGCTCCATTGTGACCTCAAACTGGTACGGTGTGCCCTCACACTGCCCCATTGTGTTATAACACTGCTCCATTGTTTCATCATGCTGTTCCATTGTGTCATCACACTGCTACATTGTGCCATCATAGTGCTCCCTTCTGTCATCACACTGCTTCATTGTGCCAATACACTCTTCCATTATGTCATCACAGAACTCCATTGTGCCAACACACTTCTCCATTGTGTAATCACACTGCTCCACTGTGTCATCAAACTGCTCCACTCTGTCATCACGCTGCTCCATTGTGCCATGGCACTGCTCCATTTTGTCATCACTATGCTCCATTGTGTCATCACACTGCTCCAGTGTGCCATCATGCTGCTCCATTGTATTATCACGCTGCTCTTTTCTGTCATCACGCTGCTCCATTGTGCCATAACACTGCTTCATTGTGAGCTCACACAGATCCATTGTGCACTCACACAAATCGATTGTCTTCTCTCACAGGGGCATTGTGCCCTCACAATGCTCCCTTGTGTCCTCACACTGCAACATTGAGCCCTAACCCCTTTCAATTGTGTCTTCACACTGCTCCATTGTGTCACCACACTTCGTCATTGTGTCATCACGGGGCTCCATTGTGCCCTCACACAGTTCATTGGGTCATCACACTGCTCCATTGTACTCTGACACTGCTCCATTGTGTCCTCACCCTGCTCCATTGTGTCATCACTGTGCTCCGTTGTGTCATCACTGTGTTCCATTGTGCCATCATAGTGCTCCAATGTGCCATCAAACTACTCCCTTCTGTCATCACACTGCTTCATTGTGCCATCACACTCCTCCACTTTGTCATCACACAACTCCATTGTGCCATGACACTGCTCAATTGTGTCATCACTATGCTCAACTGTGTCTTCACATTGCTTCATTGTGCCATCACCCTGCTCCATTGTGTCCTCACACTGGTCCATTGTGCCCTTACACTGCTCCATTGTACTCTCACTTTGCTCCATAGTGCCATCACACTGCTCCATTCTGTCATAACACAGATCCATTGTGTCTTCACACTGCTCCTTTGTGTCATCACACTGCTCCCATTTGCCCTCACATTGCTAAGTTTTGTCATAACTTTGATCTATTGTGGCATCACAGAGCATTGTGCCATGACTCTGCTCAATTCTTTTCATCACACTCCTCGTTTCTTCCCACTGCTCAATTGTGCCCTCACACTCCTCCATTTTACTTTCACCCTGCTCCATTTTGTACTCGCACTGCTCCACTGTATCATCACACTGCTGCATTTTGTCATCATAATGCTCAATTTTGCAATCACATTGCGCCATTGTGTCATCACAGTGCTCCATTGTGCAATCACACTGCTCCATTTTGCCATCACACTGATCCTTCGTGCCCTCACACTGCTCCATTTTGCAATCACACTGCTCAATTGGTCATCAACATGCTCCAATGTGCCCTCAAACTGCCTCATTTTGTCATCACACTACTCCATTGTGTCCTCACCCTCCTCCATTGTGCCCTCACAGTGCTATATTGTGCCCTCAAACTGCTCCCTTTTGCCATCACACTACTCCATTTTGTCATCACTCTGCTCAATTGTGTCATCATACTGCTAAATTATTCCCTCACATTGCTCCATTTTGCCCTCAGAATGCTAAATTGTGTCATCACAATGCACCATTGTGTTATCACACTTATCCTTTGTGTCATCATACTGCTCCATTTTGCCCTCACACTGCTCCATTTGTACCCTAATACTGCTCCATTGTGTCTCCACACTGATCCATTGTGCACACACACAGCTCCATTTTGTCCTCATACTGCGACATTGTGCCTTCACAGTGCTGCTTTTTGCCCTTAGGCTGCTCCATTCTGTCATCACACTGCTCAATTGTGCCATCACATTGGCCCATTGTGCCATCACACTGCTCCATTGTTTCACCACACTGCTCCCTTGTGCTCTCATACTGCTCCATTGTGCGATTACTCTGCTCCACTTTGCCTTGTCAATGCTCAATTGTGCCTACACAGTGCTCCATGGCATCATCACTCTGTTCAATTGTGCCCTCACACTGTTCCACTGTGCCATCACACTGCTCCATTGTGTCCTCTTACTGGTCCATTTTGCCCTTAAGTTGCTCCATTGTGCCCTTAAGGTGCTACATTGTACCCTCACATTGCTCCATTGTGCCATCACACTGCTCCCTTGTGTCATAACACAGCTCCATTGTGTCTTCACATTGCTCCATTGTGTCATCTCACTGCTCCCTTTTGCCCTCACAGTGCTAAGTTTTGTCATAACATTGCTCTATTGTGGTATCACACAGCTTCATTGTGCCATCACTCTGCTCCATTGTTTCATCACACTCCTCATTTCTTCCCTCTCACTGCTCAATTGTGCAGAGTGTTCCCTTGTGTCATCACACTGCTTCTTGTGGCATCACAGTCCTCCATTCTGTCATCACACTGCTCCAAGTTGCAATATATTACTCCATTTTGTCAACACACCACTCCACTTTGTCATTACACTGCTCATCTGTGTCATCACGATGCTCCATTGTCCCATCACAGTTCTCCATTGTGTCATCATTCTGCTCCACTGTGCCATCACACTGCTAACTTGTGTCATCACACTGCTGCATTTTGTCATCACACTGCTCCACTGTGCAATTACACTGCTTCATTGTGCCTTCACACCGCTCCATTGTGCCCTTACAATGCTACATTATGTCATCACACTGCTCCATTGTGCTATCCCTCTGTTCCATTGTGCCATCACTCTGCTCCATTGTGTCATCACCCTGTCCTCTGTGTCTTCCCTCTAGTCCAACTGTGTCCTCACACTGCTCCATTGTGCCCACACACTCCTCCACTGTGTCATCACTCTTCTCATTGTGTCATCACGCTGCTCCATTGTATCACCACGCTGCTCCCTTGTTTCTTCCCATTGCTCCATTGTTCCCTCACAGTGAGAAACTGTCATCACACTCCTCCATTGTATTGTCACACTGCTCCACTGAGCCCTCACACTGCTGGATTGTACCCTCATACAGCTCCACATTGTCCTCACACTGCTCCATTGTGAACTCACACTGCTCAATTGTATCAACACAGCTCCTCCTTTGTGTCATCACTCTGCTAAATTGTGTCATCATCCTGCTCCTTTGTTCCCTCACACTGCTCAATTGTTCACTCACAGTGCTCCATTGTGTCATAACACTGCTTCATTGTGTCATCATAATGCTCCATTGTTCCGTCACACTGCTCCATTGTGTCACCCACTGCTCAATTTTGCCCTCACCGTCCTCCACTGTGCTCTCACCCTGCTCCATTTTGTCCTCACACTGGTCCATTGTGTCATCACACTACTCTATTGTGCCCTGACTGTGCTAAATACTGTCATTACACTGCTTCATTGTGTAATCACACTGCTCCATTCTGTCATTACTCTGCTCCATTGTTCCCTCACACTGCACCATTTGTGCCCTCACACTGCTCCATTTTTTCCACACAGTGGTCCTTTGTGCCCTACGACTGATCCATTGTGCCCTCACGCTGCACCATTTTTGCCCTCACACTGCTCCATTTTGTCCACACAGTGGTCCTTTGTGCCCTTTGACTGCTCCATTGTGCCCTCATACTGTTCCATTTTGCCCTCACAATGCTCCATTCTGCAGTCACACTGCTCCATTGTGCCATAACACTTTTCCCTTGTGTCATCACACTGCCCCATTGTGCTATCACACTGCTCCATTGTGTCATCACACTGCTCCATTTTGCTCTGACATTCCTCCATTGTGCCCTAACGCTGCTCAATTTTGGCTTCACACTGCTACATTGTGCTATCACAATACTCCATTGTGCCCTCACACTAATCCATTTTGTCAATACACTGCTCCATTGTGCCCACACACTCTGCCATTGTGCCCTCATGCTGCTCAATTTTGTCCTCACATGGCCCCATTGTGTTCAAACTGCTAAATTGCGCCCTCACACTGCTACATTTTGCCATCTCAGTGCTGCATTGTGTATACACCCTGGTCCACTGTTCCCTCACACTGATCCATTGTTCCCTCACACTGCTCCATTGTGCCAGCATACTGCTCCATTGTGCCATCACAGTGTTCCATTTTGCCATCACACTGTTCTATTTTGCCCTCACACTGCTCCATTGTGTCACCACACTGCTCCATTGTGATCTCACACTGCTCCATTGTACCCTCACTCTGCTCCATTGTGACCTCACACTGTTCCAGCTTGCCCTCACACTGCTCCATTGTGATAACACACTCCTCCATTGTGCTCTCACACTGCACGATATGTGCCCTTACACTGCTCCATTGTGCCCTACGACTGCTTCATTGTGTCATCACAGTGCTCTATTTTGTCAACACAATGTTCCATTGTGCCATCATAGTGCTCCAATGTGTCATCATTCTGTTCCCTTCTGTCATCACACTGCTTAATTGTGCCAACACACTCCTCCATTCTGTCATCACACAACTCCATTGTGCCATCACACTGCTCCATTGTGTCATCACACTGTTCCAATGTGTCATCAAACTGCTCCACTGTGTCATCATGCTGCTCCATTGTGCCATTACACTGCTCCATTGTGTCATCACACTCCTCCACTGTGTCATCACACTGCTTCTGTGTGCCATCATGCTGCTCCATTTTGTTATCATGCTGCTCTTTTGTTTCATCACACTGCTCCATTGTGCCATCACACTGCTTCATTGTGCCCTCACACAGCTCCATTGTGCACTCACAGAAATCGATTGTCTCCTCACACAGGTACTTTGTGCCCTCACTGTGCTCCCTTGTGTCCTAACACTGCTCCATTGAGCCCTAACCCCTTTCAATTGTGTCATCACATTGCTCCATTTTGTCATCACACTTCTTTGTGTCATCACAGGGCTCCATTGTGCCCTCACACTGTTCATTGGGTGATCACAGTGCTCCACTGTGTCGCCACACTGATCAGTTGTGCCCTCACACTGCTCCATTGTGTCATCACACTTCTCCATTGTGCCCTCACAGTGCTCCACTGTGTCATCACACAGCTCCCTTGAGCCATCACACTGTTCTTTGTGTTATCACACTGCTCCATTGTGCCATCACAGTGCTGCATTGTGCCCTCAACCTGCAACATTGTGTCATCCCACTGCTCAATTGTGCATTCACACTCCTCCATTTTGCTCTCACCCTGCACAATTTTGTACTCACACTGCTCCATTGTGTCCTCACACTGCTCTATTGTGCCCTCACAGTGCTAAATTTTGTCATTACCCTGCTCCATTGTGTCATCACACTGCTCCAATTTGCCCTCACACTGCTCCATTGTGCCCTCATATTGCTCTATTGTGTCCTCATACAGCTCCATTGTGTCCTCACACTGCTCTATTGTGCCCTCACAGTGCGAAATTTTGTCATTACCCTGCTCCATTGTTTCATCACACTGCTCCAAATTGCCCTCACACTGCTCCATTGTGCCCTCATATTGTTCCATTGTGTCCTCATACAGCTCCATTGTGTGCTCACACTGCTCATTTGTGTCATCACTCTGCTCTACTTTGTCATCACACTGCTCCACTGTGTATTCACGCTGCTCCATTGTACCATCACACTGCTGCATTGTGTCATCAAACTGCTCCACTGTGTTATCACACTGCTCCATTTTGTCATCACACTGCTCCACTGTGCAATCACAGTGCCTTCTTGTGTCCTCACACTGCTCCATTGTGCCCTAACACTGCTCCAATATGTCATCACACTGATCCATTGTGCCATCACTCTGCTCCATTGTGTCATCACATTGCTCCTCTGTGTCTTCATTCTGGTCCATTGTGTCATCACACTGCTCCATTGTGTCCTCACACTGCTCCTTTGTGCCATCACACTTCTCCATTTTGCCATTACTCTGCTCAATTGTGTCATAATGATCCTCCATTGTTCCTTCACATTGCTCCATTGTGCCTGCAATGTGCTATATTGTGTCATCACACTGCTCCATTGTGCCCTCACACTGCTCCATTGTACCCTCACACTGCTCCACTGGGTCCTCACACTGCTCCGTTGTGCCAAAACACTGCTCCATTGTACCAACACAGCTCATCCACTGTGCCATCACGTTGCTCCTTTGTTTCATCATACTTCTCCTTTGTTCCCTCATAATGCTCAATTGTGCACTCACAGTGCTCCCTTGTGTCATCACACTGCTCCATTTTGTCATCACACTTCTCCATTTTATCCTCACACTTCTCCAGTATGCCATCACACTGCTCCTCTGTGTCCTCACCCTGGTCCATTTTGCCCTCACACAGATCCATTGTGCCCTCACATTGCTCTATTGTGCCATCACGCTGCTCCATTGTGTCATCATGCTGCTCCATTGTGTTGTCACACTGCTTCATTGTGCCATCACACTGCTCCATTTTCCCTCACAGTGCTAAATTAAGTCATCACACTGCTCCATTGTATCATCGCACTGCTTCATTGTGCCATCACTTTGCCCCCATTTTTTCATCACACTGCTCCATTGTGTCATCATGCTGCTCGATTGTGTCTTCTCACATCTCCATTGTGCCCTCACGCTGCTCCATTTTGTCATCACGCTTCTCCATTGTGTCCTCACAATGCTCCATTCTGTCATCACACAGCTCCATTGTGCCATCACAACGCTCCATTGTGCCATCCCCTTGCTCCATTGTGTCATCACCATGCTCCATTTTGCCCTCACACTGCCTCATTGTGTCATCACACTGCTACATTGTGTCCTCACACTGCTCCACTATGCCCTCACACTGCTCAATTGTGACATCACGTTTGTCCATTTTGCCATCACACTGCTCCAATGTGTCACCACACTGCACACTTGTGCCATAATCCTGCTACATTGTGCCATCACACTGATCCATTGTGCTCTCACACTGTTCCACTGTGCACTCACACTGCTCGATTGTGCCCTGACACTGCAAAATTTTTCACTCACACTGCTCCATTGGGCCATCACTCTGCTCCATTGTGTCATCACTCTGCTCCATTGTGTCATCACATGGCTCCTCTCTTCCCACACATTGCTCCATTGTGCCCTCACAGTGGTAAATTGTGTCATCACACTGCTCCATTTTGCCCTCACACTGCCTCATTGTGTCATCACACTACTCCACTGTGTCCTCATCCTGCTCCATTGTGCCCTCACAGTGCTATATTGTGCCCTCACACTGCTCCCTTGTGCCATCACACTGCTCCATTGTATCATCACTCTCCTCGATTGTGTCATCACGCTGCTCCATTGTTCCCTCACATTGCTCCATTTTGCCCTCTGAGTGTTAAATCGTGTCATCCCAATTCTCCATTGTGTTATCACACTGATCCATTCTGTCACCATACTGCTCCATTTTGCACTCACACGGCTCCATTTTGTCCTCAAACTGCGACAGTGTGCCCTCACAGTGCTCCATTTTGTCCTCACAGTGCTCCATTGTGCCCTCACGCTGCTCCATTGTGTCATCACACTGCTCAGTTATACCATCACATTGGCCCATTGTGCCATCACACTGCTTCATTGTGTCACCACACTGCACCCATGTGCTCTCATACTGCTCCATAGTGTGATCACTCTACTCCACTTTGCCCTCACACTGCTCAATTGTGCCCTCACAGTGCTCCAGTGTGCCATCACACTACTCCATTGTGCCACCACACTGCTCCATTTTGTCGTCACTCTGGTCCATTGTGCCCTTACAGTGCTCCATTGTACCCTCACATTGCTCCATTGTGCCATCACAATGCTCCATTGTGTCATAACACAGCTCCATTGTGTCTTCACACTGCTCCATTGTGTCATCACACTGCTATATTTTGCCCTCACAGTGCTAAATTTTGACATAACATTGCTCTATTGTGGCATCACACAGTTTCACTGTGCCATCTCTCTGCTCCATTGTTTCATCACACTCATTTCTTCCCTCTCACTGCTCAATTGTGCACTCACAGTGCTCGATTTTGTAATCACACTGCTTCTTGTGCCATCATAGTGCTCCAATCTGTCATCACAGTGCTCCAAGTTGCAATGTATTGCTCCATTGTGTCAACACACTGCTCCACTCTGTCATCTCGCTGCTCAGTTGTGCCATCACACTTCTCCATTGTATTATCATGCTGCTCCACTGTGCCCTGAAACTGCTAACTTGTGTCATCACACTGCTCCATTTTCTCATCAGACTGCTAAACTGTGCAATTACACAACTTCATTTTGCCCACACCACTCCATTTTGCCCTAACACTGCTCAATTATGTCATCACACTGCTCCATTTTGCCATCCCTCAGCTGCATTGTACCATCACTCTGCTCCAATGTGTCATCACCCTGTCCTCTGTGTCTTCACTATGGTCCATTGTGTTATTATGCGGCTCAGTTGTGTTCTCACACTGGTCCATTGTGCCCTCACACTGCTCCATTGTGCCATCACTCTGCTCCATTTTGTCATCATGCTGCTCCATTGTATTACCACGCTGCTCCATTGTTTCTTCCCATTGCTCCATTGTGCCCTCACAGTGCGATATTGTGTCATCACACTCCTCCATTGTGTTGTCACGCTGCTTCATTGTGTCATTACACTGCTCCATTGTGCCCTCACACTACTCAATTGTACCCTCATATGGCTCCACAGTGTCTTCACACTGCTCCATTGTGCCCTCACACTGCTCCATTGTGTAAACACTGCTCCTCCATTGTGTCATCACTCTGCTAAATTGTGTCATCACAGTGCTCCATTGTTCCCTGACACTGCTCCATTGTGTCACCCACTGCTCAATTGTGCCCTCACGGTCCTCCATTTTGCTCTCACCTTGCACAATTTTGTTCACACCCTGCTCCATTGTGTCATCACACTGCTCTATTGTGCCCTCACAGTGCTAAATAGTGTCATTACACTGCTTCATTGTGTAATCACTCTGCTCCATTCTGTCATCACTCTGCTCCATTGTGCCCTCACACTGCACCATTTTTGCCCTCACACTGCTCCATTTTTTCCACACAGTGGTCCTTTGTGCCCTACGACTGCTCCACTGTGCTCTCACACTGCTCAATTTTGCCCTCACACTGCTCCATTGTGCAGTCACACTTCTCCATTGTGCCATAACAATGTTCATTGTGTCATCACACTACTCCATTGTGCTATCACACTGCTCCATTTTGTCATCACACTGCTCCATTTTCCTCTCACATTCCTCCATTGTGCCCTAACGCTTCTCAATTTTGGCCTCACACTGCTAGATTGTTCCATCACAATGCTACATTGTGCCCTCACACTATTCCATTGTGTCATCACACTGCTCCTTTGTGCCCTCACATTGTGCACTCATGCTGCGCAATTTTGTCCTCACACTGCCCCATTGTGTTCAAATTGCTAAATTGTGCCATCACACTGCTAAATTATGCCATCACACTGCTCCTTTGTGTCAACTCACAGGTCCACTGTTCCCTCACACTGATCCATTGTTCCCTCACACTGCTCCATTGTGCCAGCAAACTGCTCCATTGTGCCAACACACTGTTCCATTGTGCCCTCACACTGTTATATTTTGACCTCACACTGCTCTATTGTGTCATCACACTGCTCCACTGTGCTCTGACACTGCTCCATTGTGCCCTCACACTGCTCCATTGTGACCTCACACTGGTACAGTGTGCCCTCACCCTGCTCCTTTGTGATATCAAACAGCTCCTTTGTGTCATCACGTTGTTCCATTGTATCATCACACTGCTCCATTGTGCCCTGACCCTGCTCCATTGTGCCCTCACACTGCCCCATTTTGTCATCACAGTGCTCCATTGTGTCATCACAGTGGTCCATTGTGACATCATAGTGCTCCATTGTGCCATCACACTGCTCCCTTCTGTCATCACACTGCTCCATTGTGTCATCACACTGTTCTACTGTGTCATCACTTTGCTCCACTGTGTTATCATGCTGCTCCATTGTGTTATCACTCTGTTCCATTGCATAATCAGACTGATCTATTGTGCCATCACACTGCTCCACTGTGACCATACACAGCTCCATTGTTCACTCACACAACTCCATTGTCTCCTCTCACTGGTACATTGTGCCTTCACAGTGCTCTCTTGTTCCCTCATACTGCTCCATTGTGCCCTCACACCTTTCCATTGTGTCATCATACTGCTCCATTGTGTCATCATACTTTTCCATTGTGTCATCACAGGTTCCATTGTACTTTCACACTGGTTCATTGTGTCATCACACTGCTCCTCTGTGCCCACAAACTGGTCAATTGTGCCCTCACGCTGCTCCATTGTGCCCACACACTGTTCCATTCTGCCATCACTCTGCTCCATTGTGTCATCACGCTGCTCCATTGTGTCATCACTCTGCTCCATTGTTCCCTTAAATTGCTCCATTGTGCCCTCACAGTGCTAAATTGTGTCATCACACTCCTCCATTTTGTTGTCACACTGCTCCATTGTGTCGTCACACTGCTACATTGAGCCCTCACACTGCTCAGTTTTACCGTCACACTGCTGCATTGTGTCCTCACTCTGCTACATTGTGTCATCACGCTGCTCCTTTTTGTCATCATGCTATTATATTGTGCCGACAATCTGCTCCATTTTGCCATCACACTGCTCCATTGTGTCAACAGACTTCTCCCTTGTGCCAACACACTGCTCCATTATGTCATCACACTGCACCATTGTGCCATAACTATGCTCCATTGTGTCATCACATTGCTCCATTGTGCCCTCACAGTGTTCCATTGTGCCATCACACTGCTCCCTTGTCTTCACACTGGTCCACTGTGCCCACACACTGGTCCCTTGTGTCCTCACACTGCTCCACTGTGCAATCACACTGCTCCATTGTGTCCTCATACTGCTACCTTGTGTCATCACACTGCTCCATTTTGTCATCACAGTGCTCCACTGTGCAATCAGACTGCTCCATTGTGCCCTAACCCCACTCCATTTTATCATCAAACTGCTCCATTGTGCCCTCACACTGCTCCATTGTGCCATTACTGTGCTCCATTGTGCCATCACTCTGCTCCACTGTGGCATCACACTGCACCATTGTGTCATCACAATGCTACGTTGTGCCCTAATACTGATCCATTATGTTCACACACTACTCCATTATACCATCACACTGCTAAATTGTGCCCTCTCACTAATCCATTGTGTCATCACACTGCTCCATTGTTCCTTACACTCTGCCATTGTGCCATCATGCTGCTCAATTTTGACCACACTCTGCTCCATTGTGTTCACACTGCTCCACTGTGCTCTCACACTGTTCCATTGTGCCATCACACTGCTCCATTGTGTCCACACACTGGTCCACTGTTCTCTCACACTGCTCCAATTTGCTCTCATACTGCTCCATTGTGTCATCACACTGCTCCATTGTGCCCTCACACTAATCCATCAGGTCATCACACTGTCTCTATTGTTCCTTACACTCTGATATTGTGCACTCATGCTACTCAATTTTGACCAGTCTGCTCCATTGTGTTCACAATGCTCAATTGTGCCCTCAAACTGCTAAATTGTGCCATTACACTGCTCCATTGTGACCACACACTGGTCAATTTTTCCCTCACACTGCTCCATCGGGCCATCACACTGCTCCATTGTGTCATCACACTGCTCCATTATACCATCACATTGCTCCACCATGCCATCACACTGCTATATTTTCCCTCATTGCTCCATTATACCATCACATTGCTCCACCATGCCATCACACTGCTATATTTTCCCTCACACTGCTCCATCGTGCCCTAACATCTTTCCATTGTGTCATCACACTTCCCCTTTGTGTCATCATAGGGTTCCATTGTGCCTTCACACTGTTTCATTCTGTCATCACACTGCTCCTCTGTGCCCAAACATTTTCAATTATGCCCTCACACTACTCCATTGTGCCCACACACTGTTCCATTCTGCCATCACTCTTCTCCATTGTGTCATCACGCTGCTCCATTGTTCCCTCACATTGCTCCATTGTGCCCTCACTGTGCTAAATTGTGTCATCACACACCTCCATTGTATTGTCACACTGCTCCATTGTGTCATCAAACTGCTACATTGATGCCTCACACTGCTCAATTTTACAATCATACTGCTGCATTGTTTCCTCATGCTGCTGCATTGTGTCATCATGCTGCTCCTTTGTGTCATCATGCTATTATATTGTGCCGACAATCTGCTCCATTTTGCCATCACACTGCTCCATTGAGTCAACAGACTGCTCCCTTGTGCCAATACACTGCTCCATTTTGTCATCACCTGCACGATTCTGCCATAACACTGCTCCATTTTGTCATCATACTGGTCCATTGTGCCATCACACTGCTCCATTGTGTCAAGTCACTGCTCCATTGTGCCATCATAATGTCGCATTGTACCTAGCACTGCTCCATTGCGCCATCACACTTCTCCATTGTGTCAACACAGGGCTCCATTGTGACCTCACACTGTTTTATTGTGTCACCACACATCTCCACTCTGCCCTCACATTGCTCAATTGTGCCCTCACCCTGCTCCATTGTGTCATCACACCGTACCACTGAGCCAGCACACTGCTCCATTGTGTCATCGCATTGCTCCATTGTGCCAACACACTGCTCTATTGTGCCCTCACAGTGCTAAATTGTGTCATCACACTAATCCATCATGTCATCACACTGTCTCTATTGTTCCTTACACTCTGATATTGTGCACTCATGCAGCTCAATTTTGACCACACTCTCCTCTATTGTGTTCACAATGCTCAATTGTGTCCTCAAACTGCCCCATTGTGCCATTACACTGCTCCATTGTGAACACATACTGGTCCATTGTTCCCTCACACTGCTCCATTGTGCCACCACACAGCTCCATTGTGTCATCACACTGCTCCATTATACCATCACATTGCTCCACCGTGCCATCACACTGCTATATTTGACCTCACACTGCTCTATTGTGCCCAAACACCTTTCCGTTGTGTAATCTCACTGCTCCATTGTGTCATCACTCTTCTCCATTTTGTCATCACAGGGTTCAATTGTGCCTTCACACAGGTTCATTGTGTCATCACACTGCTCCTCTGTGCCCACACACTTTTCAATTGTGCCCTCACACTGCTCCATTGTGCCCACACACTGTTCCATTCTGCCATCACTCTGCTCCATTGTGTCATCACGCTGCTCCATTGTGTCATCATGCTGCTCCATTGTTCCCTCACATGGCTCCATTGTGCCCTCACTGTGCTTAATTGTGTCATCACACTCCTCCATTGTATTGGCACACTGCTCCATTGTGTCATCATACTGCTACATTGAGCCCTCACACTGCTCAATTTTATAATGATACTGCTGCATTGTATCCTCATGCTGCTACATTGTATCTTCATCCTGCTACTTTGTGTTATCATGCTATTATATTGTGCCAATAATCTGCTCTATTTTGCCATCACACTGCTCCATTGTGTCAACAGACTGCTCCCTTGTGCCAATACATTGCTCCATTGTGTCACCACACTGCACCATTCTGTCATAACACTGATCCATTGTGTCATCACGCTGCTCCATTGTGCCATCACACTGCTCCATTCTTTCAAGTCTCTGCTCCATTGTGTCATCACAATGTTCCATTGTACCTCACACTGCTCCACTGTGCCATCACACTTCTCCATTGTGTCAACACAGGGCTCCATTGTGCCCTCACACTGCTCCAATTTGTCATCACACTGATCCATTGTGCCATTCCTCTGCTCCATTTTGCCATCACTCTGCCCTATTGTGTCATCACACTGCTCCTCTGTGTCTTCACTCTGGTATATTGTGTCATCACACTGCTCCATTGTGTACACACACTGCTCCATTGTGCCCTCACACTTCTCCATTGTGCCATTACTCTCCTCAATTGTGTCATCACACTGCTCCATTGTGTCACCATGCTGCTCCATTGTTCCCTCACATTGGTCCATTGTGCCTGCAAAGTGCTAAATTGTTACATCACACTCTTCAATTTTGTTGTTACACTGCTTCATTTTGTCATCACTCTGCTCCATTGTGCCCTCAAACTGCTCCATTGTACCCTCATATTGCTCCACTGGGTCCTCACACTGCTCCATTGTGCCAACACACTGCTCCACTGGATATTCACACTGCTCCATTGTGCCATCACACCGTACCATTAAGCCATCACACTGCTCCATTGTGTCATCACACTGCTCGATTGTGCCATCACACTGCTCCATTGTGCCCTCACACTAATCCATTGGGTCATCACACTGCTCTATTGTTCCTCACACTCTGATATTGTGCACTCATGCTGCTCAATTTTGAACACATTCTGCTCCATTGTGCTCACAATGCTCCATTGCGCCCTCAAACTCCTCCACTGTACCATTACACTGCAACATAGTGTCCACACACAGATCCATTGTTCCCTCATACTGCTCCTTTGTGACATCACACTGCTCCATTGTGTCATCACACTGCTCCATTATACCAACATACTGCTCCACCGTGCCATCACACTGCTATATTTTGGCCTCACACTGCTCCATTGTGTCATCACACTGCTCCATTGTGTCCACGCACTGCTCCATTGTGCCCTCACACTTCTCCATTGTGCCATTATTCTGCTCAATTGTACGTAACACTGCTCCATTTTGTCATCATGCTGCTCCATTGTTCCCTCACATTGCTCCATTGTGCCTGCAAAGTTCTAAATTGTTACATCACACTCCTCAATTTTGTTGTCACACTGCTTCATTTTGTCATCACACTGCTCCATTGTGCCCTCACACTGCTCCATTGTACCCTCACATTGCTCCACTGGGTCCTCACACTGCTCCATTGTGCCAACACACTGCTCCACTGGATATTCACACTGCTCCATTGTGCCATCACACCGTACCATTAAGCCATCACACTGCTCCATTGTGTCATCACACTGCTCGATTGTGCCATCACACTGCTCCATTGTGCCCTCACACTAATCCATTGGGTCATCACACTGCTTTATTGTTCCTCACACTCTGATATTGTGCACTCATGCTGCTCAATTTTGAACACACTTTGCTCCATTGTGCTCACAATGCTCCATTGTGCCCTCAAACTGCTCCATTGTACCATTACACTGCAACATAGTGTCCACACACATATACATTGTTCCCTCACACTGCTCCTTTGTGACATCACACTGCTCTTTGTGTCATCACACTGCTCCATTATACCAACATACTGCTCCACCGTGCCATCACACTGCTATATTTTGGCCTCACACTGCTCCATTTTGTCATCACACTGCTCCATTGTGTCCTCGCACTGCTCCATTGTGCCCTTACACTTCTCCATTGTGCCATTACTCTGATCAATTGTATCATCACACTGCTCCATTTTGTCACCATGCTGCTCCATTGTTCCCTCACATTGCTCCATTGTGCCTGCAAAGTGCTAAATTGTTACATCACACTCCTCAATTTTGTTGTCACATTGCTTCATTTTGTAATCACACTGCTCCATTGTGCCCTCACACTGTTCCATTGTACCCTCATATTGCTCCACTGGGTCCTCACACTGCTCCATTGTGCCAACACACTGCTCCACTGGGTATTCACACTGCTCCATTGTGCCATCACACTGCTACATTGTGTCATAACACAGTAATATTAAGCCATCACACTGTTCCATTGTGTCATTACACTGCTTGATTGTGACATCACACTGCTCTATTCTGCCCACACAGTGCTAAATTTTGTCATCACAATGCCCCATTTTGTCATCACACTGCTCCATTCTGTCATCACACTGCTACATTGTGCCCTCAAACTAATCCATCAGGTCATCACACAGCTCTATTGCTACTCACACTCTGTTATTGTGCACTCAAGCTGCTCAATTTTGACCAGCCTCTGCTCCATTGTGTTCACAATGCTCCATTGTGCCCTCAAACTGCTCCATTGTACCATTACACTGCAACATACTGTCCACACACAAATCTATTGTTCCCTCACACTGCGCCTTTGTGTCATCACACTGCTCCATTGTGTCATCACACTGCTCCATTATACCAATATACTGCTCCACCGTGCCATCACACTGCTATATTTTAGCCTCACACTGCTCCATTGTGGCAACACACTGCTCTTTGTGTGATCAAACTGCTCCATTGTGCACTGACTCTGCAGAATTGTGCCCTCACTCTGTTCTATTGTGTCATCCCACTGCTCCATTGTGTCATCACACTGCTCCATTGTGAAATCACAGTGCTCCATTGTGCCATAACTCTGCTCCATTGTGCCATTACACTGCTTCATTGTGCCATCACACTGCTCCATTCTGTCAACACACTGCTCAATTGTGCCGTAACACTTCTCCAATTTGTCATCACAGGGTTCTATTGTGCCTTCACACTGGTTCATTGTGTCACCACACTTCACCTCTGTGCCCACACACTTTTAAATTGTGCTCTCACACTGCTACATTGAGCCCTCACACTGCTCAATTTTATAATCATTCTGCTCCATTGTGTCCTCATGCTGCTACATTGTGTCTTCATCCTGCTACTTTGTGTTATCATGCTATTATATTGTGCTGACAATCTGCTCAATTTTGCCATCACACTGCTCCATTGTGTCAACCAACTGTGCCCTTGTGCCAATACACTGCTCCATTGTGTCATCACACTTCACCATTCTGCCATAACACTGCTCCATTGTGTCATCATGCTGCTCCATTGTGCCATCACACTGCTCCATTCTGTCAAGTCACTGTTCCATTGTGTCATCACAATGTTCCATTGTACCTCACACTGCTCCATTGTGCCATCACACTTCTCCATTGTGTCAACACAGGGCTCCATTGTGCCCTCACACTGCTCCAATTTGTCATCACACTGGTCCATTGTGCATTCCTCTGCTCCATTGTGCATCATTCTGCCCTATTGTGTCATCACACTGCTCCTCTGTGTCTTCACTCTGGTCCATTGTGTCATCACACTGCTCCTTTGTGTCCTCACACTGCTCCATTTTGCCCTCACACTTCTCCATTGTGCCATTACTCTGCTCAATTGTGTCATCACACTGCTCCATTGTGTCACCATGCTGCTCCATTGTTCCCTCACATTGGTCCATTGTGCCTGCAAAGTGCTAAATTGTTACATCACACTCTTCAATTTTGTTGTTACACTGCTTCATTTTGTCATCACACTGCTCCATTGTGCCCTCACACTGCTCCATTATACCCTCACATTGCTCCACTGGGTCCTCACACTGCTCCATTGTGCCAACACACTGCTCCACTGGATATTCACACTGCTCCATTGTGCCATCACACCGTACCATTAAGCCATCACACTGCTCCATTGTGTCATCACACTGCTCGATTGTGCCATCACACTGCTCCATTGTGCCCTCACACTAATCCATTGGGTCATCACACTGCTCTATTGTTCCTCACACTCTGATATTGTGCACTCATGCTGCTCAATTTTGAACACATTCTGCTCCATTGTGCTCACAATGCTCCATTGCGCCCTCAAACTCCTCCACTGTACCATTACACTGCAACATAGTGTCCACACACAGATCCATTGTTCCCTCATACTGCTCCTTTGTGACATCACACTGCTCCATTGTGTCATCACACTGCTCCATTATACCAACATTCTGCTCCACCGTGCCATCGCACTGCTATATTTTGACCTCACACTGCTCCATTGTGGCAACACACTGCTCCACTGGGTATTAACACTGCTCCATTGTGCCATCACATTGCTCCACTGTGTCATCACACCATACCATTGAGCCATCACACTGCTCTATTGTGCCCTCACAGTGCTAAATTTTGTCATCACACTGCCCCATTTTGTCATCACACTGCTCCATTCTGTCATCACACTGCTCCATTGTGCCCTCACACTAATCCATCGGGTCATCACACTGCTCTATTTTTACTCACACTCTGATATTGTGCACTCATTCTGCTCAATTTTGACCACATTCTGCTCCATTGTGTTCACAATGCTCCATTGTGCCCTCAAAGTGCTCCATTGTACCATTACACTGCTCCATAGTGTCCACACACAGATCCATTATTCCCTCACACTGCTCCTTTGTGACATCACCCTGCTCCGTTGTGTCATCACACTGCTCCATTATACCAACGTTCTGCTCCACCTTGCCATCACACTGCTATATTTTGACCTCACAATGCTCCATTGTGGCAACACACTGCTCCACTGGGTATTCACACTGCTCCATTGTGCCATCACACTGCTCCATTGTGTCATCACACCGTACCATTGAGCAATCACACTGCTTTATTGTGCCCTCACAGTGCTAAATTTTGTCATCACACTGCCCCATTGTGTCATCACACTGCTCCATTCTGTCATCACACTGCTCCATTCTGCCCTCACACTAATCCATCGGGTCATCACACTGCTCTATTCTTACTCACCCTCTGATATTGTACACTCATTCTGCTCAATTTTGACCACACTCTGCTCCATTGTGTTCACAATGCTCCATTGTGCCCTCAAAGTGCTACATTGTACCATTACAATGCTCCATAGTGTCCACACACAGATCCATTGTTCCCTCACACTGCTCCTTTTTGACATCACCCTGCTCCATTGTGTCATCACACTGCTCCATTATACCAACATTCTGCTCCACTGTGCCATCACACTGCTATATTTTGGCCTCACACTGCTCCATTTTTTCATCACACTGCTCCTTTGTGTGATCAAACTGCACCATTCTCCCATCACACTGTTCCATTGTTACCTCACACTGCTCCATTGTTACCTCACACTGCTCCATTTTTCCCTCACTCTGCTCCATTTTGATATCACACTGCTCCATTTTCTCATCACGCTGTTCCATTGTGTCATCACACTGCTCCATTGTGCCCTGACTCTGCAGAATTGTGCCCTCACTCTGTTCTATTGTGTCATCCCACTGCTCCATTGTGTCATCGCACTGCTCCATTGTCAAATCACAGTGCTCCATTGTGCCATAACTCTGCTCCACTGTGCCATCACACTGCTTCATTGTGCCATCACACTGCTTCATTCTGTCAACACACTGCTCCATTGTGCCATAACAGTTCTCCAATTTGTCATCACAGGGTTCCATTGTGCCTTCACACTGGTTCATTGTGTCATCACACTGCGCCTCTGTGTCCACACACTTTTCAATTGTGCCCTCAAACTGCTCCATTGTGCCCACACACTGTTCCATTCTGCCATCACTCTGCTCCATTGTGTCATCACGCGGCTCCATTGTTCCCTCACATGTCTCCATTGTGCCCTCACAGTGCTAAATTGTGTCATCACACCCCTACATTCTATTGGCACACTGCTCCATTGTGTCATCATACTGACCCATTGTGTCATCACACTGCTCAATTCTGTCATCACTCTCCTCCATTGTGTCATCACGCTGCTCCATTGTTCCCTCACATGTCTCCCTTGTGCCCTCACTGTGCTAAATTGTGTCAACACACTCCTCCACTGTATTGGCACATTGCCCCATTGTGTCATCACACTGCTCCCTTCTGTCATCACACTGCTCCATTTTGCCCTCACACTAATCCATCTGGTCATCACACTGCTCTACTGTTCCTCACATTCTGACATTGTGCACTCATTCTGCTCAATTTGGACCACACTCTGCTCCATTGTGTTCACAATGCTCCATTGTGCCCTCAAAGTTCTCCATTGTACCATTACATTGCTCCATAGTGCCCTCACACTGCTCAGTTGTGCCCTCACACTGCTCCATTGTGCCCTCACACTGCTCCATTGTTGCATCACACCATACCATTGAGCCATCACACTGCTCCATTGTGTCCTCACACTGCTCCATTGTGCCATCACACTGCTCTATCATGCCCTCTCAGTGCTAAATTGTGTCATCACACTGACCCATTGTATCATCACACTGCTCCATTCTGTCATCACTCAACTCCATTGTGTCATCATGCTGCTCCACTGTGTCATCACACTGCTCCATTGTACCATCACATGGCTCCATTGTGGCATCACACCATACAATTGAGCCATCACACTGCTCCATTGTGTCATCACACTGCTCCATTGTGCAATCACACTGCTCTATCATGCCCTCTCAGTGCTAAATTGTGTCATCACACTGACCCATTGAATCATCACACTGCTCCATTCTGTCATCGCTCTAATCCATTGTGTCATCACACTGCTCCATTGTGTCATCACGCTGCTCCATTGTTCCCTCACATGGCTCCATTGTGCCCTCACTGTGCTTAATTGTGTTATCAAACTCCTCCATTGTATTGGCACACTGCTCCATTGTGTCATCACACTGCTACATTGAGCCCACACACTGCTCAATTTTATAATCATACTGCTGCATTGTTTTCTCATGCTGCTACATTTTGTCTTCATGCTGCTACTTTGTGTTATCATGCTATTATATTGTGCCGAAAATCTGCTCCATTTTGCCATCACACTGCTCCATTGTGTCAACAGACTGCTCCCTTGTGCCAATACACTGCTCCATTGTGTCATCACACTGCACCATTCTGCCATAACACTGCTCCATTGTGTCATCACGCTGCTCCATTTTGCCATCACACTGCTCCATTGTGCCCTCCCACTAATCCATCGGGTCATCACACTGCTCTATTGTTCCTCACACTCTGATATTGTGCACTCATGCTGCTCAATTTAGACCACACTCTGCTCCATTGTGTTCACTATGCTCCATTGTGCCCTCAAACTGCTCCAGTGTACCATTACACTGCTCCATAGTGTCCACACACAGATCCATTGTTCCCTCACACTGCTCCTTTGTGACATCACACTGCTCCATTGTGTCATCACACTGCTCCATTATACCAACATACTTCTCCACCGTGCCATCACACTGCTATATTTTGGCCTCACACTGCTCCATTGTGGCAACACACTGCTCCACTGTGTATTCACACTGCTCCATTGTGCCATCACACTGCTCCATTGTGTCATCACACTGCTCCATTGTGTCATCACACCATACCATTTTGCCATCACAGTGCTCCATTTTGCCCTCACAGTGCTAAGTTTTGTCATCACATTGCTCCATAGTGTCATCACACAGCTTCATTGTGCCATCATGCTGCTCAATTCTTTCATCACAGTGTTCCTTTGTTCCCTCTCACTGCTCAATCGTGCACTCACAGTGCTCCACTCTTTGATCACACTGCTTCATTGTGCCATCATAGTGCTCCTGTGTGCCCTCTCACTTCACCATTTATCCCTCACACTGCTCCATTGTGTCTTCACACTGCTCCACTGTGTCATCACACTGCTCAATTGTGCGCTCAGACTCCTCCATTGTGCCCTCCCGCTGCTCAATTTTTTCCTCACACTGCTCCATTATGCATAACACTGCTCCATTGTGCATCACAGTGCTCCATTTTGTCCTCACCATGTTCCATTTTGTCATCACTCTTCTCTGTTGAGCCATCAAACTGCTCCTGCGTGACATAACAATTCTGCATTGTGTCAGCACACTGCTCCATTCTTCTTTCGCATTGCTCCACTGTGTCATCACACTGCTCCACTCAGTCATCACACTCCTCCATTGTGTCCTCACACTGCTCAATTGTGTCATCACACTGCTCCACTAAGTCATCACATTGCTCCACTGTGTCATCATGCTGTGCCATTTGGTTATCATGCTGCTCCTTTGTGTCATCACACTGCTCCATTGTGCAATCACACTGTTCACCTGTGCCCCCACACAGCTCCATTGTGCACTCACACAGTTCCATTGTCTCCTCACACTGGTACATTGTGCGTTCACAGTGATACCTTGTGCCCACACACTGTTCCATTATGCCCTAACACCTTTCCATTGTGCCATCACACTGCTCCATTGTGTATTCACACTGCTCCATGTGCCCTATCATTCCTTCATTGCGCCCTAACACTGATCCATTTTGTCCTCACACTACTCCATTGTGTTATCACACTGCTCCATTGTGCCCTCACACTAATCCATGGGGTCATCACACTGCTCTATTGTTCCTTACACTCTGATATTGTGCACTCATGCTGATCAAT